>JAJGRX010000992.1:0-600000 GCA_025461125.1 Carex kokanica
CCTCTCTGCTCTCTTCTCCTACTCTACTCTAGTCTTTCTGAACAGTCTTTCTGAATCAGTCACCCCCGCTATAAATTCTCTCAATAGGTACATTTTTTTTCCCCTATTTTTTTTTCTTGGAATGTAACAATTGAAGATGAAATTAATGTACTCTCAATTTCAACCTCCACTTGCTCATTTGGTTTGTACATTAGCAGACAATAACATCCTGTACGGTATGGTTCTGGACCTTAGCTTGTGCACTTTAGGTGTTTGATTTAATGTCTAAGAGAACTTGGTATCCAATAACGGACCAGCACTTTAGGTGTTTGATTTTTTTAATATAGCTCAACTAATGCCTCGATGGTATAGGTCATATGGCCACTCACAATCGTGAGTGGATGTACAACAACCGAACACGAGTTGCACCCGAATTTGTTAGTGGTGTTCAAGAATTTGCGCGAGCGGCATTATCGAAACCCGATGTTGTGACTATCGACGCAAATGGAAGGAAATGTATCCCTTGTCCTTGTAAAAAATGCGCAAACCTCTATCGCGAGATGTGGAAACCGTGAAGATACACCTTTATAAGCACGATTTTTGCGCCTTATATGGGGTTTGGCACAAGCACGGGGAGTCGGTTCCCGAATAAGCTATCAATCCCCCATCTCCTCCACCAACTGATCAAATGGGAGATGTTAAGGGCCGCCGCTGGACCAAGTTTCGATTGGGACGATGACCAACCCACCGGAATAGCCAAAAAATTCTTCGACATGCTAGCCGCATCGGAAACACCTCTTTGGGAAGAGAACTTGACCGGTCCTTTGAAATGCGAAAACCACACCATATTGTCGGCGGTCACGCAAGCCTTAGCGTTGAAGTCGGAACACCAATTGAGCCAAAAATGCTATGATGGGATGATGAGCCTCATTAAGAGCATGCTTCCTCCTAGTTCAAAAATGCCGGATAATTTCTACAAATCGAAGCGATTGATCGAGGGGTTGGGCATGGAACATAAGAAGATAGATGTATGCCCAACTTTTGTATGCTTTATTACAATAAGAACGAGGACAAGACATGTTGCGATGTATGTCAACAATCGAGATATAAGCCACCGGGACCAAATAAAGATGCAAAACCCGTTCCACAAAAGACACTCCGTTACCTTCCTATCACCCCAAGATTCCAAAGGATGTACATGACCGAATCAAATGCGAAAAATATGAGATGGCACAAGGAGGGTAAGCGTGACAAACCCGGGATTATGGTGCACCCGGCCGATGGTGAGGCTTGGAAGCATTTCATGGAGAAGTATCCGGAATTCGCAAGAGAGGTGAGAAATGTGGTGTTCGGTATAACAACGGATGGATTCATGCCTTTCAACTCTAGTGCAGCTCCGTATTCATGTTGGCCGGTGTTTATCTTTCCATATAACCTACCACCGGGGATGATAATGAAAGAAGATACCATGTTCTCGCGCTTGTCATCCCCGGACCAAAGCATCCGGGACGTGACATTGACATTCTTCTTGAACCGTTAATTGACGAGTTGAATAAATTGTGGTTGGGAGAAATGACATGGGATGCATATAGAAAGGAGAATTTCAAGATGCGTGCATCACTTATTTGGACGGTGAGTGATTATCCCGCTTATGAAATGTTATGTGGGTGGGGTACACATGGACGATTGGCGTGCTATTATTGTCAAGAGAAAACAAAGGCATTTCGACTTGTGTATGGTGGGAAACCAGTTTGGTTCGATTGTCATAGATGCATGTTGCCTCCGGATCACCCCTTTCGTCGAGATAAAAAGAATTTCATAAAAGGAAGAGCCGAGTACGATGGGCCACCTCACATAAAAACGGGTGAGGAGATTCTCGAGGAAGTGAGCCAACTAGATGAGATCGTATGGGGCAAAACTAAGGCCTTAGACCAACTTCCGGGTTACAAGGATACCCACCATTGGCAAAAGAAGAGTATCTTTTGGAGTTTACCATATTGGAAGGACAATCTTTTGCCTCACAATATTGACATTATGCATTTGGAGAAGAACTTTGCGGATAATTTGATTTACACGCTCTTAAGCATAGGTAGCAAAACCAAGGATAATGAAAAATCAAGGAAAGATTTGGCTCTCCTTTGCGATCGTCCCAGTCAGCACTTAACCCCTCACCCTCGAATCCCGGGAAAGATGATAAAAAATAAGGCTCCCTATGCACTTACTAAAGTGCAAAAGCGGAAAGTTTTGACATGGGTAAAGGACTTAGTAAGGTTTCCCGATGGCTATGCATCGAATTGGTCAAGGTGTGTTAACCTCACAACATGTACCCTTATTGGGCTAAAGAGCCATGATATGCATGTGTTCATGGAGCGCCTACTTCCCGTCGCATTTCGTGACTTTGTTCCCGATGAGGTTTGGGATGTTTTATGTGAGATTTCAAGCTTTTTTAGAGAGATATGTGCCAAGGAGCTCTTACCATCCCGTATCGACCAATTAGAAAAGGATATTCGTGTTACAATTTGCAAAATGGAAAAAAATTTCCACCAAGTTTCTTCGATTCAATGGAGCATCTTGTGGTGCATGTAGCACACGAGGCTAGATTGGGTGGGCCAGTAGGGTCCCGATGGATGTTCGCATGTGAAAGGTTTGTCGTTTTTTATGATTCTTTTTAATTACATAATGAAACACTACTTAACTACCGGCACTAACTCTTTAAATTATAGGCGTAACAAAGAACAAAGGATGAGAGTGACGAACAAGGCACGTGTGGAGGGTTCAATTGTCGAGGCTACAATTGTCAAAGAGATATCAACCTTTTGCTCAAAATATTTTGAAGAAAATCCTCGAATGACCAACAACAAGTTACAAAGAGTAAACCTTTGCAGGGCGGACTATCGATATTTTATAATCTTGGCCGTCACCATGGAAAGGAAAATCGATTAGTTCTCAATGACAAGGACTATAAAGCAGCACACTACTATGTCCTTCAAAACTGCCCCGAGATCCGTGACAAGTATGAAAGGTACAATCCTAATAAATGTTTGTCTGGATGATCTTAAAAATAATCAAGATCTTATTTTTATCTTGCATCCTAGTCAGAATGTTTACCTTGCATGCTAGTCAAACTATCAAAATCTTATTTGTGTATATGCTGGAATTTTTAGAGAGTTCGATACATGCATGCTCAACAGTGGTACAAGACCGCAGGATTTGGACAAAGTTCGTCAAGAGAGTTACGGAGATTGGTTACGAGAAAAGGTACTCTCTATTGATGATTGTGATAATTACATCCGAAAGGCGGGACTCAAGCCATCTAAAGTCGCAAACTTCTACGAAGTGTACGACATAAATGGGTTTAGATTTCACACCGAAAATTATGGGCAAAACAAGGCAACAAAAAGTAGCGGTGTTTGCATCAAAGGAGAGTGGGATGAAAATGGGGAGCAACACGACTACTACGGAATTCTTCAAGATATAGTTGAGCTAAATTATGATGGAGGCAACAAGGTTGCTCTCTTTAAGTGTATTTGGTTTGACATTACAAATGGGGTAAAAAAAGACAAAAAACATGGAATTGTCGAGGTGAAACACGCTTCTCGGCTTAAAGGTTTCGAGCCGTATGTATTGGCATGTCAAGCAATTCAAGTAGTCTACATTCCCTATGCATCGGATACTCCTCTACGACGCCAATGGTGGGTAGCAATGAAAACAAGCCCGAAAGGCAAGTTTCGTGTCGAGGAGGTGTCGATGAAAACATCGAATTTTACCAAGAGGAAATGACGGATAATCCGGTATTGGAACCAAATGAAGAGGGCTTTAATTGGGACAATGAGGTAATTAGAGAAGATGAGTGCGAACTAGTAGATGATACGATGGAGATTTCACCAATAGTGGCGGATAACGAGAACCCTATAGAGGAAGGTGAAGAAGGTTATGACACGGAGCAAGAGTATGACATGCAAGAAATTGAGGAAGGACTTGGTTACGGCCTAAACCTTGAAGATCAATCCGATGAAGATGGTTATTAATTGGTAATTCTTCGTGTAATGTGTTGAATGGCAATTTGCTATGATTGGTAATTCATTGTGTAATGTGTTGAATGGTTTTTAATTGGTAATCTCTTTTATTTTGTAATATACTGCTCTAATTCCTTTTGCTATGATTTACAAAATATATTCAATTTGAAAGGAGAGATCAAATTTCCTTCTAAATTTGAACAATATTAAGTAGGATGTGAACAAATTAATATACTGCTATAATGTATCCCTTGCTGTAATTTACAACAATATATTCAATTTGAATGGAGAGATCAAATATATACATTGAAGTAACTGTCCAGAAGTTCAATATTTGTTGCATGGGTAGGCCCATGCAACAAATAGTTCTCAAAATCGTCAAAACTTGTTGCATGGGTAACCCATGCAACAAATATTTCTCAAATAATCCAGCAAACTTGTTGCATGGGTTACCCATGCAACTGTTTAGTCTAGATTCTGGAGACTTGTTGCATGGGTAGCCCATGCAACAAATAGTTCTCAAATACTTGTTGCATGGGTTACCCATGCAACTGTTTAGTCTAAATTCGGGAGACTTGTTGCATGGGTATGAGATGAGTTGTTGCATGGACATTCATTAAAATATACTTTCTATCTTTGCTGGTGGGTCACGTGTCATCAAATATTTGTTGCATGGGTAAATAAGAAGCAGTTGCATGGGTAACCATCAGACTTATTGCATGGGTAACTGTTGCATGGACTACCCATGCAACAAGTTTGACTGTGTCAGAAATGCCAATATTTGTTGCATGGACACTACTTACCCATGCAACAAAGATTTTTACCCATGCAACAAACCCAGATTCTAGTAGTGATTCCAATCAGACACAATCGAATAACAATCGTTATCAAAATACTCGTTTTATTTTATTTCTCTCTTTCTCACATTCTTTTCATTTTCAGTTTTATTCCGATTTTATTTTGCTTTGTTATTTTTCTTTTATTTTTACTCTTAACATGGAGAGAAGTAGGGCTGCACAAAAAATTCGTAGTTCGTAATTCGATTCGAGTTTGATTCGAAAAAGTTCGTAAAAAGTTTGATTCGAAATTGAGTTCGTTCGAAATTAATTCAAACCAAACTCAAACTGGACCTAGTTCGTTCGAAATAGGTTCGCAAACCAAATTTAGTTCGAAATTAACTCAAACGTGAACCGTTAATTTATGCTGATAACTTATGTTCACTGATGAAATATAAGCCGTCCAGTCCATAATTGTTTTTAATTCTGACTTCTGAAAAATGTTTTTTGAAACAGAAAGCTCGGTCCAATTACAAGCTCAAATAAAAAAATTCAACAACAAGGCCCAAAATAGAAAATTAAACAAAACCAGCCATAACCCATAATCGTTCTACCCTAGTCCCTAGCCGACTTTCCCTCTCTGTTGGTTGCGAACTTGCGATACCAAAGTCCAAACCCTAGAGTTTCCCTCTGTTGGCTACTTGGCTGCGATACCAAACCCTAGACTCCTAGAGGTTGCGATACCTTAGAAATAAGGTCGGACCAAGTGAAAGACCACCCTCGTAGAGGAAGACTCGAACTGTCTATTCTAATTTGAAACTGGAACCGGCCGTGAGGCGAGGCGAGGCGACCCTCGTTGATCTCTTTTGAATTGTCAGGTAGGTATGGGCTGATAAAGATATCTGGTTCATGTTGATACCAGAAATTTTGCTTTTCATGCTAGGATTCTGAGTTTTTCGGATAATCCAGGCTAATTATGCAAAAATAGTGTAGGATGTTGAAAACCTTGCTACTTTTTCTTTCTTTTTTTTAAAAGAGGCATAGAATGCCCATTTGCATTAGCAAACCAGTGTCTTAATTACACAAGTATCATCAGCAAAAATCAGAAAACGCATAACAAACCAGAACCTCACCTCCCTAAACACTCAACAACCCGAATAAACCAACAAACCAACAACACATGCAGCAAACAACACAAAAACAGGTTCCTGGTATAACCCAGAGAATGACACTAAGAAAAGAGTAAATCATAATGGAGCAACAGCACCATAGTCATGGAGTGGCCCCATCCAGCACCACCATCGCAGGAGCGTCAGCCCATGTCCGCAACGGAATGTCGGCAACCTCAGCTGGAGTCCAAGGCACCATCTCTTGTACCACGTCCGCCGGAATATTTCCTGACCAATATTGAATTAAAGACAAAATGAGAAATATCATAGATCGATTAGATTGAGGGGGAACTCCTGTAAAACATATATCATTGCGATGTTTCCAAAGTGACCAACATATTGCACTAATTATGATTAGAGCAGCAGTCCGCTTTTTGACAGGTAAGGACTGGACATAATCTATAACATTATCGAAAGAGTGCCAATCCATAAAATCATCTTGAAAAGACCCCATCCAAAACCAAATAGTTTTGACAAAAGGACATTGAACAAATAAATAATTCACCGATTCAGCCGCACCACAAAAATGGCACTGATTAGACCCAAGCCAACCTTTTTTAATCAATCTTTGTTTAGTAAGAATTCTTTTGTTGGATAAGAGCCACATAAACACCCTAATTTTTGGTGGAATCGGTATTTTCCACCATAGCGCATATCTATCAGCTTGAACCCCTCTAAATGCAAGAAAAGTATATAAAGAATGAACAGTAAATTTATGAGAAGAATCCCATTTCCAAGATATGCGGTCGTGTGCATGAGTAAAGGCTGTGGAGCTAATTAATCGCAAAATTTCATTCCATTCAGCCGCCAACACCCCGGATGAAAACCTTGCTACTGCATCTATAAAGTAATTTGTAGATGTTCAGTAGCTAGTTTAATGAAGCGAAATATATGGCTGAATCTTTGGATACCTGTGAGGATTTTTTAGAAGGGTTTTTCAGTAGCTAGTGCCTAGTTGTAATGAACTTTAATGTTTTATTTAGGATAATATTTGAGTTTGTAATAATTCTAAGACTTTGGTGATTGTTCTGTACTTCTATTGATATTTAAATTGTACTTTAAATACTTTGGAGTGCTTGAGTTTTTATTTAAATTGTACTTCTATTGATATTTGGGTTTTATTTAAATTGTACTTTGAATACTTGAGTTTTTATTGAAGTGCTGTAATTTCGCACTATGGCCCAGTCATAAGTCATAACTCATAAGTCGTAACAAAGTTCGTAAAGGTTCGAAATTGAGTTCGTAAAAAATTCGGTTCGAAATGGAGTTCGTTCGAAATTAATTCAAACCAAACCTAGTTCGAAATTAATTCAAACCAAACTCAAACTGGAGGTAAGTTCGATTCGGTTCGGTTCATTTGCAGCCCTAGAGAAAAGAGAAGCCCTTTTTAGGAGTTTCAGAGAGGGACAAAACAGGCCGCGTGGCATGGGTGCCACGTTGGCTTCTTACACATTTTTTTAATTAAGTTTACAAATTTACATTTCAACCTTCAAAATTTTCAATATGGTAGATAATTTCAAAATGAATTTGAAATTTTTTGTAAAAGTTACCGGGTGTTAATTGGGATAGTGATAAAATAAAATAAATAAATAATTTAAAATTTTATTTTCCAAATTCTGAATTACTGTTCGAAAATATATGATGTTTAATACATAAAATAAAATATGATAGAATTGTTATGAAAAGAACTTGATAATTTTGATTTATTAAGGTATGATTTAAAAATGATTGACGATGAGTTGCATAATATGGGTAAAGATGAGAAAATAAAAAAACCATGCAACGGAAAGTCCGTGACACCTCTTTACTTAATTATTACTCTTTCTTTCTTTCTTTCTTTTAATCAAGTCAGTCATAAGAGATAAACAAATGGGATAATTAAAATTAACACTTAATTAATTGTCGTTCAAAAAGACATCATATTTGTGTAGTTTAATTATTAATTTATTTTTAATATTTTGTATTAAAGCTGATTCACAAATTTGGATATTTCAATTTCTCTGGGGTGTAAAATTAAAATTAAGTAAACGAAACTGCGCACGATTTAAATATTTGATGCGTCAGAAAATAAAAAGGAAAACGTGGCGGTTAAGAAAAAAGATAAATTAAAATACAATTAATGATCTGATTAACATGACATTTTGTTCGTTATTAATTTTTATATTTGGATGACCTGAAAGTTTTATATTCTTTTATATAGTGTACACGCCAGTCGTTAACTATATATTCTTTACTATTTTCCTAATTATTCTGGTTTTCATTAGTTATTACAAAGAGGTTTGACTCTATGGTTTTCTTAGAACATTTAGTAATAATCATACTTTTAGGTATGAGAAATTGAGAAGAGAACATAAATATGAAAAAAAACATTGGAACCTTATGATTCATGAGGGATTCTTTGAACTAAGAGTTATTAGAGTTGAGAAGGAAAGGCTTGGTTAGTATTTATTTTAACCAGATCAAATCTGACGGCCAGGATTTAAGTAATAGACCCTGCAATGCAATCTAATCTAATCTACGCGTCTAAAGGCGCCAGGTTTGATTGGACTTTGACCAAGTGAAGTGAGATTGTGAGAAAGAGAAACCCAATCTCACTTATAATAAAATTAAATGCATTATGCACCTCACCTCCTCACCTCCTCCCTGACCCTCAGTTAGTTGCTCTCGATCAGTGCCAGTCGCGTTCGCAATGACTCCCCCTCTCCGTGTTGAATCTCCCCATCTACCAGGTTCACTTTCTCTCATTCAATCGCTTCATCTTATCCTTGAGAGAGCAATTTCTTGAATTTATTTAAGTATTTAAATACAAAGGGAGGGGTGGGTGGGGAAGAGTGCATAACTGCATATGCATATGCATATCAGACTTTGGGATCAGGATCGCTCTCGCTCGCTTCTTGAATTTCAGATTTCAAGTCTTTTCAGGTTTAGTAGATTTTGTTGTATATATACTTTTGCATTTCAATTGTTTAATCTCATGTAGCAAATTTCTTCAAAAGGGGATCAGATTTCAAATTCCATCCTTCTCCTAAATCATTTTAATACCAGAATCTGTCGTGCTTGCATCTCTCCTAAATCATCTTTGCCTCTCCTCAATCTAACAAATGCTTTTGGTTGTAGGCTCTAGAATGAGGTCAATTCCATTAATTGAAGCCAACCTCCCCATTCGTCGCCTCCAGATCTCTGACCATAAAAAGGGTTTTGTAGAGCTCCTCGGGCAACTTACAGTGTGCCCTCAACTCACCGAATCTGAGTTCCAGGTACACCACCGACCTCCTTTTGCTCCCTCCCATTTACACAACCATTTCTAATAGTTATCAGTACCTCCGTGCATTTTACCTATTGATTGCTCCTATTTTATTTTATTTTATTTTTGTTCCGGCCAAATCTAATGTTGTTCAGTATTCTTTTTCTCTCTGTTAAGTTATACACTAAGGGTTCGGATCGATAGTTGAGTGTTTTTCCCTGGATTCATTATGGGTCTGGATCCACTAACATCCTTTCGAGAAAATGATGCTAGAGCTGTATATCGGTATAGTTATACTTGACAAAATCATGCACAAAGTTTGTACCAAAATTGAAAAGATACTAAAGCTATATAATGCAAACTGCTCACTGGTTCTATCCACATCTGTCTTGTGTCAGTTTGGAATTGAAAACTAATTGAACCATCAATTGATTAGAAAACAAATGTCAATTTGTTTTTAAAATGTGCCCCCCAATTTTGTGCAATTTTAAGGTTCGATTTGCAGAAGTAGCAAAACTTGGTGAGAACCACTGCATATGCGTAGTTGAGGATCCCAACACTGAGCGCATCATTGCTACTGGCAGCGTGTTCATCGAGAAAAAATTCATCAGAGGTGGTAGCAAGGTGGGCCACATTGAGGATGTGGTGGTGGCCAAGACGGCCCGCGGGCTTTGCCTGGGCCAGCGCATGGTCAACCACCTAGTTGACCATGCCAAGGCTACTGGCTGTTATAAGGTAGTGCTTGCGTGTGCACCCGAGCTTAGGGAGTTCTATGAGAAGTGTGGGTTTGAGGATAAAAATGTGCAGATGTCGGTCTACTTTTGATCGTCGGCACTGCTTAGCTTCTTCTGATTTTTATTTTCATTTTTTGAGGGTGTATATATTTTTTAATTTTCATTTGACGTATTTTTGAAAGGCATCTTTCAATGTATTCTACCTTTCTATAGTTTGTACTCATTTAAGCTGTGCTGAGTAAATTAATGTTTACTTGTAAGCATAGGAACAAATCTAGTGTCAGGAACTGAATTTCAGCAAGCTGTTATTAGTTTAATATTTTTTCTTTTTCACTTTATTATTTTCTTTTCATTTTATCTCAGAGTATAGTATACTCTTCCCTTTTATTTTCTTTTTTGACAACTTGACAGTGGCTATGTCAGAGTATACTCAGAACTAGATTTTTCTTGCAGTGATGAGGTCTCTCAGTTGAGATTTCTAATACATGCTCCATGGGTGGATTGAGTAAAGGATAATGGGGTAAATTACCCCCATTGTTTTCTTCTGAAAGTTGAGTATTAAATGCATATTTTAGATAAATACATTATAAATATACTGACGTGATCCCCATAACTTGTACAAATTTTCTAAAAGAGTTTGCATGTGCATTCACTCTAATAATTCAAAGTCAGATTAAGTTGGTCTTTCTGGTATTTTGAAAAGACTATTTGTTGAAATTTGGTTTGATGAAGGACATTAAGCTTTTTTATTATTTTTTAATCATTGTGATATTGTTTTCATTTCTATACTTTAGTATGTACGTGCATATTCCAGCTGCATATTTTAGGTCAACTACATCAGCCAAAAACAAAAAAAAACAAAAAAAAAATTGTATAACAACAAAAATGCAACTAAGAATTCTGTTGCTTGCACTAAATTATTACTTTAATATATGTGCATTTTTAAGTATTCTTCTTCAATAGTCGTATATACTATTTTTCTTTCTAAGAAAAACAAATACACAGCAGTAACAAACAACAACATATAGCTGATAAACATAACATGTTGGATTTTGATTCCATGTTAGGTATCCAGGAATCATCTATATTCTTACTGTGACAGACTCTCTTTGATAACCTTAATGCCATAAGCTAATCAGCTTCTGTCAGTGAATCAATTACACAGTGATTACTGGAACTTTCTAAATAGACCAAACGATTGAGTTGAGTATAAAACGCAAATTATTGGTACATCTCAAATATTGAAATGTATCCAACTTTGGTTGCTGATTGTTTTATTTATTTATTTAGTTTTCTTTCTCTTGTTTTGAGCCAGACTGAGACTGTTCTTATTTAGTGCTTTGACTTGGAGAAGGCAATTCTGGGAATATTTTAGCTTCTTATGTTGCTTGTATTATTACTCCTTATCTTATGTCTCCATACATCCATCTGTGCGGCACTGCCACCCCAAAATGTCGCAGCGGCCAGCGGTTTATGAATGCTGCATTTCCTTGGGGGACTGACTGTTCAGCCCACTGCATTTCCTTGGGTTGGGGGCCTTGCAGTAGCCCATGGATCTAAATATATCCGAGTCGAACCCAACCAATAAACCCATTTATTTCTCCTTTCCTTGAACAAAGTTCATTTGATTGCTAAAGAGGATCTACACCGTTCATTTATATCGAACAGTCGCTATCAACCAGACAGTCAACCTGCCCCTTCTGCCCGTGATCCGTCAGGCTCTAATGAACCCTCCGATCTTAAATAGACCGCTGAGAAAGACTAGGACATTTCAGTAAAATCCTTACAAAGGACAGGATCCGAAGCTCTTTCCATCCCCTGGTGTCAACTAACCGGAGATACAAAATTTGATCTGGTCACTCTCTCAATTGTAACTCCGATGAGAACCCTAGCGGCGGCGATCTCAGGCATGGCGCGCTCGCGAGTGCGCTCGGCGGTGCGCACTCGAAGCGGAGACGGCGACGGGGCGGCTCGCTGGACCTCCCCAGGCACCGATGAGAAGGGAAAGGGGTACTTCTTGAACCGGACGCCGCTGGCGCCCGGCGAATCACGCAAGTGGGAGGACTGGGAACTTCCTTGCTACGTCACCTCGTTTCTCACGATCGTGATCCTCGGCGTGGGGCTGAATGCCAAGCCTGATCTGACGATCGAGACCTGGGCCCACGAAAAGGCCCTCGAAAGGCTCCGTGAAAAGGAGATGGCCACTGCTGGTGAATCCGAGTAATTGATCGGGTATGGATCTTCTTTTGGACCTCTGTATCTGGTGGTTTTGCTTTTGTTTTAAAAGTTGAGCTGTCGAAAGTGTTAATCTTTGTTTTTAGTTTCAGAGTGATGGTGCATAACCATTTAGCCTTTATTAATAAGTTCAGCGGGATATGTTATGAATTTGATATTTCGAAACCCTAATTTTTTGCTTCTTTTTTTTTTTTTGTGAAATCTGTGAGATACAAGTACCCATCTAATAGCTCAAAAGCTCCTGTTCTGTGTATATTTCTTTTTGGTTAAAATGTGGAGATGTTTACCTATAGAACATTGAATTGCAGCTACCAAATGTGTTGGCTTTTGTTAGCACTTGTATATATTGAATAAAAACTTGGCAAGTTTTTGTTCTCTGTTGAACTACTTCCATGTAAATATTTATCAGAATGGCTTTCACTTCTCATTAGCATTGAACTATGAAATGCATTGAAAATTGCAAATAAGGTGGAATTAGCATTTAACATTTGGTGATAACCAAAGGTGAACGAGCAAGAATTGTAAGGATGGGACAGTAGGTTTCTATACTTGCAAAACCGTCAATATAAGTGAAGGTCCAACATTAACAGCACACTGTCAAGGATGTACACTAGTCAAGAGTACAAGATGGGAAGGGAGGGCATGAGATCTTTTATCCATGGTCCATAAATTATAACAGAAAGGAAGGGTAAGGTTTTGAGGGGGAAGATATAACCTTGTCTACCTTCAAGTGACAAATGTACCACCCGTTCCCCCTTCCCTGTGCAAAGTGTGATTAGGAGGGGATAGTATTTGGAGCAGGTAGATACTTTCAAGTTTCAACCGTCCCCTTCCACCCTCAACCTTTCACTCCCCTTCTCTCTTTCTTCCCTCTCTACTAAATATCTGAGTCTTGACTAACATAAGCAGGAATTTCCATTGAATTATACTGCTCTAAGAAAATTGGAAGTACTATGAACTATATTTGAGCCCAAAAATTGATAGTACATTTTCTTCATTGTTGCACTGATTTGGGACTGGGCTTGGCTGTGGACCAACTCCAGTAAGTCCAGCTCAGCATGTACTGGCGGCACTATGATAATCCTTGTGTACTTAAAACTCATGGCTCATATATTAGCTTGCTTGCACTGCGTTAATTAATATTTTCTGTGAGGAGAAATATCATTGAAGGTACTTTTGATGATCCTAAAAGCATAGTATAGTACCATTGATAGGGTGGCTAGGATGATCCTGGAAGCATATTAGTGGTATTTTTTATTTTAAAAAGATTGATATAAAAATTGTTCTTCTTTTGTTTTGGTTGCAGATCATCCTGGCTCTTTTATATTTGGTTTGTTTAATATCCAGGATTGCTAGAACATCGATGCTTACTTTTGGTCTGTTTATATGTAGGGTTGTATGTTTGCATATGCCCAGAGCACTACCAAAGTCAGCCAATTCTCATTTTTGTTTTGTACCATACCAAAATAAAACAAATTGAATCCTCTGGAAAGACTTTGGTAGGAGCAGAAAATTGAATCCTCTGTTAGCACATAGTTAAGCAAAAGTTGAGTGCTTACTAGATATAAAAAGAACATTAGGTATAGACGTATAGTCAATGTATTACAAAAAGGGAAGAATATAACAGGGAGAAAATTAATATGAACTTTATGTCTTAGTGTAACAACATCAAGGCCTTCTACTTTAACCTAGTTTGCAATTCTCTTTTGATTAGAAGCATCAATGTTTTTTGAAAACAGACCAAAAATATTAAATAGTGAACAGAGTACTGAATGAAATAAGAAGATGAACATGGTGTTTGCTAAAAGCAGATGAAGTTGAAAGCTTTCAACTTGTATCACTTTTGTTCTGATTTCTGATTGGGAAATTTTGCTTCTGCTGGAACATCTGGTTGTCAAATGGGTCTGGTCATGTGCCGTCTCCAGACCATTAGCTCTCTTTATTTCTTTGTACTATTGCCTTCTTGAAGTGTTGGAATACTTATGGATAATTGAATTGTTGGATGGTAGTCATTAAATGGGGAAATAAACTGGACAAGTGAGAACCCATTCCTAATTAGATTACTTGCATGCTTTGAAGTATATTATGATGAGATAGACTAATGTGCTTTCGGTAGCACTTCGGCCGAAGTGCTACCGATTCAAAATCGGATTTTCAAAGTTCAAATAGTTGATCGAAACCGTTCAAGTTGTTCTCCACATTGAAATCTGCTTGGAGACCAAATTTTACATTTTTTTACTATTTCAGATAAGTTTGCTGCTTTTTCTGTATGGTGATTAGAAGTGTTGAGTTAGACAAAGGACTGATGTGTAGAATTTATTTATGATGTTCTAATACAACCTTGGCAGCCCCTGCCCTACATTTCCCCCCACTTAAGTCCCTTTGCTAGAATAGAAGTAGAACCAAGAACTGGCAAGTTGTAAATCCATAATCAGTGGTATGTTATGGCTGGCAATACTGACCTAAAGATTTCATCTTTCCTGTGTCTTCGGGTTACCAGGACAATTGTTAACACGAGTCTTTTAGCATAGCCAAGTATACCTCCGTGCACCAAAGATGAGAATGCTGGCCCACTGTTAGAAGTAAGACTTCAAGAGGGCCCTCAGTCATGCTCCTTAGTTTTGCTGTGTGGCAGAGCATTTTCATTCATAATGCTGTCGTTATTTCACATACTTCTGAACCACGCATATTGTTTTTAAGATGTTACAAAAACGTGGTTCATTTTAATTATCAGATCAAATCACAATCAGCAAATTAAGATGATCACTCCCTAAGACATGATGTCGGTTGGTGGAGAAGGCACAACGAACATGCCAACGGTGCAGAATGGTTGCCTATCTATAATTGGTGCCTACCATTGGCATTGTACCATGCATTTATCATCTTTTGATATTTGCCGACATTTTCATACCCTTAATTCTTTCAATTTATACAGGTTAGTTATCGCTTTGCAGATTCAGTTAATTCACTCACTGGACATTAAACACCCATTATGTTATATTCTGGCAAATTACGCAAAGAAATTGTGATGCTGCATATCAAATCAATAATTTTTATTAATCAACTCAAACTCGCTTAATATTTTTTTTGAATTTAAATACACACTCTTTGTATATGCACAAATACTCGTCATGAGCCAAAAAAAAAAAATTTTCAACAGCTGTCACGCGATTTAATATCAGTTGAAGCTATATATAACGGTTGTGAGTAGGTTCGATCCCCTATCAAACTATATTGATGGGCTCCAAGACCATCCTATTTGCTTTAAGATATGTGCGCTGCACTTTAATATCCGTGTCATTTTTGCATTAATTTTCGTCTGTGCATAGATCTGAAAGTTGATCAGATCCAAAACTAGATATGATGTCTATTGGGACCCCTACTCTATTTTCATAACTAACTGGTACACATATACAAATTTAGAAATCACGTGGTTTTGGCATGCAAAATAAACGATGGGATAAATCCTTGTCAAGATATATGAAAGGTAAATTGGGAATAACAAATTAGCAGTTATCATTTATCAATTTATAGATCTAACTCACGACGCCATCTGGTTTGTGTGAAACTCACAATAATTTCGAAGACAAGGGGGCTTTGTGACTATTAAAGATGTTGGATTATTTTAATGTAACAACTCTCTTATTTATATGGGGTACGTTTGGATCTTCAAAATAACGCTGTTCTGAGTTATTCTACTAATCTTTATTTAGATTATAAAATAAATAGCGCTAATTTGAAATATAGCGTTGTTCTTGCTAATCCGTTCAAAAGTTGGTTTAGCACTAATTCTAAGTTAGCGTTGTTCTTGCTATTCCTTCCGCTCCGCTGTATTCAAACGTACCCGCAATGGAGAAGAGGGTTAATGTGCATAAGAGCAAAACCTGTCTAAGTTGTTCAATTTGTGTCGAAATTTGCACAAACAGTTCGGATTTACAAGATGATTAAAATAAGTAAATCTTAATCTCATCACGAATCAAACATTTTAAATAAATTTCGGTCTCTATTTATGTATTTATGTAGACGAGATCTGATTAATTTGTTATAGAATTACAGTTGTCCCCACAAAGATCTACTCTAATCTAACAACTCCGTTTTGTCTTGTAACTGGGCTGGAGCAATATCTCCAGTTTACTGATAATGGAGATGGACTGATGGAGAATTCAGACATCTTTAATTAATTTCTTAAAACTTAAACCATTTATTTGCTTATATATAATTGTTTACCTACTACAAGTCTACAACAAACACTTTGGCATAAAAATTAGAAAAAATAAATAAATAAAAGTAGTGAGTCCGTGAAAAACATTGTTTCATGAATTCATGCTTTTTCATAGGCCTTTAATAAGACGATGACATTAGCAACAGTGCGTTTTCATATCTTGACGGGAAAGCACAAAGGATATATAAAGCAATGGATGCTAATGCGGTTGATTGATCGCATTATATGATTACAAAGAAGACCTAAAAATCCAAGAGGTGAATGTATGTGTTTATAAATATTCTCTTCATCTCTAAAGTATTACTTTTGGTTTAATTGAACTCTCAACTTAAATATTTAATTTAATTTGATTCAATTTGTCTCTTTCTCGATCATTATTAATTTTGTCTCCTTGTTTTTGCTTCCTCTAAAAGCATTTGTTGTAACTTTTCTCTCTCTCTCGCTCAATGTTCTCACTATGAAATTCTTTTGACGCTATTTTCATTATATATCCATATTACATTAAAATTCATCAAAGTACTCACAAAATTACCGGTGAAAAGAACCAAAAGGAAAACTGAAAACAACACCAACAATTAACCTTCAAAAAAAGAAAACAACACCAACAATCGAATTACAGATACAAAAATTTATAGACACAACCAGCACGACACATGAGTAACAAAATAACAAATTAATAATGATATATATATGTATGAAATATATAGACTTGTAAATAAAAAATAAACCTTCAACTTAAATTGCATTAAGATAAAACAAGCTAGCTTTACCACAAAAGCAATTAAGCAAATTCAGTCCCACAGTGATAAGCTTTATAGAAATTATATCTTTTAAGTATCTGATAGGATTTTATCATTTTTTCTTTTCTTGCTAACTTTTAAACCTTTTTATTTTAGTTTTTAAAAAATGATACTTTTGATGTCCAATGTTTATGAAATTTGGATACGTAATCTCATTATTCTTAAAAAAAAAAAAAAAAAAAAAAAAATTGCGACCCTATACCAACCAAGATGAAGACAATTAGTATAGAGTATAGACAATAAATAGACTATAATAATTTTTGTCTTCGAATATATATTACACACATAACTTCCAAAATATGCCAGGATGGATATATAGCTGCTATCTTTTAAAGTTAGATTTCCATGATCCCTAGTTAGCCATGCCATCATTTGTAGCTAGATTCTCTTGACAATTAAAAGGATCTTCAATTAAGAATGCAAAATGATTTCATAGCTATGATTTTAGGATATCCAATTAGTGTTTTGAAAACGGTCCGGTCCAAACCCGCACGATCCACGGGTTCGACGGTCCACGGATCCGGCGGGTCCGGCGGGTTGGACGGTCCGGTCCCGGGCGGGTTCAAATGGGGGGGCAGGACATTCCTATTCGTGGACTGTCCGGTCCACGGTCCGGTCCGGATTTTTTTTTTTGCTGTTTTTTTTGTTGTTATTTTTTTTTCCCAATTCAATATGTTTGTTATTTGAAGTTTTGAACCGAACAAATTTGTTATAATAAATATAAATCTAAATTCACGACATTCCAACACTTTTATTAAATATGATTTATATTAAAACAATTGATTTTTAAAATCTAACCTATTTTTAAATCAATTGATTTTATTAAATCTAACACTAATTAAAACAATACTGTTGATTTTATATAAATCTAACACTGATTAAAACAATTGATTTTATATACTAACAGTATTGTTTTTGTGGTCCAAATGATTTGTATTTTTGTCCTATTTAAAACAATTGATTTTTTTTTCTATTTTTTTTAATTTAATCAGTCGATCCGAACTACTCAACATGATTTCCAAATTAAAATACTAGTATCGTGTCTGTGCATTGTAACAGAAACATATTATAAGAGAACAAAAAAATTGAAATTGCGGAGATACAAATATTTTTAAAATAAAAGTTTACAAATATAACAAATAAATTCAAATTTTGAAATTCCATTAATGGTATACGTATAAATTTTAAATTTCCAAACAAGTAGCATTGTTTCCTATTTCTTTGCTTGATTATCACCATGGATAAACCAACTCAATAAAGAAAAACAAAATCAACTCAATGTTTTTATTTTCCTATTTCATAATATTTATATCATATGATTTTTTATCTATCTAAAAAATAAAAATAAAACAATATATAAAATTTGGTCACTAAATATTTTTTCATATAAAAATCATGTTGAACATTTCGATTTGATTATTTAAAGTTGTATTATATATATTAAATATAAAAAATCAACTCAAGTATAAGTTAAATGCAAAAGCTAGTAGTTTTAGACAACAAATGTTAGATAGTGTAGTGGATAAGTGATATGGTGCTTATACAAGATATTGAAATAACATGAACCACGTACTTGATATATAAAGTACGCTAAATTACTTGAAATTATGTTAAATTATGTTGAATTACACTAAATTACTCTAAATTACAATAATTATGTTAAAATACAGTAAATTACGCTAAATTACGTATGAATAGGGCCTATTTTGTGCCATCTTTCATAAATCGTAAAAAATAGTAAAAAAATTCAAAAAATAATAAAATTGGTATTCTACAAGTTCATTGTATAACTAATTTACTGAGCTACGTAGATTGAACAATAGAAATGAAAATCTTAATCGGAAACTTCAACTGAAGTTTTGAGACTCTTCCCTTTATTTTTGGCAATTTTGAATTTCATAATACAGCATTGCTAGTTTTAACGCATGCGTATTTTCGCAAGCTTTCCGAAAAGTGGTCATTTGCTGAAATCAGACACTCGAGCACCATTTTATGGCCGTTTAAAATTTCATCGTCGTTTTTCGCCTTCTCAATGAAGATATCGTACCTATTCATACGTAATTTAGCGTAATTTACCGTATTTTAGCATACTTTTACATAATTATTTTATATTGTATTTAAATAATCATAACTTCAATCAAATTTGTATAAAAAATTAAAGGCTTAACATAATAATATATTAAATACTATAGTTACTATAATATAACACAAACGAACTTTGGTGCAGTGGATAAAGCTTTTGACGCTTAACTGTTCCGCCGAGTTCGATTCCCGCTTTGGACAGAAAAAAAAAATTTGGCGCGGTCCACGGGCGCGGTTCACGCGGGTCAGGGATGGCGGGTTTGGGTGCGGGTTAGACAGGTAAAGCACCCGGGTTCGACGGGTTCGCGGGTTACGCGGGTTGGCGGTCCGGTCCGGGGCGGGTTCGCGGGTTAGGCCGGTCCGGATTAGTGCGGGTTTGGTTTGAAAAAACCAATCCATCCCGTCCCAAGACCAGACCATGCCGAACCGCGGTCCGAGACGGGTTTGGGGCACGGTCCGGCTGTCCACGGGTTTTGTAATACACTATATCCAATCCAGATGGAATCATCCAAAACTATGCAATTAGTAATGATTATTGGCCTTGAGAGGGTAACATCTAAAAAACACTTTAAGGTAAAACCTCGTATGTAGGGAACCACCAAAAGGTGAAATTGATCATCTTTTTTACAACAATTATCCTTTCTTAATGAATTAAAAGGAACATATTCATATTGTACCAAAAAAGTATAACAAAAAGTAGATGAGGTTCATGCAGCCATTGGTAATTTTGCAAGTAATTATAAGAGTTTGCCATGGGTCCTTGGAAAATGATGGAACCAATCTAAGAACATAAAAGTAATATTAATGGTAGGAAGATGTTAGCCTCCATTTTTGAATCACTGGAGACATCCATTCATTCAAATTGAATGAAATGAGGCGAGTTTTTGGGAGAGTATGATACCGGAGACTCCGCCGATCCAATAGAAATGGACATCTTTTAAGGCAAGAGGCGTGGGGCCATGATTAGGTGGGGCCCACCGACAGCACACGCTTAGCATGCAGGCACTGCACTGGCTGGCCTCTAATCCATATCCCGCCAGAAGTTACACTACCTCAGTGGCATTCAGTGTAATATACTGCACCTCGAGGGGTATAGTTGCTGTACATGGTTTGGTTCGCCGTCTCGGTAGTCGAGTGACGGGGTGACCGGGATCACCCGGTGACGTCCGAACACCGACGCCCTTTTCCGGTCACTTGTCACAGGCCACTGGGGACCACACTATCCGAGTTCTACTGTTGCCTGTTTAGGATCACCCATCGGTGAGTTCACCCTCACCCTCTGTTTTCTTTGTTTAAAATGCTTTCGTTCAAAGCAAAATAATAAATAGGGAAATAAATGCTTGGAATGAAAAGGAAACTTGGGTTGGTTCCGACAAGATCACAGTTGAACAGAGAGCCGATAAAAAAGCAGCAGCAACTTTGGTAAGAAAAAAGGTTTAAAATTTAAAGAGCTCGTCCCATTGTCCCTCCTGCAATTGCAATTGCAAAAGAACGATTGTCAAAACTGAAAAGTATCGAACTTATGCTTGTCAATAAATTTACACCCATCTTTTAATAACATAATAATATATGTGATTTGTAACATGAAGTAGAAACATCGTCTCAACTCTCAACTCTCAAGCCGATAATATTCAGAAAATTTAATCATGCTTGAAGCACACAATTATTGATTATTGAACTAAAACGTAAAGCAAAGGCCATTCTGTTCTAACTTCTGGTAAAAGTAGAAACGGATCAATTTGAACCAGAGATCTATTGTACTGTGGTAAAATGAACGGTCCAGATCAAACAATAATAATATGTTCCAATTGCAAATTGCAAAGCCACGTTCTAAAGCGGTGACCAGATTCGAATCGAAATAAAACCACTCTCTCCCACAGAGAAACCCTTCACCTTTCTCTCACTGCCACTGGTTCAAGTTCATACAAGGAAAGAAGAACTACTCTAAAAAAAGAAAAAAAAAAAAAAAAAAGAAAGAAAGAAAGGAAATAAGAAATCGAAACAGTTTCATATATACTACGTGGGAAACACATCAGAAGAGAAATCTGGGAAAAATATTGATATATAATTCGAATTTCGACCGAGTAAACGAATAGTTTAATCTCCTCAAACAGGTTAGAGAAGTAGGTTGACTTCATGCATTTTCTCCTCCTTTTTTCAGTCTTTTTGCTAAATGTAGTGCTTTATTGTCATAATTTACCTTTTGTATGAAGAGAAATCGAACCTGTTTGTTCGATTGTTTGGGATGTTGTGTTGTCAACCTTGTCAGATGTTTGCCCTTTGATCGCCACAGTCACCACTCCGTCTCGGGTAGATTCGATGGAAGGGATCAATGTATCGATTCACAGTACGGTTATCCGTGCTCTTCTCATTTAGTGTGAAAATTTTGGATCTGACTTGTTCAATTTCGTTTCCTCTTATTAATCAGACTCCGATAATTTCAGTTTCATTCTATTTTTGATGAATTTCCTATCAGATTTACCCTTGCACTTCATTTTTTTTTTATTCTTACAATTGCGGCCTAAACAAATTATAACATTGTTACAAAACTATCACTTGTACTAAATTTCAATGATTTATTTTTTCTGCCAATTACTATTTAATAATTACTTCGCATTCAGTTTGTTTGTTTTACTGTAATCTCTTGCATTTATCATCTGTTACTACTAAATTAATGCTTCGACCGCACGCAAAATTGTCCCACTACAATTCATACCAACTTTGTTTGTATCATATACTGTTTTATTAGCATGTGAGTCTGTATGGTTTTAGGTTTGATATTTAAGGCTTGAATTAATTCCCTTAAATATCCTCCTCTATATGTGCAATTAAGAGGCAACAATTCCAGACTGGACCATTTCATCATTGTAGCACACACTGTACTGTCACAAACTGGTTCAGGACCTAAATAATAGACCACCAATTCATTGTATACCATTTAATTTTAGTTTCTTAACTTGATGTTTTAGTCCCACTTGTGCTTATATAGGAGGGAATTGGCACAAGATCCGTGCTGGTAAGGTATTATAACATCTTGTCTGAGTCTTGTGATTTTAACTTTGTTCAGGTATCAAGAGGCATTATCTGCTCCGATTTCTCCGGACATGGGGTCAAAAGAAAATGGGGAGGAAAGAGACAGAGATGACCACTCTCTCTCCTCCCAAGAAGATTTTGAGCCAGCCAGAGATTCTCTTTCCTCTCAAGAAGACGCCGCCTCAAAAACCCCAAAACTTACCTCTCGTGTCCCCAAAAGATCACCCAAAAAGAACCAACAACTGAAAATAATGGCTCCCTTTTTCGTGCCACAAAGAGTAGCTCCAATCGGGGTAACACTCCCAAATTGCAATATAGAAGTTCCAACAATGCATACCTCAAAGAAATCCCAAAAGCCTAAGAGGAGCATTGGTACAAAACATTCAGAAAACAAAACAATAGATGGTAACAGCAACGGGCACCATCTGAGGTGTCCAGAAGAATAGAGAGAGAACCATTGAAATGGAGATCACATTGATGAACCAGTGGCTCGTGACCCAAGCAATGGAACCGATGGTGAAGAAGAAGAGAATAATAAAGTCATAGAATGGAAGAAGTGGATGAAAGGATAGAGAGGCTGGAGCAGGAGTTGAGGGAGGTGGCTGCACTGGAGATCTCCATTTACTCAGTGGTCCCTGAGCATGGCAGCTCTGCCATAAGGTACACATGCCTGCACGCAGACTTGCAATGCTCTTCATACATGCCTCTAAGTATTGGTCGGCTAATAGGAAGGCAACTGTTGCCTAAAAACATCATCTCCGGGCTTGTTTTGGTTGCAAAATCGTGTGGACATGATTGTCTCGAGGGTAAATGAATGGTATAATATTGGATTTCAGCTCTGATCAGGATATAGAAAATCTGTTTGTAACTGCAAGATGTCCAACTAATTATCATTTTTTGAATTGATCTGCAGTTAGCTAAATGCACAAAGTTTTTGTGTACCCATGTAGATTGGAGTTGCTCGATTTTTCTGAGTAATTATAAGAATATTATATAATTTTCATTTGTTTATTCTTTTTGTTGTTAATAGGTTGACATATTGGTTGTCAAACACAGTAATTTTGAGAGAGATCATCTCTCAAATATTTGGCAATATATCATCCCAATTAAGCCCGAAGGGTGTGAAGGTAGTTGACTCTGGTTCAAATGGTAATATGAAATGGCAAAATGGAACGCCAGGTAAACATGGGAAGAACCTCGGTATCTTCCTCCCTGTAGAGGACTGGACAGAGACTTACACCTTTACCACTGCACTGGAGAAGATCGAGTCCTGGATTTTCTCCCGCATTGTTGAGTCTGTGTGGTGGCAGGTAGAGAATGCTCTTATCCATTTTTTTTCATATAGATATTGAAGAGAACCTGATGCACTTAGTATGGGTGATATTTTATTGTGGTGACAAGGCATGCAATTCTGTTTGGTAAGCTGAACTCAGGTTGGTAAAGTAGCTATTCCAGTACCCAAGTTGCCCACCAAAAAATGGCTGTTATAGTGGTATGGTATGGTCCACCTTTTTGATTTGCTTTATTGGTTTGCATACCTGGATCTTTCAACATCAATGGCCTCACAATGGGCAACATAAGCAACTATAGACAAAAATGCAATAGAAAATAAATAGTTGAAAAAAATAATAAAGTAAACAAGTGTAGGATCAACTACTAACAAGTACTTGCCAAAATCTCAGCATGTTCACATGAAGCTTTGTGGGTTCTATTGAATGATTGATGGTCAGAGGCATTGCCTTCTTTTTTTCATTTCTCTCTTTAATTTTAACTTTCAGGCATTGACCCCACACATGCAATCTCCTGATGCAAGTGCAACCAAGAGCATTGGGAAACTATCAGGGCTCGGGTTGGGGGATTTGGAGCAGGGGAACTTCTCTATTGATCTATGGAAGAGGGCATTTCAAGATGCTTTCACTGAAGCTGTGCCCATTGCGTGCTGGGGGTCATGAGTGTGGCTGTTTACCTGTCTTAGCTAAACTGGTATCCTCCTTTCTGCCTTTTAATCGAGTTTATATGTTAATGTAAAGTTAAGCTAGTGTGCTTATGGACAGTGCGATCCGGTTACTGCAATAGTCCAGCTCGATGTCTCTTCCAAATTTCTTATACTCGATACCTGTATGTACCAGTAGTTATGCACCAGCCAGTGGCAAGACCTGGTTGCTGTTAGTTTAGTAAATACCAGTACGAAAGGAAAAATGTTCATGCTCACTATTGCTGTTATTTTAGTAAATACCAGTACATACTGGTAATGAAGTGGTTAGGTTCAGCACTTCTACGTGGTGGTTTGTACCAATTGGCATGCCCCTTTGCTGGTCTCTTATGGACAGGTAGGTGCGAAAAAATATTGGTCTGACTTATACTAGCTCCATCATGTTAAATTAAAGAAACTTAAGCTTGAATGTTTACCCCTTATTTGACATTAAATATGTGATTTATCTTTTGTTTGTGCATATTTTTTAATTAATTTGGTTAGGTTATGGAACAATGTGTATCTCGACTGGACACTGCTATGTTCAATGCCATTTTGCGGGAGTCTGAAAGTCAGATACCAACCGATCCAGTATCTGACCCAATTCTTGACACAAAAGTTCTCCCTATCTCTGCTGGTGATTTGAGTTTTGGTTCTGGAGCACAGCTGAAAAATTCAGTAGGACAATTTCTTCAGCGCATCTTCTATAAAATACTTTGCACTATTTAAGCAATTAAAATTTTTGCACTAGGAAATTACCAGTGATGTTTAATGGTGCAGTGTATGATTTTCGACCAATGCTAATATAGTACTGCCATGACACCTGACAAGTACCAGAACAATATTGAACGGGAGAAAAAAATGTATGGACTAAATTATGCTAATGTCAAACTTGAAAAATTGAAAAGGAGAATTCCTGTGTTAGTCAAAGGAAGTAAAAGATACATAAACACACTAATAAGTAATAACATTTTAAAACAATTGTACGTGTATTTTGTATATTTTGGTAGTAGTTCAGTCATTGTTGTAGTAATTGATGGCTATTGTAATTTTCTGTGTCAGTCTACTGGTCTAGTATCCTTGCTTGATGGAACAATATCCACAATGCACTAAATCACTATCAAATTTTTGGTTTGAAATACAGATAGGGATTGGTCGAGATATTTATCTGACATATTTGGCATGGATGCTGATGATTCTGCTAATGAGGACTTGGTGGCAGATTCCAAGACAGACGTAGAATCTGATGGAACATTGGAATCTACTCGTAACAAATTGAAAACATTCAAACTACTTAATGAACTGAGTGATCTTTTGATGCTCCCCAAGGACTTGCTTCTGGAAAAATCCATCAGAAAAGAGGTTTGCTCTCGGCTCATTTTATATTTGTCATCAGCACCAACCTGGACCTGAAGCTTTTAAGTATACCTTGATGACCTGATGGAACGATCTAAAACCGAAAGTGACCCAAGACATGACTGACCCAAACTGAAGCTCACATGAATGCTAGATAACTCAGCCTAGTCTTAAATTGGATAAGAAAGCAAACAGAAGTATATTATGATAACAATTACAATAATGATGTGAACATTTAACTAATCCAAATTTAGGTAAAAGCCTAGACAAGATTCAAATTAAATGAATTTAGACTTGAAGCAATCCAAAATGCGGGATGGTTAGAAATGTAGCCCAATTTGAATTGAACCTTATTTCACTCTCTTTTTGCCACCTTAACTTCATCAGGTGCTTGTTTTACATGTTCTTTATTTATTTTTCTTGTTAGGAAGTGATTTTGTTTACTTTGGTGGAATGATAGGTATGTCCCTCAATTGGTCTGAGCCTGGTGATCCGCATACTGTGCAACTTCACACCTGATGAGTTTTGCCCTGATGCTGTCCCTGGAATTGTTCTTGAGGAACTCAACTCTGAAGTAAGTTTTTCTTTGGAATAATATAAAACTTTTTCTACGGTAAATTAGAAATTTAGTTCTGATTGCTAAGTTCAATGCATACTGGCTTTACTTTTGAGTAGTCTAAATTTATAAAAAATCAACACAATTACAGAGCATGGTAGAGCGATTGTCAGACAGAGGCCAATCAAGCATCTTCCCCCATGTGGCTTCTCCAGTCGTATACTATCCTCCTTCACCAGTTGATGTGGCAGAGAAAGCTGCTGATACTGGAGGTAAAACACTGGACAAGAGGGCGTCTGTGGTGCAAAGGAGAGGTTACACCAGTGATGACGATTTGGATGACCTTGATTCTCCCCTTTCATCCATCATAGAGAGAACCCCTCCAGTTACGCCATCCAGTAATGGTAGCTTGGGGGCTATTGGACTGGAGGAAGGGTCCCAGGGGAATGCAAGATTTAAACTATTGCGAGAGGTATGGTGTGAATGAGGTTATGTAAGTGAGATTATTATTAAGCTATTTAGTGTAGTTTGGGGACGGTGTGAAAGAAAATGTGTTATATGTGTTGTCTGTTTATCCTGCCAAACTTGTTCAAAGAAAATATTTATTCTTTTCTTGTGTAGAACTGTTTTTTTATTATTAATATAAAAGATAGGTTGGATGGTGAACATGGGAATTTTGTACATTAACTTTTATTTACTTTTGCTCCAGGAAAAGATTTTGCATTTTGTGGCGTTTAATTTATAATGTTAACCCATCACTGTTAACTTTGTCAAGTGCAAGTTTGCACAATATAACATGTTCTCTGAAAAGTTACAATTGTAGTACAACAAGAATAATCTCATTTCACTACAACTGTAACTTTTCAGAAAACATGTTGCATTGTGCAAACATTGGTGGGGTAATAGTATGAATTGATACAAGCAATAGCTTTTGATGTGTTCGGTGTAGAATCGACCATGGTATCAGAGATGACTAGATGAAGGGAGTTGAACCAATGCATTTATCAACATAATTAATAAAATTAGAGTAGAGCAAGAACTGGAACTGGAATAGCATCAAGCATCTCAGCCACAGTCCACAGAGCAAACTTACGTCGGATCACAAGTTCACAACTATAGAAATTAGATGGCTCACTCAAAATATATTTAGGTCACAAGGATTAACAAACAAAGTAACATGCAACTGCAAATTGCAGTACAATTTACACCCAAAATGGAATATTACCAGCGATAATCAATCTGATTGATTGATCATACATCAATTGCTTTGTTTGGTGATGCCAAAATATTGAATTAGATTTATCACCCTTGCTTGCATTTCTTTTTTTTTTTTCTGTTAATAATCAATTATACATGTATATATGGAACTCGTATCTTGCATGAACCAACGGTTATCAACTCAGACCGCCTATAATTGCAATGTAATATGAATAAATGCTCTTCATGAGATTTGTTGATATATTGTAGTCAACATTGCAGAAAATATTCACATTTCATTATATAATTTTAGATATTGGAGAAAACTATGATTTCATAACATTCATGGGAATACAAACCACAACATATATTTATATACAAAATAATTAATTATTCCCTAATAATTTTACATGTGTACAAGGAAGAGAGATTAAAAATTGGACCCTATTCAAAAGCTTTTAATGCACAAAGTGTCCTAAAAACTTATTTTATATGATGGACCTGAAACAAAATTATAATAAAGATATATGAGATTACCAAATAAAAAAAAATTTCAAATTTTTAGAAGTCTCGAAAATATAAAAGACCGATCAATACATATTTAATCACCCATTTATTAAATGACAATGAATTGATTTGGTACAAGAAGCCGAATCACTTGAGATAATAACAGCTCTCCTCTCAGCCATGAAGCTTAGCTATATCAAAAACCTTAAGATTAATGAGTTCACTGTTGAAGGTGTGGATACCCACAAGTTGCAAAAATCTCCATCAACCTCCTTGAAATAATAGCAACCCAACACATTTGGGAGATGAGGAATTTTCTTAATTGAATATATATATGCTGGTGGTGTCTGCTTGATGTATGTCTAAGAACACTCCTTGTTGCACATCTTGTGTAGGATATTTTAGCTGCATACAATGTACTGTACCAATTTTTTTTTTTTGCTTAATATTTGATGCATCGATTTGAATTTGTACATACATAGAGCAGATGTGTTTATTTTGATGATTATCAGACTTAAAATGTGTTTCCAGTTAAACATTACTTGTATTCTTTAGATCTGCATAAATTTATTGGTACCAAATCAAACAGATACAATTCACAGATGAACTCTAACTTGCTACATTGGATGTGTCTCTCTATGTTTTAAATAATCGGCCATGCATTTAAAGCCTGCTAATCAGCAAAACCAGCAGATACTGTCTGCATTTGTTAATTAATTACCAATGAATTTATACGCACTAATTCAAAATTGATGCATCAATTATTATGAAAAAATAAATATGTTAGACTTGTATTTTGATTACATCATGTGCTTCTATTTAGGGACGGAATCAGACTTTCAAACCATGAGAGATCAAACACACATTGATGATCAATCGTATAATTTTTCTATGCTGAGAATGAGAATCAAATTTATAGTACCTATAAAATTTTACTCTAAATTATATAGAAAATAATACATAAATACAATTTTAAAAAAATAATAATAAAGATCAATTGATCTCCATTCATTACATTTGTCTCCGACTTTGCATCTATTCATGCTTTTGTTTAGTTGGAAACACGCTTAGTCTGATAATTATCAAAATAAACATATATGGCTATGTATGTGAAAATTCAAATCGATGCATTAAATATTAAGCAAAAAAAATTGCTACAGTAGATTGTATGCGTCTATTCATGCTTTAAATTAATTGGGCCCATAGTTTAAGTCCAATAATCATCAAAACCAACAAATTAATTGAGTCCATATGAACTAATTCAAAATAATTCTCACAAACTTGTGCAAAATCAAATATACTCAAATACATTTCCAACACATTACGTGCGTCTATTCATTCAATCATTTTTTCAACAAATTTGCTAAAATTTGTTACAGCACGGTAAGTCTAATTTTATTTTCCTGTTGTAATGATTTTTCTTTTTTACGGAAAAGATCTGTTGCCATCTCTTGTCCTATCAGATTTCTGATACATATACACGTGTGCACGTTATAATTTTTATTTTTCGGCCATTTTCTTTTCTTTTTTTTGGGATAGTGAGGTACCGTAAGGCATAGAGTGAGCTCCGAACTGTTCGTTTAATATGACACAAATTTTAAAGAAATCTTGTGCATCCAATTAAGACAAGTTCATTTTAGTTTGACTCGGCTGAACTTATCCCGTACGGTACATATATTTCTCCATACCAGAAGCCA
This sequence comes from Carex kokanica, assembly GCA_025461125.1. Taxonomy (NCBI): domain Eukaryota; kingdom Viridiplantae; phylum Streptophyta; class Magnoliopsida; order Poales; family Cyperaceae; genus Carex; species Carex kokanica. The sequence goes on from JAJGRX010000992.1 coordinate 29,576, forward strand.
AAAATAAAAAAATAATGTTTTTTTTTCTTTTGCATTTGTTCACAAGCATCACAAGAAACCAAAAAAGAAAAAGAAACTCATTTTATCACAAGCATCACTGGAAACATGAACTCATACTACATCAATGAACATCATAATCTCCAATTGAGATCCGTTCCTTGAAGAATAAAGCATGGAAATTCAGAAAACCACACCATCACAACATATTCTGATGAATATGTGATGCCAGTCATGACTACTTTTACCCGAAATGCGAAAGCTCAGAAGGGATAGACGAAACACAAACCTTAGCCTTGCAAGGTCAAGAAAGGGAACTTGCATCAGATTAAAATATCAGCTTGATGCCGAAGAAATCGTATCAAGCACATTTTCACAAAAAGCTCGGATAGGATACCGCCAGTATGGCATCAGAATTTTGTTTGCAACATAATTAAAAATATTACAGCATGCCTGGAGAAGAAGCTAAGTTGAGAGTTTTGGATCTTTAAAGAACACTAGTTGAATATTTGTAGAACTCATGGTGATCTCTTGTTTTCTTGGGGTATACTTATAAAAGACCAGATGAGGTTTAGATAAGCATTGAATGCAAAAGACAAGTTTTAACTATTGATGATTGAATCAATAAGCTACTATTGATAAATTATGCAAAAGACAAGTTTAGATAAGCTACAATGTCTTCTAATTTTGGATTATGTTAATTTGGTCCTTAGTTAATCATTTGTCACCATTTGGTCCTTGCATCCACAACGTACGTTGAAAAAGGCAAGTATTGGCCACATATATATTATAACTAACTATGAAAATTATGTCTGCGTATTTAATATGCTTTGTTCATTGAAAAAGAATTTTGGGAAAATTCTATGTAAAAGAGCAACTTCTTGTGGAAGAACTTTTTAGTTATTTTTTAAGCTCCAAATTTAAACGCAAAATTGAGTGTGTAGAGGAACCTTGTGTTGCTCACTAAGTGAAGGACCAAAATGTGAATTTTATGAATCTTGGATAACAATAATCTCATTCAATTTGTGCTCTCAATTATGTGTCATTGTTAGTGTAGGGAGAATATATATAGCTCTGCTAGTGACTATACTTTTGGATATTTAGTGAAGTAAAAGGTGAATCTCGCCATAGTACAAGCAGAATATGACAAAAAATAGTGCAATGCCAGTTCATCTCCAAGCCTAAATGGCTATGGAGATCAATTTCAAAACCTAGATTAGTTCAATCAACAGTGTCCTACAAGAAGGAAAAATGGAGAACACAGCAATAAGATGTAGAGCAAATAGTAGAGAGTAGCTTTGTTTTATGTATAGGCGCAAAATTTACCCATAGACTGTGTTAGTGATAGAGGCATAGAGCTGCAACTTGATCAGCTTTCCTCAATAACTTAAAATGATGTATCTACAGTTTCCAAAATGCCAAAATTAGCTATTTCATTGATCTAGACAGCCCAAACTGGAGCTGATTGTTCTCTTGGTTTATTTTACAGTATATACAATTTACAAGATGTTTATTTTATGTCAATAAATACCGCATATAGCAAGTGATAGTTCCCTTGGTTTTGCTTGTTTTGAATCTCTCTGTGCACTAGAAAAGGTTGCACTAGTAATAGTCCTACCTAGCTAGTAATTGTCAGCTAATGACTGAATTCAAGTAGACTTAATTTCCATCAGAAGCTCACTTCTCTCAACAGAGTCACTATAGATTCTTTGTTCACAGGTCTTAGATCCATCCATATCAAACTAGGGAAAAAAGTACTCTTATGATTTCAAAAAATAAAGCAGATTTAAAAGATCAATTGAAAAATATACAACTGGCGCAATGGTACACAAAACTCAACAAATGCATACTTATTATTTTACAAGTTATTCATCCTCCAGCCAAAACTAATACACGGCCTTCCATTAGAACAAAGAAAAATCAGAAAGGGAGAAAACTAAAAGAGGAACGAAGAGAAAAGAAAAAAAAAAAAAAAAAGAGGAAAGAGAGGAGATGCTCATACGGCCTCTCCCCCCTCAAGGTACTTGCAAATGCGCTCAACAACCTCACGACCCTTTACGCTGTTCTGCAAAAACTTATCAGCACAGCGGCGCTCGATTCGCTCTGCCAAATTAGCAATGGCTGAGAGGGGCTTTACACGGATGCTCGTCTCCTGCCTGAATGCTGTCCAGTCGCTGGGCCTCTCTGGGTGTGGCCGGTACGTTGCCTTCTCCTCCACCTCTATGAGGCCTCTCAGGCTTACATTCTTTACCACCACATCCATCGATCTGTGTCAGTTATTACATACAGGATGAGTTGACCAATTAAATGATATAGTTCTCTGTTCTTTATGTTAAACTGCAGCCATAACGCCATGTGCTCAATGATTAAGATAGGCGGTTTTCAATGTTGTTGTAAGAATGCATGATTGGTTTTGAAGTGATTTGGTTTTGTAAATGTAGCAAATACATAGGTAGTCGCTGATATATGCTTAAGCTTTGTTTAAACAGTGAGGTGTTTCACAAAAATGTTAATAAAATGTATGTAAATGGTCTTACTAGAGAATGCACTATTAGTCTATAATGCCATTCAAAGCTTCTAAAATTCTACTTTTTTTTTTCACGCGTGCTTGATTTTTGGTGTCACTTGGGATGTTTACAGTTAATAATTTTCCAACATAATCTAGAGCTCACATTCTAACGATAGACAGATCAACACAAACAATAATTGAAAGGATCACATATAACATAATTGTTTCAATCAAGCCAGCACAGGGATGTACCAGCCAGCATGGGTTCCTGTGCAGTTAAGAGAATGAGCTTGATCACCATTTAGTTCCCGTTAATTATGTCCTGAACAATTTTCACTGACGGGTTAGCTGTTTAGTAGAACAAGAACTTGATAAAGACCACGAAGGATAAACATGAATTAAATTAAGGACCAGGAAGGGTAATTGAGAAGCAATTGAAGGTTAGATGAGGCACTATGGTTTGATACAGATATAACTGGGCAATCGCACAAAAGGGTGAAGTAACACTATTTTGCATACTGTTTTGTTAACAATATGCTTCCTGTAATTTAATTAGTGAATAGTTATCAGTAGTAATTTACATCAGCTAAAATCGCTTCAAAATGTATAGGAAATTTCTATACTCAGAATTCAATTCCAAGATCACTTCAAATTCCAAAAAAGCTGTAATATACATTTCCTTTGGATCCAATCATCTATTATATTACCTGGAGGAGGCATCGACAATGGAGGATTCAACACAGTGACAGACGACCCGAATCCTGTGCTATTAAACGACGTAGGGGAAAGGGGAGGATAGGCGATCGCACTGTAATGGAACGGGTCGAGATGAGGCGACCCGAACCGGGATCCAGCTGGCGGGAGAGCGTGTGCACGTCGGCGATGTGCGATAAGGAGGCTCCAGCCGCCGGATCGGTGTACTTCCGCCAGGCGGCGGCGGTGACCCGATCCCAAGGGTGGCGGTAAACGTGTTCTTGATTGTACGAGAGCACCATTTCCTTTTTGAAATATTTTTTCTTTTTGGGTAGGGTTTTGCAAATTGGAAGATGCGAAAAGGAGAAACAAATTGAGGGAGTTCCAGATTTGTACGTTGGAATCCGGGGTTACTGAGAAGAAATGAAAATTTATGCGTCAAGTTTCTCTATTCGTAAAGGTGTAGTAAGTTAAAAAGTACCGTTAAATCAACTTGCTACAGATAAATAAACACATATTAAGATGTATATAATATAATGTTTCAATTCCGGGGGCGTGGAGGCAGCAGTTGGATTGGGGAAGAAGACATATCCAGTTGAGTCCATCCCTAGCCTCTGAGTCTGAGGTATTTCTTCTTAAATATGGACCGTATGATCAGAATCTGGGCCAATCCGGCCCGAGGTGGTATGCACGGAGTCCCTCTAACATTCGTGCGGATTTTGAATGGATGGTCCAGATCTAGGGCTGCTAACGAGTCAAGCTCGGCTCAAAACTCAGCTCGGCTCGTCATATAACTAATTCGACTCAACTCGGGCTCGGCTCAGTTTTGAAGAACAAAGCTCGGCTCAATTTAATGAGTTTGAGCCTTCGGCTCGGCTCAAACTCGGCTCATGACTCGCGAGCCCAACTCATGTCATAACTCGCGAGCTCAACTCATGCCAAGCATTAGAAAAACAAACATTTACTTGATTACAGGTCATAACCTTACCTAAACTATTCAAATCAAGTTTTAAAATAATGTGATTGAACCGAATTCAAATCAAGCTTTTTATAATAATGCGATTGAACCGAATTCAAATCAAGCTTTTTATAATAATGCGATTGAACCGAATTCAAATCAAACTTTAAAATAATGTGATTGAACAGATAAAAACGATTTCAAATTCTCTACATTAAAATTCTCTAACACCTCACTCTTAAATAGTAATTAAACAACTATTAGACAATACTTTGTTGTCAAATGTCGCTAAATTTTTTTTAAAGCTAGATCCAAATATTTTTTTCTTGGCCTCTTACAAAAAGAATACGTATACAATGTTAACGATAAATTTTATATTTGTAAAAGTTTGAAACAAATAATTGATTTTTTTTTTTTTGCCTTTTACAAAAGCTTTTGTTAAGTGTGAATCATATGCACGTTTGTACAGTATTTTTGAATACATGTATTCAAATTTTTAAATATATTTTTACGAATCTACAAAAATAATAATACGACTGTTGTTTTTAATACATCACGCATAATGCCAAGCGTAAAACGCGCCGCAAGGAAATTATATTTTTTTTCCAACCCTCAGCCTATTACATCATCAAGCACAAAAAGAAGAGACTCATTGGCTCATGAGCCGGCTCGGCTCGGCTCGGGCTCGGCTCGGTTTGAGTGATAAAATATGAGCCGAGTCGAGTTCGGGCTTTATATAGTTTAGGGCCCGACTCAATACAATTTATTGAGCCGCTCGACTCATTGGCTCATGAGCCGGCTCGGCTCATTAGCAGCCCTATCCAGATCTAAGTATAAATATTCTGTTACCTTAGGTGTTATGAATTATATCCGTTAGCCCTTTATTAATGGGCTGGGGCCTTTATTACATGAAATACGGGCCTTCGGATCATTGATTAAAAATTGCGTGTATTGGTCAACGCAGAGTCGCAGATCCTCCTCTGAATTCTGAAACAATATGCGCCTCCGGGGGTCGGATATTAATCGCTGTGATCCGATACGGATATGAATATAATCGGAAAAAATATATATAGCAAAGATTATAACAAAATTAAATTATTTTTGTGACAATTTTAAAGTATAAATATATATCTATTAATTAGATTTCTATATTTAAAAAAAATCGAATTCGTATTTAAATTGTGGTTACGGTCTTACGGATCAGATATTACCCGATCCGTTTCCATCCTTCTCGCCGTCTCCGCCTTGACGACTACTCTCACCCTTTCGTATCATATGCTCTTCTAGTCTTCTCTCTCTCTCTCTCTCTCTCTCTCTCTCTCTGATCCCTCAACCATGGCGACTACTCTCACACGCAGACTCCTAAACCCTAGATTTCTCTCCCTAATTCCCAAATCCACTTCTCCCCGATCATTTCTTCCGACTTCAAAACCCTTCATCTCTGCCCCAACCTATTTCTACAAACCCATCCCACACCCCTTCATTCTCGCATCCAGAGCCCTCTCCTCTACGCCGCCACCGGACCCCTCCAGTACTGGTACAAGTCCGGCTATCGATTTTGAAAAGTTTAAGCACCAGGAAATCGAGGGGCCGACAGTAGAACGTGATCTCTCTCCCCTGGCCAATGAGACCCGTGAGGTGTTCGCCAAAATGCGCAAGTCAATTCACGACCTGAGCACGGTTTTTTGCCTTGCTCGGCATGGCTCACCTTGGGATCGGTGCGTGGCTTGTGTATACCTTGCCACATGGATCACCGCAAGAGGTCTCGATTCAGGGGGTTGCAGCATTTGCATTCCCCTTCGCTACGGCTTTTCTAATGAGGCGATCCTTAAAGCCAATGCTTTTCTTTAATAAAATGGAAGAAATGGGGAGGCTACAGATTCTTACATCGGTGATGCAACAGGTGAAGTGGCTGGATCTTCTGTTGCGGCGTACCCGCATTGGCGTGGTGTGTTGTATTCTTGGCATGTCGGCTGGGACTTTGGTTGCCGTTTGGAAGAGTTGAGGTTTTAACAGCAAGGTTTGTTTGTTTGTAGTCTTTCCTTCATCCAGTTATTGTGTTGGTTTGTTGTCAATAATCTGTAATTCCGTAAATTTTTGGTTCTGGCCCTGTTTGATGGGGTTCAGTTTATTAGTTGAAACTATAAATGGATATGAACAGCATAATTAAGGGTGTTATCTCCTTTTCTTTTCTTTTTCTTTTTTTTTTTTGAGAACTAGGCAGTGGCTGCCAAGGGGTACAGTAAAATAAAATTACAACATGAGGCTAATTAACATGAGCAGCGCCCCTACTCCTTTAATTTCCCTCCAGCTTCAACAGAATCTCATCCACATCTCTGCCTCTCTGTAAGCCCTCTGTGCCAGTATCTCTGATTTGGCCGTGTACTGTCCGTGCGAGTTCCATCTCCAAATGATTTGGTCCTCGCTGCTTGTGAATCTTAATTCCTGAACGAAATTGAATGTGGTGCAATGTCGCTCACAATTGGCACTGCTTGTCTCCAAGAATGAAACCAAAACGAAATTGAATGACCATTGCCAATTATCCAAGTTGTGGACCAGTGAAAGATGCCCTGCAATCTGAGGAGGCTTTTCCAGAAAAACGATCCTTTATTCGTCCATATTGAAACCTGCGCCTGCAGCCGGTTTCCACTCCTCTTTGAGTCTATAAATCACATACCAGAGTGTATGGGTGGTATCTCCTTTTCAATATGTGTTAACAGATGATGTACCGAAAGAATGCTTGTATTTACAGTAAGCATGCTCAGAACCTATTCTATCATTATTCTCTGACTGCTTGTAGTGGCACTCTTCCAAATCACTTCTCTTTGATTGCCATCTTCGATCACTCTGTAGTGGACCCATCATTTGGCCGGAGACAGCCAAGCATCATGCTGAGAGAAATACTTAAACATGCAGATTTGTTATATTTATATTTTATTATGCAAGTTTTTAATGAAATATGCTGATTTTCTGGTTTAACTTCTTTTCCTATTTTTTTCAAGTACGGTATGAAATGGAAGGATCATGTTTTTAAATTTATTTATCAGGCAATCCTTCTGTCATTTTAGATATTACTACATCAAAACGCTTCTGAAAGGGTAATAAGATTTATGTTCTTTGCATCTAGGGTTTGATATGAATAATTACTCTTCAGTTACAAGTTGTGTTCTATAAAGTCTGGCAATTATAAATGTGAAAATTAATATATTTTAGCCCATCATTACCTGATTTCGAGATAAAAAACCTTCCCATGTTAAGGCACTTAATAACTCCCATTTAATTGGAGCCTGGATGCCATCGTCAATGGCACCCTCTGAAAGTACGAATCCTAATGGATCATGAGCCAATGAGTCTTAGTTGGGTTTAACTTGAAACATGCAACAAGTTCAAGACAATTGAAATTAATAACGGATAATTTTATAAAATTCTCTTCAGAAAACATCCTATTCTAATTTTTTTAATTAAATGCTCGTGGGCACATTAAATCGATATTTCAAGCCCCCACCCTCCTTACCCTTTTCTTTTCTTCTACAATAATAATTATGCTAGTTTCTTACAATTTTTACAATTGTTCAAACTTTTTAGAAGGAAATTTTTATTATTCAACTTACATATTTCATAATTTGACATTTTACAATTTAATTTTATGAAAATTAACTCATAAAATCTAGTACTAAATTCTAAATTTAAAAAGTACCACTCTGAACAAGACAAAAAGTTTGTAATTTTGATTCATTAGAAGGAACAAAACATAAAACCCTAAATGCATGCTACTGCAGCTTGATCATGGTCAGTAGTAATCTTGGCACAACCTGGCTCAACCCGGCCAAGAAGTATTGGAAATAAAGAAAATTCCACGTAATTGTCATAGGCGACATTCACACTACTGACCACAGAGATATAACACGACCGGAACCTACCAAATTACAATCCGACCTGACTCAGCATGTGTCAGGGCAGCAAATGTACCTCATGTGCTAGTTTGGGCAATAGTAAACTGTACTAGTCCAATTCACATCAGCAGACAACATTGCTTGGTGAATACTTAATCAACCAGAAAAAGAAAAGGGTGAACAAAAAGAACTTTTGAACTCCTATTTCGCTCCAGCATCATGCCTTTAAATTGAACATATCAGCCAGCTTATTGCCCTTGTACATCATACCTTGCAAAAATCATCCAAGGAAAAGAAATGGCTTAAAATTGTGGATCAGGTAAGTCCAATAGAGATATAGCTACCTCTCAACATATTGACCCACGGAGGCGCATATTTTTAATTTACAGAGAGCCCATAAAAAAACCAAAACACCTACTTCACATTAAACCAGTGAAAAATGCAAGAAAATATGCCTCCATTTTGTAGCTCCTGAAATGGAAAATTGCTTGTGGCAAATTTAGTCACTATCCAGAACAACTTTTGTAGTCTTTATTTTGTACCAGTGCACACCAACTATCATACATTTAACCAAAAATTGACAAAATAAACCTCATTTAAAATACAAAACTGCAGATTGGATCGGCCTCAGAAAGAAATCTCCTCTACTGACAAGCATATATGATAACATTCCTCCAGAATCTAATTAAATACACACAATGGTGTCAGTGAGGAATCATCATTGACCTGTGAATCAAATTCAGAGCTACACCTCTAACAACTGAGTCACAACCCTTGTAATAACAACTTCCAACTTCCATTGACAATTGAAGAATAAGCGGCTCAAGATATTGTTAGATTGAGCCACATATTTATTTAACCAGAGGCTTAAATGGAGTAGTTTTATTGAAACCAACTGAAACAAAATAAGGCTTAGTTGCAGGGTTTAAGGTCAGCTGAGACCAAAGTTCAATTTAAAAGAGGCAAAATTACAGAACTTGCAACCAATTATGACAAATTGCTCACAAAAGCATGAGTTGAGGATGATCTCAGTATGCAAGCCGCCCAAGATAGCTTATCTATTGGCAACTCCAAGGCCCGAACAAGGTTTGTACTGACTCGCTGTCAACTCAAACGGTAATTAGCAAGAAGGAAGAAAGCAACAAGGAACAATGCAATAAACCAATAGCAGAATACAATAGGATTAAGGGCCCATTGTATACTCAGTCCTGGAGCAACTAGCAGTTAATTTGGGTCATATAGTAATTTCAAGCTTAAGAAGAATCTATAAACCAATTGCAGCATTTAATTAGGGTCCCTCCTTGCAGCATTATAATTTTAACAAACCAATTGCAGCATTATAATTTTAACAAATAATAACTGAATGTAGAAAAAAAGGATGTGTTCCGTTGGGGTCCCTCCTTGCACTGCTTTCATTATAAAGCAAGACCAGTTGAAGCAGTATTTTTGCAAGCAAAATATTAGAACAATGAAGTTAGAGATCACCAAGAAGGCAAACCAGGATTATTTTAACAAATAATAACGGAATGTTAGAAAAAGTATGTGTCATGTAGGTGTTCCTCTCAACTCTGCCTTCACTGCATAGCAGGTAGTAGTACATCTGCAAGCAAAAAATTACATGAAAGAGGTTAGAGATCTATTTGAAAGTAAAACAAAATTAAAATTTTTAACAAATGACAACTGTATGTTAGAAAAATGACGTGTCATGTAGGTGTTCCTCCCACACTGCCTCGACTGCAAAGCAAGCCCAGTTGAAGTAGTACATCTGCAAACAAAAAATTACAACAAATAGTTTAGAGACCACTTAGAAAGCAAACCAGAATTAGACGTGCAAACGAACGATAGAAAAAGAATGTGTAATGTAGGTGTTCCTCCTCCACACTGCCTTCACTGCAGAGTAAGCCTAATTGAAGTAGTACATCTGCAAGCAAAAAATTACAATAAGGAGGTCAGACATCACTTAGAAAGCAAAGCAGAATTAGAATTTCAACAAATGATAATTACATGTTGGAAAAAGGATGTGTTATATATGTGTTATTGTCATTTATCATAGTAGTAGGTAGGTCCAGAAAGTGTCGCCAGCTCTGCCTTGTTGAACAGTTTTTGTGTTGTTGTCACAACTGCAAAAATGGATCAATCTTAGAGTCCGGTCGGTTGCAAACATATAAGACAGCACTAAAAAAGATATCATATATTAAATACAAAACGGTGCCAAGAAGAGCTCATCTCCACCGTCAGCCGTATGAATTTGAAGCTTCAATTCTACCCGCTTACTAATAGCCATTGTGTGTCCGCTCGTAACAATAAATTCCACGAAAAATTATTAAATTAAGTATGTAAAATTATAATGATATGCAATGTGTATTGCTGATTCTCAGGAAAGAACAAGTGAAGAAAACAAGCAAAGTAAATTAAAGTTTATACCAAATGTCATCCTGTCAGTATTCTAGATTCACTTGAAGAAGGTACTTCTTCTTTTAGTAAAAAATTAGACTACCTAAGAAGTGGAGAAAAGGACAAAAACAGAGGATTGAGAGTTCGAAAAATCACCACTTAAGGTCAAAGTTTTAATTTGGCTGTTGGTGCTGGATAAGCTCCTCACAGGAGCGAGAAACTACATAAGAGAGGGTGGCCTGCAAGTGCAACATGCCAAGTGTGTGGCAGGGATCACAATTTAGGATGCTGACCATAATTTCCTCTCTTGCCCATTCAGTGCTAGAGTGTGGAGAGTTTACCTGCCTTCTAGCACACTATGCATTGGGTCTTTATGTCATAACCTTGAATGCTGTCACATTCAATTATAGGGCTCAGGTAGGTTGAATGGAAATCTATATTCATATATAGGATGGATTTTAATGCAAATCAAGTTTTCGAGATCAACTTAATATTTTAAGAAAGACCAAGGACTAATTTTTTTTAAGATTTTAATGCATATGAAAGTTCAAGGACCAATTTTTTTTTTTTCTAAGAAGGGTAAACATTAAACTCGCTGATGTTTCTAAGCTGTCGCAATTGTCAAACACATTTTGTTGTATTATGAGGCTAAGAGCTTCCAGATGCGTGCAATGAGAAGTAAAAGGATAAGTAAAGGGGCGTGTACCTCACAAAATATGCCAATATGAGCAGAACCTTCATCATCCTAGTCACCGGACCAAGCAAAAGTGCAAAGAAGATTATAAGGTCAAAGCTTTCTGGAATGCAAGCCCAAGTAAAAGATAGTTTCTTCAGCAAAACAAAGTTGTAAAGGCCAGTTAGGATGAGCAAAGAGTAGAAAAGAGTATTACAGGTCAAGAACTAAAAAAACAGAGACCTCAACAAATATATGACAATGGTATCACAAACAACAGATGTGCCCGCAGTAACACAACTCCATAATGGATCATTATTAGAGACATACTAAAAAACAATGATCTGTTTAAAGAATATATAAAATTGTCCTACAATAGATCATGAATAGTTACTACCTCAAGATCTCATCCATCTACCATTGTGAATTGTTTTGACTACTAGAAATAGTGAAATACTAAAAGGCTTGAAGATAAGCTTTAGCATATACCCTAAACAAGCGACAAAACAATTAATGTCATTAAGCTAGTAGAAATAAGTGAAGAATTTACTCACCAGGACTATTTAGCAAGATCACATTCTGATCCCTCAGAACCATTGTCCCAATCAACACTACCTTCACTGTAAAGCAAGCCCACTCGGAGTAATACATCTGCAAACAAAAAATTACAACAAAGAGGTTAGAAACTCACTTAAGCAAACAAGTAGAATTTTAACAAATGAGAACTGAATTTCAAAACGATGTAACCTGCAGGTGCCTCTCCTCACACTTCCTTCACTGCAAAGCAAGACAAGTGCTAGTAGTACCTCTGCAAGCAAAATATTACAACAAAGAGGTCAGATATCACTTAAAAGGAAACCAGAATTAAATTTTTGACATATGATAGACAAATAAATGAAAAGAAAAATGGCGTCTCCAGTAGGTATTCCTCCAAAACAGCATTCACTACAAACCAAGCCCGATGGAAGTAATACATCTACAAGCCAAAAAAAAATACAATAAAAAGTTTAGAGATCACTTAGAAAACAAACCAGTAGAATTTTAACAAATGATAACTGAATGTTAGAAAAAGGACGTGTTCTGTTGGGGTCCCCTTCCTGCACTGCTTTGATTGTAAAGGAAGACCAGTTGAAATAGTATTCTGCAAGCAAAATTTTAGAACAATGAGGTTAGAGATCACCTAGAAGACAAACCAGAATTAATTTAACAAGTAATAACTGAATGTCAGAACAAGGTTGTGTCATGTAGGTGTCCCTCTCAATGCTACCTTCACTTCATAGCAAACACCTGCAAGCAAAAAAATTACATGAAAGAGGTCAGAGATCTATTTGAAAGTAAAATAAAATTAGAATTTTAGCAAATGACAACTGAATGTTAGAAAAACAATGTGTCATGTAGGTGCTCCTACCACACTGCCTCCACTGCAAAGCAAGCCCAGTTGAAGTAGTACATCTGCAAGCAAAAAGTTGACAACAAATAGTTGAGAGACCACTTAGAAATCAAACCAGAATTAGACGTGCAAACGAACGATAGAAAAATAATGTGCAATGTAGGTGTTCTTCCTCAGTGCCTTCACTGCGGAGCAAGCCTAAATGTAGTAATACATCTGCAAGAAAAAAGTTACAATAAGAAGGTCATACATCACATACAAAGCAAACCAGAAAAAAAAAATTCAACAAATGATAATTGAATGTTCAAAAAACAATCTGTTATATAGGTCTTAATGTCATTTTCCGTAGAAGGTTGTAGGTCCAGAAAGTGTCGCCAGCTCTGCCTTGTTGAAGAGTTTTGCTGTTCTTGTCACAAGTGAAAAAATGGATCAATCTTAGAGGAATCCGGTCGGATGCAAACATATAAGATAGCACTTACAGATATTATATATTAAATACAAAATGGTGTCGAGAAGTGCTCATCTCTACCGTCAGCTGTATCAATTTGAAGCTTCAATTATACCCGCTTACTAATAGCCATTGTGCGTCCCCTCGTATCAATAAGTTCCACGAAAATGGAAAAGAGTAAGTAGATAAAATTATAATCATATGCAATGTGTAATGCTGATTCTAAGGAAATAACAAGTCAAGATAACAATCAAAGTAAATGAAATCTTATACCAAATGTCATCCTTTCAGTATTCTAGATTCACTTGAAGAAGGTACTTGTGCTTTTAGTAAAAAATTACACTACCTAAGAAATGGAGAGAAGGACAAAAACAGAGGCCTGAGAGTTGGCAAAAGCACCACTTAAGGTCAAAATTTCAATTTGGCTGTTGGTGCTGGATAAGCTCCTCACAGGAGCGAGAAACTACATAAGAGAGGGTGGCCTGCAAGTGCAACATGCCAAGTGTGTGGCAGGGATCACAATTTAGGATGCTGACCATAATTTCCTCTCTTGCCCATTCAATGCTAGAGTTTGGAGAGCTTACCTGCCTTCTAGCAAACTATGCATTGGGTCTTTATGTCATAACCTAGAATGCTGTTACATTCAAATATAGGGCTCAGGTAAGGCTGAATGGAAATCTATATTCATATATAGGATGGATTTTAAAGCAAATCAAGTTTTTGAGGCCAACTTTATACTTTAAGAAAGACCAAGGACTAATTTGGAGCATATGAAAGTTCAAGGACCATTTTTTTTTTCTAAGAAAGGTGAACATCAAACTTACTTGTGTTTCTAAGCTGCCGCAGTTGTCAAAAAGATTTTGTTGTATTACGAGGCTAAGAGTTTCCAGATGCATGCAATGAGAAGTAAAAGGATAAGTAAAGGGACGTGTACCTCACAAAATATGCCAATATGAGCAGAACCTTCATCATCCTAGTCACCGGACCAAGCAAAAGTGCAAAGAAGATTATAAGGTCGAAGCTTTCCGGAATGCAAGCCCAAGTAAAGACAGTTTCTTCAGCAAAACAAAATTGTAAAGACCAGTTAGGATGAGCAAAGAGTAGAAAAGAGTATTACAGGTCAAGAACTAAAAAAAACAGAGACCTCAACAAATATATGACAATGGTATCACAAACAACAGATGTGCCCGCAGTAACACAACTCCATAATGGATCATTGTTAGAGAAGTACGAAAAAACAATGATCTGTTTAAAGAATATATAAAATTGTCCTACAGTAGATCATGAATAATTACTACCTCAAGATCTCATCCATCTACCATTGTGAATTATTTTGACTACTAGAAATACTAAAAGGCTTGATGATAAGCTTTAGCGTATACCCCAAACAAGTGACAAAACAATTAATGTCATTAAGCTAGTAGAAATAATTGAAGAATTTACTCACCAGGACTATTTAGCAAGATCACATTCTGATCCCTCAGAACCATTGTCCCTATCAACACTACCTTCACTGTAAAGCAAGCCCACTCGGAGTAATATATCTGCAAGCAAAAAATAACAACAAAGAGGTTAGAACTCACTTAAGCAAACAAGTAAAATTTTAACAAATGAGAACTGAATTTCAAAACGAGTTTGAAGAGCTTACCTGCCTTCTAGCACACTATGCATTGGGTCTTTATGTCATAACCTTGAATGCTGTCACATTCAAATATAGGGCTCAGGTAGGCTGAATGGAAATGTATATTCATATATAGGATGGATTTTCATACAAATCAAGTTTTCGAGACAAACTTTATAATTTAAGAAAGACCAAGGACTATTTGGGAGCATATGAAAGTTCAAGGACCGTAGTTGTTAAACACATTTTGTTGTATTACGAGGCTAAGAGCTTCCTGATGCAAGCAATGATTAGTAAAAGGATAAGTAAAGGGCCGCGTACCTCACAAAATATGCCAATATGAGCAGAACCTCCATCATCCTAGTCACCGGACCAAGCAAAAGTGCAAAGAAGATTATAAGATCCAAGCTTTCGGGAATGCAAGCCCAAGTATAGCAAGCCATTGTCCCTATCAACACTACCTTCACTGTAAAGCAACACTCGGAGTTATACATTTGCAAGCAAATAATTACAACAAAAAATGGTTAGAACTCACTTAAGCAAACTAGTAGATATTTAACAAATGAGAACTGAATTTCAAAAGGATGTATCCTGCAGGTGTCTCTCCTCACACTTCCTTCACTGCAAAGCAAGCCCAGTGCTAGTAGTACCTCTGCAAGCAAAATATTACAACTAAGAGGTCAGATATCACTTAAAAAGGAAACCAGAATTTTAGAACAATGATGTTAGAGATCACTTAGAAGATAACCCAGATTTTATTTAACAAGTAATAACTGAATGTTAACACAAAGTTGTGTCATGTAGTTGTTCCTCTAAACACTACCTTCACTGCTAACAAGCATCTCAGCATCTGCCAGCAAAAAATTACATGAAAGAGATCAGAGATCTATTTGAAAGTAAAACAAAATTAAAATTTTTAACAAATGACAACTGTATGTTAGAAAAATGACGTGTCATGTAGGTGTTCCTCCCACACTGCCTCGACAGCAAAGCAAGCCCAGTTGAAGTAGTACATCTGCAAACAAAAAATTACAACAAATAGTTGAGAGACCACTTAAAAAGCAAACCAGAATTAGACGTGCAAACAAACGATGTAATGTAGGTGTTCCTCCTCCACACTGCCTTCACTGCAGAGTACACCTAATTGAAGTAGTACATCTGCAAGCAAAAAGTTACAATAAGGAGGTCAGACATCACTTAGAAAGCAAAGCAGAATTAAAATTTCAACAAATGATAATTAAATGTTGGAAAAAGGATGTGTTATATATGTCTTATTGTCATTTATCATAGTAGTAGGTAGGTCCAGAGAGTGTCGCCAGCTCTGCCTTGTTGAACAGTTTTTGTGTTGTTGTCACAACTGCAAAAATGGATCAATCTTAGAGTCCGGTCGGTTGCAAACATATAAGACAGCACTAATACAGATATTATATATTAAATACAAAATGGTGCCAAGAAGAACTCATCTCCACCGTCAGCCGTATGAATTCGAAGCTTCAATTCTACCCGCTTACTAATAGCCCATTGTGTGTCCGCTCGTAACAATAAATTCCACAAAAAATTATTAAATTAAGTAGGTAAAAGTATAATGATATGCAACGTGTATTGCTGATTCTCAGGAAAGAACAAGTGAAGAAAACAAGCAAAGTAAATTAAAGTTTATACCAAATGTCATCCTGTCAGTATTCTAGATTCACTTGGAGAAGGTACTTCTGCTTTTAGTAAAAAATTACACTACCTAAGAAGTGGAGAAAAGGACAAAAACAGAGGGTTGAGAGTTGGAAAAAGAACCACTTACGGTCAAAGTTTTAATTTGGCTGTTGGTGCTGGATAAGCTCCTCACAGGAGCCAGAACCTACATAACAGAGGGTGGCCTCAAAAGTGCAACATGCCAAGTGCGTGGCAGGATCACAATTTAGGATGCTGACCACAATTTCCTCTCTTGCCCATTCAGTGCTAGAGTTTGGAGAGCTTACCTGCCTTCTAGCACACTATGCATTGGGTCTTTCTGTCATAACCTTGAATGCTGTTACATTCAAATATAGGGCTCAAGTAAGCTGCATGGAAATGTATATTCAAATATAGGATGGATTTTAATGCAAATCAAGTTTTTGAGACCAACTTTATATTTTAAGAAAGACCAAGGACTAATTTGGAGCACATGAAAGTATAAGGACCAATTTTATTTTATTTTCTAAGAAAGGTCAACATCAAACTCGGTTATTTTTCTAAGCTGTCACAGATGTCAAACAAATTTTGTTGTATTACAAAGGCTAATAGCTTCCGGATGCATGCAATGAGAAGTAAAAGGGATAACTAAAGGGACACGTACCTCGCAAAATATACCAATATGAGCAGAACCTCCATCATCCTAGTCACCGGATCAAGCAAAAGTGCAAAGGAGGTTATAAGATCTGGCCTTTCCAGAATGCAAGCCGAAGTAATAGACAGTTTCTTCAGCAAAACAAAATTGTAACAGACCAGTTAGTATCAGCAAAGAGTAGAAAGAGTATTCGTTAAACAAAAAGTAATGGATCCATACAAAGGATGTTTGGTGCAATTATTGCCATACCCCCAAATTAAACAGGGACAAAGTGAAGCATTGAGTATCTCAGCTGGCTCAAGGGAACAAGGTCAGAACACAGGAAGAATCTCAGACATGACAACTTGCCTTGCAACAATAATTCCAAAAGATGGAATGAGATACCATCAAATAAATAAAGATAGTAAAATTAAAGAGAAACAGGAAGACTAAAGAAAGTACAAACATGGAAAGAACAGTGAACCAAAGCTTACATAAATTGTTAAATGTTCCTTTTCATTAATGCAACTCCAATTGACAATAGCAGCATTCCTGCAAAACAAAATTGTGAAAGAGAAGGTACTACACGTCAAGATTTAAAAAAAAAAAAAACAGAGACCTCAACAAATAAATGACAATGGTATCACAAACTACAGATGTGCCCACAGTAACTCCATCATGTATCATTGTTAGAGACATACAAAAAAACAATGATCTGTTTGAACAATATACAAAATTGTCCTACAATAGATCATGAATATTTACTACCTCAAGATCTCATTCATCTATTTGCAATTGTTTTGACTATATAAATAGTAAAAAGGCTTGATGATAAGCTTTAGTATATACCCCCAAACAAGACCAGGACTATTTACCAAGACCACATTCTGATCCCTCAGAACCATTATCAAATAAATAACTGAATGTTAGAAAGAATTGTGTTCTGTAGGGTTTCTCCTTGTAATGCCTTCACCATAACGTAAGCTCAGTCGAAGTTGCATTTCTGCAAGGAGAACATTACAACAAAATAGGTTAAAGATCACTATGAAAGAAGTCAGAATTAGAATTTTAACAAATTATAACTAAAGGTCAAAAAAAGGAGGTGGCCTGTTGCTGTTTGTCCCCAGTGCCTTCACAACAAAGCAAGCCCACTTGATGTACTACATCTGCAAGCGAAAAATTACCACAAAAAGAGGTTAGAGATCACTTAGAAAGCAAACCAGCATTAGATTTTTTACAAATAATAACTCAATGTTAGAAAAAGGATGTGTTTTGTTGGGGTCCCTCCCCGTACTGCTTTCAATGTAAAGGAAGACCAGTTGAAGTAGTATTTCTGCAAGGAAAATTTTAGAACAATGAGGTTAGAGATCACTTACAAGACAAACCAGAATTAATTTAACAAGTAATAACTGAAGGTTAGAACAAGGTCGTGTCATGTAGGTGTTCCTCTCAACACTACCTTCACTGCATAGCAAGAATCTGCAAGCAAAAAATTACATGAAAGAGATCAGAGATCTATTCAATAGTGAAACAAAATTAGAATTTTAACAAATGACACATGAATGATAGAAAAACGATTGTCATGTCGGTGTTCCTGCCACACTGCCTCCACTGCAAAGTAAGCCCAGTTGAAGTAGTACATCTGGAAGCAAAAAATTAACATATAGTTACACCATTGTGCCTCCCCTCATAACAGTAAATTCCAAGAATAATGATTAGATTAAGTAGGTAAAATTATAATCATATGCAATTTGTAATGCTGATTCTCAAAAAAATAAGCGAAGTAAATGAAAGCTTATACTAAATGTCATCCTTTCAGTGTTCCAGATTCACTTGAAGAAGGTAATCCTGCTTTTAGTAAAAATTTACACTACCTAAGCAGTAGAGAAAAGGACAGAAACAAAGAATTGATAGTTGGCACTTGGCATTAGGGTCTTGCATAAGTTCTCAACAAAATAAAAACGCAAACCAGAAAGTTTTTGTTAAGTTCTCAACAAAATAAACACGTAAACCAGAATTTTTTTGTGTTCTTTTAACTTAAATGTGAACAATACACTTAATTGAGTTAGGACATCATCGAGTCAAACAGAGAATTACAGAGACATTACTGTGCAAGAGTACTCCATTGTCTATCGATGTCGCTTTCTTGCTTTCTTTCTTGATGGCAAGATGAGATCGGAGCATGTCGTCACTTTCTTGCTCTCTTTAGAGACGGCTGCTAGTAGTACCTCTACAAGCAAAATATTACAACAAAGAGGTCAGATATCACTTAAAAGGAAACCAGAATTAAATTTTTGACATATGATAAATAAATGTAAAGAAAAATGGTGTCTCCAGTAGGTATTCCTCCAAAACAGCATTCACTACAAACCAAGCCCGATGGAAGTAATGCATCTACAAGCCAAAAAAAAATACAATAAAAAGTTTAGAGATCACTTAGAAAACAAACCAGTAGAATTTTAACAAATGATAACTGAATGTTAGAAAAAGGACGTGTTCTGTTGGGGTCCCTTCCCGCACTGCTTTCATTGTAAAGGAAGACCAGTTGAAATAGTATTCTGCAAGCAAAATTTTAGAACAATGAGGTTAGAGATCGCCTAGAAGACAAACCAGAATTAATTTAACAAGTAATAACTGAATGTCAGAACAAGGTTGTGTCATGTAGGTGTCCCTCTCAATGCTACCTTCACTGCATAGCAAACACCTGCAAGCAAAAAAATTACATGAAAGAGGTCAGAGATCTATTTGAAAGTAAAATAAAATTAGAATTTTAGCTAATGACAACTGAATGTTAGAAAAACAATGTGTCATGTAGGTGATCCTGCCACACTGCCTCCACTGCAAAGCAAGCCCAGTTGAAGTAGTACATCTGCAAGCAAAAAGTAGACAACAAATAGTTGAGAGACCACTTAGAAATCAAACCAGAATTAGACGTGCAAACGAATGATAGAAAAATAATGTGTAATGTAGGTGTTCTTCCTCAGTGCCTTCACTGCGGAGCAAGCCTGATTGTAGTAGTACATCTGCAAGAAAAAGTTACAATAAGGTCAGACATCACTTACAAAGCAAACCAGAAAAAAAAATTCAACAAATGATAATTGAATGTTGGAAAAACAATGTGTCATATAGGTCTTATTGTCATTTTCCGTAGAAGGTTGTAGGTCCAGAAAGTGTCGCCAGCTCTTCCTTGTTGAAGAGTTTTGCTGTTCTTGTCACAACTGAAAAAATGGATCAATCTTAGAGGAGTCCGGTCGGATGCAAACATATAACATAGCACTTACAGATATTATATATTAAATACAAAATGGTGTCGAGAAAAGCTCATCTCTACCGTCAGCCGTATCAATTCGAAGCTTCAATTATACCCGCTAACTAATAGCCATTGTGCGTCCCCTCCTATCAATAAGTTCCACGAAAAATGATAAGACTAAGTAGATAAAATTATAATCATATGCAATGTGTAATGCTAATTCTAAGGAAATAACAAGTCAAGATAACAATCAAAGTAAATGAAATCTTATACCAAATGTCATCCTTTCAGTATTCTAGATTCACTTGAAGAAGGTACTTGTTCTTTTAGTAAAAAATTACACTACCTAAGAAATGGAGAGAAGGACAAAAACAGAGGCCTGAGAGTTGGCAAAAGCACCACTTAAGGTCAAAATTTCAATTTGACTGTTGGTGCTGGATAAGCTCCTCACAGGAGCGAGAAACTACATAAGAGAGGGTGGCCTGCAAGTGCAACATGCCAAGTGTGTGGCAGGGATCACAATTTATGATGCTGACCATAATTTCCTCTCTTGCCCTTTCAGTGCTAGAGTTTGGAGAGCTTACTTGCCTTCTAGCACACTATGCATTTGGTATTTATGTCATAACCTTGAATGCTGTCACATTCAATTATAGGGCTCAGGTAGGTTGAATGGAAATCTATATTCATATATAGGATGGATTTTAATGCAAATCAAGTTTTCGAGACCAACTTTATACTTTAAGAAAGACCAAGGACTACTTTGGAGCATATGAAAGTTCAAGGACCATTTTTTTTTTTTCTAAGAAAGGTAAACATCAAACTCGCTTATGTTTCTAAGCGGTCGCAATTGTCAAACACATTTTGTTGTATTACGAGGCTAAGAGCTTCCAGATGCATGCAATGAGAAGTAAAAGGATAAGTAAAGGGACGTGTACCTCACAAAATATGCCAATATGAGCAGAACCTTCATCATCCTAGTCACCGGACCAAGCAAAAGTGCAAAGAAGATTATAAGGTCGAAGCTTTCCGGAATGCAAGCCCAAGTAAAAGATAGTTTCTTCAGCAAAACAAAATTGTAAAGACCAGTTAGGATGAGCAAAGAGTATTTTGAGTATTACAGGTCAAGAACCAAAAAAAAACAGAGACCTCAACAAATATATGACAATGGTATCTCAAACAACAGATGTGCCCACAGTAACACAACTCCATAATGGATCATTGTTAGAGACTTACTAAAAAACAATGATCTGTTTAAAGAATTTATAAAATTGTCCTACAATAGATCATGAATAGTTACTACCTCAAGATCTCATCCATCTACCATTGTGAATTGTTTTGACTACTAGAAATACTAAAAGGCTTGCTGATAAGCTTTAGCATATACCCCAAACAAGTGACAAAACAATTAATGTCATTAAGCTAGTAGAAATAAGTGAAGAATTTACTCACCAGGACTATTTAGCAAGATCACATTCTGATCCCTCAGAACCATTGTCCCTATCAACACTACCTTCACTGTAAGGCAAGCCCACTCGGAGTTATACATCTGCAAGCAAAAAATTACAACAAAGAGGTTAGAACTCACTTAAGCAAACTAGTAGAATTTTAACAAATGAGAACTGAATTTCAAAACGAGTTTGGAGAGCTTACCTGCCTTCTAGCACACTATGCATTGGGTCTTTATGTCATAACCTTGAATGCTGTCACATTCAAATATAGGGCTCAGGTAGGCTGAATGGAAATGTATATTCATATATAGGATGGATTTTAATGCAAATCAAGTTTTTGAGACTAACTTTATAATTTAAGAAAGACCAAGGACTATTTGGGAGCATATGAAAGTTCAAGGACCGTAGTTGTTAAACACATTTTGTTGTATTACGAGGCTAAGAGCTTCCTGATGCAAGCAATGAGAAGTAAAAGGATAAGTAAAGGGCCGCGTACCTCACAAAATATGCCAATATGAGCAGAACCTCCATCATCCTAGTCAACGGACCAAGCAAAAGTGCAAAGAAGATTATAAGATCCAAGCTTTCCGGAATGCAAGCCCAAGTATAGCAGGCCATTGTCCCTATCAACACTACCTTCACTGTAAAGCAAGCCCACTCGGAGTTATACATGTGCAAGCAAAAAATTACAACAAAGAGGTTAGAACTCACTTAAGCAAACTAGTAGATATTTAACAAATGAGAACTGAATTTCAAAAGGATGTATCCTGCAGGTGTCTCTCCTCACACTTCTGCAAGCAAATCAGATATCACTTAAAAAGGAAACCAGAATTTTAGAACAATGATGTTAGAGATCACTTAGAAGATAACCCAGATTTTATTTAACAAGTAATAACTGAATGTTAGAACAAAGTTGTGTCATGTAGTTGTTCCTCTCAACACTACCTTCACTGCTAACAAGCATCTCAGCATCTACTAGCAAAAAATTACATGAAAGAGGTCAGAGATCTATTAGAAAGTAAAACAAAATTAGAATTTTTAACAAATGTCAAAATGGTGTTAATAAGAGAATCTTCACCATCAGCCGTATCAATTCGAAGCTTCAATTCTACGCCGTTACACCATTGTGCCTCCCCTCATAACAATAAATTCCAAGAATTAATTATTAGATTAAGTACGTAAAATTACAATCATATGCAATTTGTAATGCTGATTCTCAGGAACGAACAAGTCAAGAAAATAGGCTTATACTAAACGTCATCCTTTCAGTGTTCCAGATTCACTTGAAGAAGGTACTTCTTCTTTCAGTAAAAAATTACACTATCTAAGAAGTGCAGAAAATGACAGAAACAGAGGATTGAAGGTTGGCATTAGGGTCTTGCATTAAGATCTCAACAAAATATATACGTAAACCAGAAATTTTTTGTGTTGTTTTAACTGAAATGTGAACAATAAACTTAATTGAGGGTGAATTATAGGACATAGCCGAGTCAAACTAAAGCTTTACTTGAGGCTAGAAAGATGAGTTACTAAAGACGAGTTAAACAGAGACATAACTGCGCATCAGGACAACATGGAATAAGGTTTATGTGATATTGAGGCACAGACTACAATGATACAATCAATAGATTAACGAAAAAAAGACAATGCACAAATAAAGCCTGGGAGACCGTAAATAAGGCAACTTCCACTCTCATTAAAAGGCGAAACGAATGTCTAAAAGAAAACATCTCGCAAAATTCGGCTAATTTAAGCAAAATTTCCGCCAGGTACCGAGCAAAAAGCGCACAAGAGTTTAAAAAAAAAAAAAAACAAATTCGAGTGAAATAAAAATCAACAGTTTAGAGCCATATTCGTAGCAAAAATCAAAAGAAAGAGTACCAGATAAAGAAAGAAAGGTGGGAAGACGACAATTGCTTCACGTCTATCGATGTTGCTGTTTGAGATATCTTCATTTCACTTTCTTGCTCTCTTCCTTGCAAGAGGAAGGAAAGGCAGCTAGTCTCTCTTCTCCTCTCTCTTTCCTCGCTTTCCTCTCTTTCTCGGAGAGGCGTCGAAATGAGGTCTGAGTGTGTCGGAGGCTCGGAGCGTGTCGTATAAGCGTGAGTTGCAAGTCGGTGCTGTTCCGAGTATAATCGGAAACATTCTGATTTCCAATCCCTAAAGTAACTCAATTTTTTGTTTTTGATCCAGACTGTCCGATCTAGTCTAACACGATATTAAAGGGCCCCGTTCATTCCACTACTGCGCGGATTGAATCAAATTTCTGATCAGACGGTCCATATAAAACTCAAAAATAGGGTTACTTTAGGGAATACGGACTCAAAGATTCTGTTGCTTGATTCGATAGATTTTGTACGATTTTTTTTTTTTAAGGGGAGATTTTGTAAGATTTTAGAAACGGGAACAGCGGTAGGGTTTAACCCTCTCGTTTCCTTTCCTTATGTCTGGCGTTTAACATTCTGCGACGCGTAGTATGTACGGACAAATCAATTTAGCAAGATTCAAATGTCTCGAAAAAGGTATTTTTCAAGTTCCATTCATTTCTTGTATGAGGGATGCTTCGGTGAACATAAGGATCTATTTGTAAAATGAGTCTTATTTTCATTTTCAAAGTTCAAACAGTCGATCCGACCGTTCAATATTATCTCCATATTAAAATGTACTTGGAGGTCAAGTTTTACATTTTTTTTGAATTTTTTTACTTTTTATTAAGTATTTTACAAATTCAATGGTCTGAATTTGACTAGTTTTTGTAAAATACTTAATAAATAGTAAAAAAAATTCAAAAAAATGTAAAACTTGACCTCCAAGTACATTTTAATATGGAGATAATGTTGAACGGTCAGATCGACTGTTTGAACTTTGAAATTGAAAATATAACTCATTTTACAAATAGGTCCTTATGTCCACCGAAGCAAATGCCTTCTTGTATTCTTATTTTTATTTTTTAAATCTAAAAAGTCGATCTGAGGAGCTCAATATGATATTCATATTGAATGTCTTTGGAAATCAAATTTTATATTTTTGTAACTTATTTTACTATTTTTTAAATAAGTACAAAATTATTGTTTTTCAGAATATTCTAGACCATCCAAAAACAATGTTGTATCTATCGAAGAATGGGTGTGATGTACTCACCAAATTCTTTGATGAGCATAATTCCATAATCTATCGGATTCACTTTAAATGAGACGAATCCACATTATTGAAACTAATCTACTTCACGAGTAATGAGTGTACATATAAAATTTTAAAATTTTAAATTTCATTTAGTACAAAGTCAAGTGACCGGACACACAAGATATATAATATAGATTATATAGTTGTGGGGTTTTTTTAGGCTTTACGCCAACAAACAAGTCTATTGAAAAAGAGTAGAACTAGGGTGTGATGTGCTCACCAAACTTTTTGGTGAGCACAACTCTACATAAACTATCGGATTCACTTCAAACGAGATTAATCAAACCGTTAAAACCGATGTACTTTACGAGTGATGGGCGTACATGCAAAATTTTGAATTTTTTGAATTCATTTAGTCTCAAGTCAAGTGGTCAAAATTGATAATTTTTTGAATGCATTAAAACAACTTCATTTTTTATCATTCATTTTAATCAATTTTGACCACTTGACTTGAGACTAAATGAATTCAAAAAATTCAAAATTTTGCATGTACATGCATCGCTCGTAAAGTACATCGGTTTCAACGGTTGTATTAATCTCGTTTGAAGTGAATCCGATAGTTTATGTAGAGTTGTGCTCACCAAAGAGTTTGGTGAGCACATCACACCCTAGTTCTACTCATTGAAAAAAAAAAATTCTTGATGAACTGCACAATCAATAACACAAAAACTCATACAAAAAAGATACTGTAACACTCCGGTAATATATTTTTTTTAATTATTTTGGACTTATATATAATATTAGAAATTAAAAGGTTTCAATTGCAAAATTGCTAAACTTAAAAAAAAAAAAAAAGCCAACGTGGCACACATGCCACGCGGCCCATGCATGTTGCCCCTCCCCCGTATTAAACTCCGAGATTTTTATTTTTACCCAAAAAAAAAATATTTTAATATAATTAACCAAATTTCAGAAAAAATTAAATTTGTACCCAAACCGTAAATATTATTTACGGTTTGAAATTTTTTTTTTAGAGAAAAATAGCTGAAATATAACACAAAAAATCGAATTGTTTTTTAAAATATATGTTAGAAAATACGCTACGAATAGAGCCGATTTTGTGCTAAAATACGGTAAATTACAATAATTATGCTAAAATACGGTAAATGTACTAAAATGCTGAAATTACAGTAATTATGTAGAATTATGCTAAAATAGGTAAATTACGCTAAATTACGTATGAATTGGGATGATATTTGCACTGAAAAGGCGAAAAACGACGACGAAACTTTAAACGGCCATTAAACGGCGCTCGAGTGTCCGATTTCAGCAAATGACCACTTTTCGGAAAGCTTGTGATAATGCGCATGCGTCCGTACTCGCTTTGCTAGTTTTTCAAATTCAGAATCGCCAAAAAACAAAGAGAAGAGCCTCAAAACTTCAGTTGAAGTTTCCAATTAAGATTTTCATTTCTATTCTTCATTCTACGTAGCTCAGTAAATTAGTTATCTAATGAACTTGTAGAATACCAATTTTTATTATTTTTTGGAATTTTTTACTATTTTTTATGATTTATGAAAGATGCCACAAAATCGGCCCAATTCATACGTAATTTAGCGTAACTTACCGTATTTTAGCATAATTCTACATAATTATTGTAATTTCAGTATTTTAGTAAATTTAACGTATTTTAGCATAATTATTGTAATTTACCGCATTTTAGCACAAAATCGGCTCTATTCGTACCGAAATTTTTATTAACAGAAATTAACAAATATAAATATCGAGATTGAAGAATGCTTTTGACTTTTTTCGAAAAGTAGGAATTCCGTTGTTTTTCGTAACGTCCAGAGGCCGTTATGGAGAATAACGGCCCGATTAGCGGTTAATTACGCACCCCCAAATCCACGGCTTAAAAAAGCAGGCCGTTATGGACATTCACGGCCAGGGGAAGAGGGAAAAAAAAAAAAAAAAAAGTCAGGCCGTTATTGTCCATAACGGCCAGGGAAAAAAAAAAAAAAAAAAAAATTTTTTTTTTTTTCCAGCAAATAGATTTGTGTGAAATCGCAGCAAATTGTGTGAAATTGTATCAAATTAGTTTTAATTTGATGTGAAATTGCTAGGTTTAATTTTATGAGTTCGGTATAATTTTGTGCAATTGCCTTAGCATAGTTTTAATATCGAAATATTGTACCAAATTTAGTGTATTTTATTTTTACATGCTTGTTGTATACTTTAGTTGGATTTGATCAAAATACTTGTGTACATTCATGTGTGTTCAACTCCTTGTAATATTTTTAAATTGCATATGAATTAAATTAGTATAATGTGTGTTCAACTTCTTTTAGTTTTGATGTTAAAGATAAATTATTTGAAATATTATGCATGGTATAGGATGTCAAGCAGCCGCGGTCCGAATGACCCTGACATTCAAGATGCATATGAGGCACCACCAAATTCGAACTTGCCAGCAGAAAAATTAGCGAATTGTTATGGATGCCGCATGCACAACACAAAGTCTCGCTGTTCTCTGATACTGCAAGTTCGAACTTGGTGGTGCCTCATATGCATCTTGAATGTCAGGGTCATTCGGACCGCGGCTGCTTGACATCCTATACCATGCATAATATTTCAAATAATTTATCTTTAACATCAAAACTAAAGAAGTTGAACACACATTATACTAATTTAATTCATATGCAATTTAAAAATATTACAAGGAGTTGAACACACATGAATGTACACAAGTATTTTGATCAAATCCAACTAAAGTATACAACAAGCATGTAAAAATAAAATACACTAAATTTGGTACAAAATTTCGATATTAAAACTATGCTAAGGCAATTGCACAAAATTATACCGAACTCATAAAATTAAACCTAGCAATTTCACATCAAATTAAAACTAATTTGATACAATTTCACACAATTTGCTGCGATTTCACACAAATCTATTTGCTGGAAAAAAAAAAAAATTTTTTTTTTTTTTTTTTCCCTGGCCGTTATGGACAATAACGGCCTGACTTTTTTTTTTTTTCCCTCTTCCCCTGGCCGTGAATGTCCATAACGGCCTGCTTTTTTAAGCCGTGGATTTGGGGGTGCGTAATTAACCGCTAATCGGGCCGTTATTCTCCATAACGGCCTCTGGACGTTACGAAAAACAACGGAATTCCTACTTTTCGAAAAAAGTCAAAAGCGTTCTTCAATCTCGATATTTATATTTGTTAATTTCTGTTAATAAAAATTTCGGCTATTCGTAGCGTATTTTCTAACATATATTTTAAAAAACAATTCGATTTTTTTGTGTTATATTTCATTTCAGCATTTGAGCTATTTTTCTCTATAAAAAAAAAAAAAAAAAATTTCAAACAGTAAATAATATTTACGGTTTGGGTAAAAATTTAATTTTTTTAAAAACTTGGTTATTTATATTACAATATATTTTTTTTGGGGTAAAAATAAAAATCTCGGTATTAAACTTCTTCATCCCTCTCTCTTTGCCGATTCAAGAGAAAAGAAAAAAAAGAGAGAGAAAAAAATAAGAAATGGTTTTGATAAAAGTTATTGATATCCATTGTAACTCGATTGTATCTCCGATTAGAAATCTGATCCTATGTCGCGAGTGATTCTGAATGATTGATGCACCTTGAATTGAATTGATCTAGATTGATCGTAGATTGATCGTTATCAGGTAACCGGACTTCTCTATAATCTGTGTTTTTGATTTGTGTGGTTGAATTGAATGTTTGAATTGGGTATTGGATTATGAGAGCATATTTAACGGGACAGCGGGTTTGAAGCTCGAATTTGAATTGTGAAATGATATGATTGTGTGTTCTGAGAATCTGAGAATTATCGGTGGTAGACATTCAAAAGTAATACTGTGTGACTTGTTTACTGATACCTAGACTCAGGTGTTATCATCGTTAAATATGCATACATAATTTGATATAATTTGTGTGGATTAATCTAGTCTGTTTGAAGTAGTTGTTTAATTAAGTCAATTATAGATAAGTGCGTCATTAAATAACCGGTTACTGAGCTTTGTAGTTGACTCCCTATTATTTTCTATATGTTTTTGTTTGCGATGTAGGTTGACAGGACGAAGAATGGATGCATGGGTGTCTCTCTTGTCGCGACTCCCAGCCGGACGACGGGGTCGTGACAGATACGAAAGAATTAAATTTGTTTAAGAGTTAAATTATATTTTTGATATATCGAATATCTTTTTGAAATAAGAAAAATAAAATCATTAGTCATAACACATGAACCATTCGATTCATATAATCAGAGGATGGCGGGGCATGTGAAAAAAATTTAGTTGCTCAGCTCTCTTAACATAGATTATAAATTTAATTTAAGTAAACATAATATAAAACAAAATAATAATGAAGTAAATTCAAATTTTCATAATTCTGAAGTTCGATATTTTCATTTCATAATTTTGTCTTTAACTAGTACAGAAGTAATTTTTTAGGGAACCATTAATACATCCAAATCAACTAAATCTGTAAAAAATTTAGAATTATAAAAGTATAATAAAACTTCATATGAGAATTTTGAAATTTAATATGATATTAGATTCGACATTGAATAATTTCTGGAATGCAAGAAATGAAAAATAAAAAAAATAAAGTTTTTGAATGCAGGATATGAAAATTTTGAAAATGCTAATTTCAATTTTATAATAAGAAAATTGATTTATCTAGCACAAATTTTCCTACTACAAAATTGAATAATTAGAAGGATTTTTAGGATGCTAGCTATTAAAAGTAAATAATTAAAGAAGAAGATTGAATCTCTAAACGTTAGCGGTATAACAAATGGGAGATGTAATATTAACAATTTACACCATACGTATAAAATGTGAATAGGAAATTTATTAATAGTCTAGAGTTTGTTTTACTTAATAATATAAATATGAGAGTTTTTATGTTCTCGTAAAATTAATATAATATTATAAATTCTAAACAAGAAATATGTACCTCAAATATTGGGGGAATTTCATAATTCCCTGAAAATCTTCAATATTACTCATTTCCTCTTCAAAAATTTGTAATATCATATTTATTCTTTAAAATTGTAAAAACTCACATATGAGCAAATATGACTATACAATATATTAAATATATCTAAAACTAATAAAATAACATCATTTCAGACTCTAAAATTCACTTAGACTCAGCTCCAGAACTAAGCCATTCAAGAAAAGAGAAGGGACGAGAGGTGAAACACGCTCAGACTAGAGTTACCCGCGACCTTCACCTGCTCAAGAAGTGAGGAAATTGGAGAGGAGAGAAAGGGAAGCGGTACTGTGCCAAGAAGAACTCCATGTACAAAGTTCTAAAATCTGTCCCCTCGGTTCAGGGTGTAGAGGAAGTGAACCAATCCTTTCCCTTCCGTCCCCTTCTTCTGCTCACATAGTTTCTGGAGCACAACCTGATGCCTGTCAAACACTCCATTGTACCATTCCCTTTCTCATTATTTCTCTCCGATACTTTTTCTTCGACCTGATGCCTGTCAAACGCTCCGCTCTCTCACCAAACTTTCTTCTCCCCGCGCTCACCCCTCTCTGATATGACATTGTGTGTAATTTTTTTTTTTTTTTAAATTTAGATATATCGAATATATTTTCTAAAATAAGGAAAAAAATGTCATGACATATGAATCCTTTTGATTTAGATAAATGCGTTCTTTTTTAAACAAGGAAAGAAAAATCATGACACGTGAACCATTTAATTTAGATAAATGCGGAGAGATTATTATAGCTCCAACTTTGCGGTTGGAAGAAACTACGATGACCCCTGTATTAAGGCCAGGATAGACTATAGATATTGTATCTCTCTGGATATCTGAGGTGTAATTTATATAAATGGACGATTCAGATTAATTTCAACCGGATCAAATTCAATTCGGTGCTTATGGAAAATATAGGGCTGAAATTTTTATTAATATCCAAAATTATTAATTAATTTCAAAAACTGTACCCTGATGCCGAAGATTTCGAAAAATGTCTAAACCGGAGAATAAGTTTCTGGAAACAAAATTCCCGGTTCTACTATCCAAAACCGCATAATAAGTTACCGGTTTTAGAAACCGGAAATTAAATTTGCGGATTCATCTTTTCAAAACCGGGGATAAAATTTACGGTTTTGTGAAACCGGAGATTAAAACTGCGGTTTTATGAAACCGGGAAATTTATTTGCTATTTCAGAGTTTGCATATTTAAACGACATAGCATCTCTTGTATCTCCCTGTCTCTCTTCTTGTATCTCCCTTTCTCCCATTTTTTTCTTCTTGTCTTTCCGACTATCTAATTGATCGACACTTTGGTTCAGGTATTTTTAATTTTTTATTTACTATTTAATTTAGAAAATAGTAAATTAGTTTAGGATATTTCAAAATGGTTTAGAATATTGTCGAAATAATTTAGAAATTCCAAAAAGGTTTAGAATATTGTCCGAATAATTTAGAAAATTCCAAAATGATTTAAAATATTTTAGAAATTTCCAAAATAGTTTAGAATATTTTTGAAAATTCCAAAATGGTTTAGAATAATTTAGAAAATCCAAAATAGTTTAGAATAATTTAGAAAATTCCAAAATAGTTTAGAAAATTCCAAAATGATTTAGAATAATTTAGAAAATTACAAAATGGTTTAGAATATTGTTCCCATAATTTAGGAAATTCCAAAATAGTTTAGAATATTTTGGAAAATTCCAAAATGGTTTTGAATATTTTAGGAAATTCCAAAATGGTTTAGAATATGTTTGAATAATTTAGGAAATTTCAAAATAGTTTAGAATATTGTTCGTATATTTTAGAAATTCCAAAATGGTTTAGAATATTTTAGAAAATTCCAAAATAGTTTAGAATAATTTAGAAATTCCAAAATGATTTTAGAATATTATCCGAATAATTAAGAAAATTTTAAAATGGTTTTGGATAATTTAAGAAATTCAAAATTGTTTACGATAATTTAGGAAATTAACATTTTCGATGAATTTTGTAGTATGACAGACAAAGTACCTAATCAAGGAGAGAGAGAGAGAGAGATGAGACAAGAAGAATGAAAGAGGTGTTTAGCCAGTTGTGGTGGATATCTCACAACCATCATAGGGTATCTGAGGCTTCTAAAGAGGTAAACATTTACTTGTATGATTTTTCATAACTCAGTCATAAATTAAATTATATTGTAATTCTTATTTATGTTCTAATATAGAGTTCAGAGATTTTAAACATCAAACACTATCGGAACTGCATAGTTCGGTTCGAATTCTACATACAACTCCATAATCGAGAACCTTTGTGGTAAGACGCCATAATTCCTAAAATCATTTCGAACGATTCCTATTTTGTTACCGGTACTAATTGGTAGTCACGTTGGTCATCGATAGTCATATTAAACCTGACTTGAATTTTCAAATTTATTTCACTAACAATACACCCAACTAGTTTATAAATCTAATTTTGGAGATAATCAAAGTTATGATTACAATTAGCAGTAACGAGTACTTAGGCCGGGTACACTGTAAAATACTCCATTATCATTATATTGGATTTACCCATTCAACAAATTTTTTTACACTGATTATTTTAATTTTAGTTAGTCTGAATAACAAACTATAATTTAAAAAATAATAACTTTATAAGTACAACATAAATTAAAAAACTAAATAATTTAAAATTATTAAATTTAGAATTAATAAAATAAAAACAACTTACAAAAAAATGATTTCAGAATTTGATTTGATTTTTTATTTTTCTCATTTTAATACCTGAGAGAGTATATGTGAGAGAAGAGGGAGACAGGCATTTATTTATATAACATTTTGACTGAAACCATTAAATTAAAGGGTAATTATATGTTACCCCTTGATTCCTTCCCCCATTTTTCTCCCAACTAACTAACTTTCTTTTCTAACTATAATAATCAATTCTAACTAACTAGTGGTCCCTACAAATTAATTAGTAGATTTTCTCCTTCTATTTCTTTCATCTCTCTCTCCCTCTCCCTCTTCCACCTCCGCCTCCGCCCGCCTCTCTCACCTTCGTCTCTCCCTCTCCGCCTCCGCCTCCCACCTCCGCCTCTCCTTCTCCGCCTCTGCCTCTGCCTCCGCCTCATCGGACGAGGATGAATACTTGTTCAATGATAGATGAATACTTGCATGACGAGGGTGAATACCTGTGCAACGGATAACTCGAAAGTAGGTCATCATGGATCTCATTTTAAAGAGAAAATTATGTAGAAGACGTTCGTGGTTTTAGATTTGCAAAATTCCTCACAGATCGTCAGAAATATTAGTTAGATTGAACGGAGAAAAAAAAACCACTTCTAAAAACGTGTAAAAGATGAGTGTGATATGTCCAGTTTTTTTTAAAAATATTTGATATATCAGAGTGAATACTTGATGTATTACATGTGAATATTTCATGTATTATAGATGAATACTTGATGTTATTTCCACTTGCGGACGGCAGTTGTGGTACCCTACTATCTCCGCGTAATTAATGCTCTTAATGTCGTAATATTTCCATATATAATTCTTTCTCAAAGATGAGTACTTTTATTTATATGGATGAATACAACTCGTGTTAAGTGTGAATACTTTTTCGCAAATCGTCCCCTACTAATAACTTGTTTGGATATGTCCAGTTTTTTTAAAAATACTTGATATATCAGGGTGAATACTTAATGTATTACATGTGAATACTTCATGTATTATAGATGAATACTGGATGTTATTTCCACTTGCGGTGACGGTTATGCGGTCTCCACGGTAGTTAGTGATGGCGGTTGTGCGGTCCCCCACTTAATTACGCGTTTTCTTTTATTTTTAGCGAACGACAGTTGTAGTACCCTACTATCTCCGCGTAATTAATGTTCTTAATGTCGTAATATTTTCATATATAATTCTTTCTCAAAGATGAATACTTTTATTTATATGGATGAATACAACTCGTGTTAAGTGTGAATACTTTTTCGCAAATCGTCCCCTACTAATTCCACTACTTATCTCCGCATATTACTGTGGTCCTCTACTTATCTAAAGTTGCGGTTGTGCGGTCCCACCATACCTTCATGTACTCTTTACACTTACACGACGAGGATGAATACTTGTTCAATGAGAGATGAATATTTACGTACGAGGTGTGAATACTTGCGTAACGGACACCTCGAAAGTATGTCATCATGTATCTCATTTGAAAGAGAAAATTATGTAGAAGACTTTCGTGGTTTTAGATTTGAAAAATTCCGCACAGATCAACAGAAATATTAGTTATAGTGAACGTAGGAAAAAAAAACCACTTCTAAAAATGTGTAAAAGATGGGTGGTAATGTTTCCTTATATAATTATTTCTCAAAAATGAATACTTTTATTTACATGGATGAATACTACTTGAGTCAAGTGTGAATACTTTTGCGCAATATGTCCGCCGGTAATGCTGTGCTGGCAGTTGTGGTCCCCTACTAATTCCAGCAATTATTAACTGTAACTAGTATCGTGCCCGTGCGTTGCAACGGAATATATGATAAGATAACCAAAATAAATTCTCATACAAAATGACAAATTTTTATAAAAAAACAAAATTAGAAATATATTCTAGAAATAAGGAAGTAGATAAATAAGGAAGTGAAAAAAAAAATTGATTTGTATTGTGATTTGCTGTATAAAAAATTTCAATTAGAGAGAGAGAAGGAAACAAATAAATAAGAAAACGGAGAATTATATCGCTAAATTTTAGAGTATGTTTAATTTTAATTGTAACGCATCGTGTGGCGATATGTGTGGCGAATATGTTTGTAACTAAATTTAAACTTCTACACATAAAACAGATGCATTTAATCAAAAAAAGATAAATTATGTGATTGGAGAGCTGAGATTAAATCTAAAAATTAATCTTCCAATCGTAGCCGTTGACGGATCGGACACCCAACGTGCTTAATAATGAAATGGAGATATTGTGGTCCCCTACTTATTTTCAGTTGGGAGAAAAATAGAAAATGAGTGATGGAAGAAAGCTAGGCCCTCCCTAAATTAAATCCCGAATTTAGGACTGCAATTTTTTTTTCAGTTTTGCGCCAAACCGCAAACTTAAATCCCGGTTCTTAAACCGCATATTAATTTCCCAGTTTTAAGAAAAAACCACATTTTTTTTCCTATTTCTAAAAAAGTAGTTTTTATCTGCAGTTTCGAAAAGTACTGAACTAAAAATTATTTTTACAGAAAGTTGACTTAAAACCGAAAACTTATTCTCCAATTTGAACGCCTTTCAAATTTTTCAAGATGTAGATTTCGAAATTAATTAATAATTTAAGATATTAATAAAAATTTCGAATTGTAGGGGATGCATTTTGAGATTCGTATCAAGTTAAAACAACGGTCCAGATTTAATTCAAGAATGAGAATCAATTTATTTCCATTTATTTAAAAAAAATTACACTTGTACACAGTTTTCTATATAATAATTAAGATTTGAACATGCATGTGTTATAAAAATTAATTGCGTACAAGATTACAAAATTGATCGACTTAGTATCATAAACAGATACAGTACTCTTATATAGTTGTATCAAAAGAAGGATTATGTGATCAAAATTCAAATACAACCTCTGACTGTTCTAAATCAGAAACCCAAACGAACGATAAATCAATCCATGAAACTTGAAATAAATAAAAAAGAACGAAATGGTGCAACACTTGAACAAAAAACCTATACTTGATCAGAAAATCAACATGTTCTCTGTCATTTCTAAATCAGAAACACAGACCAAGGTTTTTAATCATCATCTCAAGCTGGCAATAATATACAAAATTGGGGTTCGATTGAAATTAAAAAAAATGAACGAAATTGGGGTTAAACTTGAACAAAAAAAAAGCCCACTTGATCAGAAAAACAATATGTTCTCTGTCATTTCTAAATCAGAAACACAGACCAAGATTTTAATCATCATCTCAAGCAGGCAATAACACACAATCTAAGAGCATCAAATTGAATGCAATATAATCAAAGAAGGGTCATCAGAGACTTAAATACAAAAGGAATCATGTAATATTCTATCATATTGTTGCAGTATTGCTCACCACTAGACCCAAAACACAACAAAAATAACATGCTGGTAAATTTTGCAAAACATAATACAGAGAGAGATCACACAACAAGTACATGTACTGTTCCAATGGAACACGCAAGTGACTCAGAGGTAAGAGTAACACGTGTAACGAAAAGAACACTGTTTGATTTACCAGATTTGTAACTGTATCAGCCACTAATCAAATCAGACACCTGACTAAACCCGGATTACCAGTACTCTATATACACTCAAAAATAAAAATAAAACGCAATTAAAAATCAAATATTGTATAATGTTGGATCGAATACAAGAGCAAGGGAACAAAGTACAGAACCCCCCTCGGTCATGCAATCCATAAATAGATCTAGCTGATGGATTCAAAATAATTCAAATCAAAGGTGTTTGGTCACACGAAAGACCACATAGTTCTAACGATCCAAAACCCGTTATATCAGCGACGACTAAGTTTATAGGGTTTCAGTCGACTCATTACCTCTGATCTGGTAGTATATTTCAAATCAAGAAGAAAAGAACGAGCGAAAGATTTAAACAAAAATGAGTACAATCACAACCAAAGGAAACTCATTGGGGAATTTTTTGATGGCGTACTCACGGGACGCCACCGCCTCCTCGTCCCCTCCGCCATTTGCCCTCTCTCTTTCTCTCTCGCAAAACCCTATTTTGATAGGGCGGCTGAGATTCAAGAGAGGTTTTGCATCATTTATAAATGAACATAAGAAGGTTCTCAAAGTTGCGCCTCAGCAGATTGAGTAGAGAAAGTACGGCCCGATAAGGTCCAAAAATGCGATGCCACGAGGCCCATAGGCCCATAAAAGTACCACCCGTACGGTGCAATGGAAATCGTAACCCGTCTCGTTCCAACTAGCAAATCAATTTGAGGAATATTTGAGGTGAAAATTTAATTGGGTTTGATTTTTTTCCTCGAAAATGGAAAAAAAGATTGTTTTTTTTTTGATAAAAATATGCCTTAGTATTTCTCATAATGAGAGTTTAAGGCATAAGAAAGAAAAATTGAACAAGGAGAACAAAATTAATGTTTCTCAATACAAGCTATACAGAATAAAAAAAAATGGAGCTGCATCGGCATAGTGCGGACTCCAGTCTTTGGAACCGCATCGGTGTTCTGCGGCCTGGCCTGGGTAGAATTAGAATTCCCCAAAAAAAGAGGTGTTCTAGTTTTTTTTTTTTTTTTAAAATGGTATAATTAAAAATTTCGAATATTTGACAGTATATTGGTAAGACTGAAAAGTATCTTTCTGGTATTTAGGCGAGCATTTAATAATGAGATTATGAAAACGTTTGATACTATTTTATTAAGATTGGATAGTATGTTTTTTAAGATCCGAGACATGATTCGGTAATATCTTCGTAGGATTTGGTCATTATTGAGAGAATATATTAATGATTTGATATAATGAGATCAAAGGAGGATGAAGTTCAAGTATTTTTATTCTTATATTAAGTACGTAGATATTCTGATTCGTAACGGCTGTGATTAAAAAATTGAAATTTTAAATTGATTATCAGTCATCTAATTAAATAACATGGCATCTTTTTGATGTTTTTCTACATGTAGAAGTATAAATTTATTTAGATACTTACTCGCCACACACAAATTATATTGTCTTTTTAATTAGTCCTTATTTTTTTTTCATTTCTAAAATGTCATTTAAGAATTTTTAGATTGATTGATAATTGATTAATCATGTCATCATTTTTTTATATTATTTAAGAAATATTATTTGTCATTTCATATGTCATTTTGTATGAGATTTTTATAAGAAAATATGTAAAAAAGATAAAAAAAAAGTATGTCATTTAAGAAATATTATTTATATATAGATGTAATTTGAGTAAAACTAGGGTGTGATATGCTCACCAAACTCTTAGGTGAGCACAACTCCATAATCTATCGGATTCACTTCAAATGACATGAATCCAAACCGTTGAAACCGATGTACTTCACGAGTGATGCGCGTACATGCAAAATTTTGAATTTTTTGAATTCATTTAGTCTCAAGTCAAGTGGTCAAAATTGATGAAAAATGAATGATCCAAAATGAAGTTGTTTTAATGCATTCAAAAAATTCTCACTTTTAATCACTTGACTTGAGACTAAATGAATGAAAAAAATTCAAAATTTTGCATGTACACGCATCACTCGTGAAGTACATCGGTTTGGATTCATGTCGTTTGAAGTGAATCCGGTAGATTATAGAGTTGTGCTCGCCAAAGAGTTTGGTGAGCACATCACACCCTAGTTCTACTCATGTAATTTAATATGTTATTTAGTAATATTATTTGTTATTTAGTCTAATTTTTTTTTTATGAAAAAATATATATATTTTTATCTCCTATAATATGTCCTCGTTGCAATGCACAGGCACGATACTAGTAACTATTATAAGATGTAATTGTCTAATTAAGAATCAATGAAGAGACGAATGAAAGAACAATATATTTGTGGGAAACAACTAAATCAGGTAATGTAATATATAGAGGTTTCTATTATAAATTTAGCTTGACGCTGACATCAATATAGTAGGAACAATTTCATTTGAAACTTGAGGTTTGTATAGCTCAGCAGCTCAGGCCATCAGATTCGCCATCACACTATATATCATATTTTCATCACCCCAAAACCGGGTGCCCCTTGCCATTCGAGCCGTATTCCATATATAAAGAAATAGATTATATTTTAATAAAATTTAGTCTGGTTAGGGAGAAATGTTAGAACTTAGAGACTTGTATCATAAATTTAGCTTGATATGAATAGAGCTAGGCAGGAACAGTTTTGATTTTAAACTTGAAATTCTCTTGACCACAAATGTAGGGGATCTACGTGGTCAACAGTCAACACGGAATGAGGTTCCCAAGACTTTTGAAATTCGTTTAAAAAATATAAGATGATGATATCATATATATATATAGATATATATGGCAATTAAGCATGGAACCTACGTACCTGCTTCGTTTTTCTCAGGAGGTCATCATGGTCTCACTATCATAGCTACACATGATATCACCCCACGCAAAAACCTAACTAAAAAATATCTCCAAAATTATGATTTTATTACTACGGTTACGGTGTCCTTCGTAATGGAAAGAGACCACTGACGTACGTACATGAAGCGTCAGTGTTACATTAATTTCTAAATTGAAGTTATAAATTAATTATTTTGTTTTTATACGTACTATCTAGACGAGCTAGTAGAATAAATATAATTACGGTGTTATTAAGCTTACAAAAGAATTGGTGAGCTTATCTTAAGAATATATCAAATTGGTTTCAAATGATAAATAACCCAAACC
This sequence comes from Carex kokanica, assembly GCA_025461125.1. NCBI lineage: Eukaryota > Viridiplantae > Streptophyta > Magnoliopsida > Poales > Cyperaceae > Carex > Carex kokanica. Next base: position 68,684 of record JAJGRX010000992.1, read on the forward strand.
ATTCAATATAATTTATTTCACTAATAATGTGTTTACATGTAAATTTTAATTTCAAATTAATTTAATACAACATCAAACGATTGAAAATAATAAAAAATAAACATATTAATAGTATATTAGTAGGCGCTTTACCTGTTACGTCAAAAGTTTTATTGAACCTTCTAATTATTTTAATAAAATATAACTAGCTGCTTTGCCAGCTACTTCAAAAATATTAAAGATAGAAATAACTCAGAATTCAATAAAATAATCAGAATTCATTCTCCCCTTAATTACATAAGAAAAGAACAAGTGGCTACTAATATATTTGTTGTTAAAAGAACAAACTCGGCTAATTCACACTATAAATACTATTAAAATCCTAGAAATTGAAAATTTTCAAAGACCAGACTATCAAAGTTTTTTGTTTTTTTAATACAACTAATCTCACATGCATGAGAAAAAAGAACAAAATATTCATATAAATATTACATGGATGAAACTGATGCAGGGAATGAACCTTACATATATGTGGGGTGATTAAAAAATGTTGATTCGTTGAAAAATAAGACATTTTGGAGGGTGCATGTTATAAACTTTTAAATAAAAAAAAGCGGGGTTATTTTAAAAAGTTGGTACATTTAATTATGAATTAATTCAGATTCAGAGAGTACCCTATCATATGCATGTAGAATGAAAGATCTACACCGTCTGTCTTTGAACCTAGCACGAATCATAATCTAAGATTGATAATAAAATTCATTTGGCTGGGATTATATACAACACTACAGTGTTGTAAACAGAAAGATTATTATGTTAGCTTATTAATTAGGTGATATGAATTGGTAAGTGTGGTACTGGTACCCTGCTCTTGCTTTAATTATTGGGTCTTCTTGACTTGTTGACTTAACCGTGTGAATCATAGTGGGTCTGGGTGGGTTGGTATATATATATGTTAAACAATGATATACTTTTGTCCTTGCATCCTTATCTCCTCGATCCCTAACATAACATAACGTAACGTAACACAGCATTAACGTGTACCCACCCGCGTGGGACGAACAGTCAACTAGAAGCAGACCGCAGTGACCACACGGTGAGTCGGTGACGGCTTATAGTACTGTGGGCCAAAATGGGAGAATATATGTTTAAAAAAAGACGCTGACAGTGACAGTGACAGACCTTTTGTATCAGTATTGTTATTGTGCTTTAATTAGTTTGGTGTAGTGAAGAATACCAAGCTTTTTAATAACATTTTTATTTCAAAACCTAGCTATACGTACGTAAGAGAAACTATAATCACCTTCTTTTGTTTACTGTTATGTGATTAATTAATTTTAAAATATAAGAAAACAAACCGTCACATAAAATCAAAATAAGGTTGGATTCGGACCAATTCAGTCAAATTAGAGCTACTATAGGGATCGGAATTCCAATAAAGTGGCACAGGCACAGGCACAGGCACAGGGATATTTAATTATAGAGTTGCATGTGCAGCATTATTACTAATTACAAGATTCGATTCTTAACCACCACTTGACGCGGGAAAGATAGTTTAATTTATAGTAGAGAGAGAGACTCACACTCAGTTGGCCCTTGGCCTTGCTATGTTTTAGAGATAAATAATGGAAACTTTGTGTTCATGAAGCATAATTAAGGCGCGCAGCTCCTGCCTTATTTTCAAAACAAAGAGAGAGAGAAGAGAGAGAGGAGAGAGGAGAGAGAGAGAGAGAGAGAGAAAAGAGTAATGGAGAGTTCATGTCTTCTGGTTATTCTTCTAGTCTTTCTAGTGCCGGTGACAAAAGCTCAAGTGCCAGGTGCATCATCATTTATGTCCTCTGAAATTTATATATTGTTGTAGAGTGAGGCTATGATATTATGCATAGCGCGGATTGGTCCATACTATATATTAATATCTTCGTTTTCAAAGTTTATATAATCGATATGAACCGTGTAATATGATCTTCATATAAAAATATACTTGAAAACTAAATTATATATTTTTTTGAATATTTTAACTATTTTTTCAAATAGGTAGAAAATCACTACTTTTGAATGATCTTGATTTTTTTTTTTTTTAATGAGAAATGATCTAGAATATTTAAATCAAGTGATTTTCTACCTATCTCAAAAAAATTGTAAAAAATGTAAAATTTGATCTTCAAGTACATTTTCATATGGAGATGATCATGTCAAACAGTTCATATTGACTCTTAGGACTTTAAAAACGGATATATTGATCCATAGTATGGACCAATTCACGCTATGCGCGCATATGATATACTACCATATATAGCCTCACTATTTTGGAGTTTGATTTATTTTATTTTTTCGGTGCATCTTTTATTTCCAACAAAGAAAGTTTTAACTCCGCACATGTAGTTTAGATCTAATGCCAATTTCTTAAAGATCATCGACAAATGACACAACTAAAATACCTTTCTGAAATTAATCCCATCTATCTCTTCGGTTATTCAATGAGTGAGGCTATGTGCTATGCATAGCACGGATGGCTAGTGTACTACGGCTCAATATGGTACTTTTTAAAATCCTAACGGTCGATCCGACCGTTCAATGTGATATCCATATGAATATGTACTTGCAAACTAAATTTTATATTTTTTCGAATTTTTTTACTATTTTTTCAGATAGGTAGAAAAATAAGTGTTTTTTGAAAATTCTGGACCATCAAAATTCTACCTATCTGAAAAAATAGTAAAAAAATTCGAAAAAATATAAATTTAGTTTGCAAGTACATATTCATATGGTTATCACATTGAACGGTCGGATCGACCGTTAGGATTTTAAAAAGTACCATATTGAGCCGTAGTACACTAGCCATTGGTGCTATGCATAGCACCATAGCCTCACTCTTATTCAATTGCCTTTGCTTTTATCAAGCTTCAATTAACTCATCCTTTCAAAGTAATTCTTTTAGTTTTATTCTGTGCATATGCAATTTTAACATTTATTTTTGAATTTTGCAATTAAATCAAAATGACAGTTGGTAAGAAAAATCATCTTTTATTAAGAAACTCCTTTGTGAGTTAATCAGATATTCACATAATTAAATAGTACAGATATTCACATAATTAAACAGTACATAATTAAATGACAAAAGAACATACATTAATTTTGGTCTCTGCTGTAATTTGGTACTTAATTATGATAATATTACTACTCAAGGTTTCGTCAATATTGATTGTGGTGGAAGCAGTGCACACACCGACGATATCGGCCTCCAATGGAGTCCTGACAGCAACTACCCATTCGGCCAACGCGCCAACACTTCTTCACTTGTACACAACAACAACAAAACACAGTACAACACGGTGCGTTTCTTTCCGACAGACGACAGGAAATACTGCTACACCCTAAATGTAACAACACGCCTCCGGTACCTTGTCAGAGCAACCTTTCTTTATGGCAACTTTGACAACACCAACGTGTACCCGAAATTTGTCATTTCTCTGGATGCCACATATTGGGACACGATCGTAATTAATGATCCCATCACACCGGTGGTGAGTGAGATGGTGGTGTTGGCTCCATCTCCGTCTCTCAGTGTTTGTTTGTACAACGCTTCGTCAGGTGTGCCGTTATATCTACGATTGAGCTTAGGCAGTTCAATGGATCTATGTATAATACCATGTTTGAGACTCAGTACTTCATGTTCATGGCTGCTAGAGTAAACTTTGGGGCACTGAGTAATGCTTCAATAAGGTATTTTATGTACTTGTTTAATTATTAGCAAGTGGCAGCTTGAGTACATTGTGGGCTTAATGGTTACTGTTTAGTATGTACTATATATGTACACTAATTAAATTGGACCTTACCTACCTCAATTTTATTTTCCTTTGTGAATTTCGTAAAATATTCATTTGATTAATTATACAGATTGTTGGATAGTAATCACCATCCAATTAATCTAAAAGAAAGAAAAAAAAAATGTCCTTTTCATCTGTACCCAGTGAACTTTTAAATATTATTTTTGTATGCCCCTCTGGAAAATATAAAGATCTCACATACATATATTAGGCTATTAGCAAATGGGAGATTATTAATTACCCTTCATAGTACAGCCGATGGCTTGAGCATTAATTTTCAGTTGTAGTGTATAATTAATGCCATGTTTATCTAATAATAATATATTTATGCTTATTCTTTATTCTTTAGGTACCCTGACGACCCGTTTGACAGGATCTGGCAATCTGACGCCATTAAAAAACAGAATTACCTAGTTGATGTGGCACCTGGTACTGAAAAAGTTTCAACCAGAAAACCAATATTTGTCGACCGTTTCGAGATGCCCCCAATGAAGGTCATGCAAACAGCCGTAGTGGGAAATAACGGGACACTAACATACCGCATGAACCTAGATAACTTTCCAGGAAATGCATGGGCATTTACGTACATGGCAGAGATCCAAGAGTTGGGCCCAAATGAAACCAGACAGTTTAATGTTGTACTTCCGTATGGCCCACCGTCAATGAAGCCGTCGTGAATGTGCAGGAAAATGCCAATGGGAACTACCGGCTTTATGAGCCGGGGTTTAATAATGTCTCCTTGTCTTACATTGCATCTCTTTTATTTAGACAAACCAATGATTCAACACGGGGTCCTATTCTTAATGCCTTTGAAGTTTTCAAGTATGTGCTCATCAATTTTGGATCTCTCGATGGTACCATACATACACTACTCTTTCATTCACCTGAAAATTAAGCTCCTATTATATGTATTTTCAAATTCAAATTTTCCTGAAAATTTCTCTTTTTGAGTGTCAGCAACTGTAATGGCAAGTCTCGTAGCAAGCTACCGGAAAGCTGTGTGGGCCCAAGAAGGTGGTGACCCATGTTTACCCGCTTCATGGTCTTGGGTTGAATGCAATTTCAATAGCCGACCCAAAATAATTTCAATGTATGAGATCTTTTGCTATATGGAACTTATATTTTCCTATCCAATTTTGCATGCATTTTAGAAGCCAACCATGAGGCATTGCACATATGATAATTGTTTTCATGACTGATTGCCAAACTAACCCTCTTGTTTCTCAAATTTTGCTATTTCCAATTTAAAACAGAGATCTGTCTGGGAAGAATTTAACTGGAAATATTCCTCAGGAACTGACAAGCTTAACAGGCTTGGTTGAACTGTAAGACTGAGGCATTTTTTCTGCCTTTCATTACATCTTTATCATTGGCAATAACTTATGAATTTTTTCCTTTTTATCTTTGTTACTTTTTGTTTCGTTGTTTTAAAAAAACTTCATTTGGTCCATTTTCATGTCAGAGGACATAATTCGGAGCTAAATATTTTTGTGCTTCATTTTCAAAATCTGCCTCCATGTGCTTCTTTTTATTTATCAACTAACTGGATTTGATCTTATAATGCAGATACCTTAATGGCAATTCACTTACCGGTTCAATACCTGACTTTAGTGGGTGCCCAAATTTACAAATTATGTAAGAGAACAAACATTTCAATCTTCGTTTGCAAATAAGACCATAAAGGTATCTGATTTAGATTGATATATACATATATTTTGTTCACTGTTGCAGTCACCTTGAAAACAATGGCCTTACTGGTTCACTTCCTTCTTCCTTGGCCAACCTCCCAAATCTGAAGGAAGTGTAAGTTGTCTTTCTAATTAGCAACTTCATCTCATATATTTTTCAATTACTCTTCAATAATTTCTATTATGTTGCAATATAAGCAAGTTATGAATGTCTTGACTCAATACCCTTTTGTGTTTATCAAGGAAAGAACAATCTGAAAAATTAAGCAATTAAAATGTTTTCTCCAATAACTGGGTTGTCAATAGAGTAAAAAAAAGAAAGAGAAAGAAGACTTTTGTTACTGATATAAGAACTTTAACATTTTGTTTGAAATACTAACTGTCCGGATCATGCATTCTCATGTCCAAACTGTCAATCCAAGCCGCTAAATATGATATAATCTGATACTCATATAAATATCAAAGTTTTGACACTATTAAAAATCTATCCAAATTTTGTAGGAAACAAAGTTTATACTTTTTTTTTAGAAAAGTTTTAATAATTTTTTTGAGCACCTTTTAAAATTGATGTGTGTACAATCTCATAATATCTAAACATTTGCAGGTATGTACAGAACAACAAATTGTCTGGAGCAATACCAAAGGGACTTCTTAAGAAAAATGTTGTTTTCAAGTATGTACTTTCCTTTTTATTACTTGTTCATCATTTATTGCTTATTTTGTCTACCAAAAGGAGGAAAAGGAAATGTGTGCCGAACATTGCTAACATTTCTACATCTTATTTATTGCACAGCTTTTCAGGAAACCCAGGTCTCCACCCGAGCAGAGAAGCAAGGAACAATTATGTAATTATCTCCTCTGTAGCAGGTGCTGTATTGCTGCTTATATTTCTTGCAGCATGCTATTTGTGCAAATCCAAGAAAAAGGGGAGAAAAAGAGGTATAATTTTATAGACAATCCAAGGCTTCTATTGTTGTTTCTAGTGTTTAGTTCCAGTTTTATGGTTAAATTAATAAGGGTTAACTCGTTAAGTCAATCCTGATTTTAACTGTATTAGATGCAGACCAAATGACTTATTTTTTATTTCATGTATTCTTAACTTAATTAGTGCTCTTTGTCAGATTAGTGCTATATGAATATTTTTCCTGTAACTCCATATATTTTTACTCTTGAGTTTTTGAACTGAAATTCTTCTTTCATTTAATTCATTTCAGGTACAATTGGGCGTTTGCCAGTTTCCCAGTTACTGAGCGAATTAGATAGTGAACCGGCACATAGATTTGAGTTGTCGGAAATTGAGGATGCAACTAAAGATTTTGAGAAGGTAATAGGAAAGGGTGGCTTTGGCTCAGTTTATTACGGGGAACTAAATGATGGCAGCGAAATTGCAGTCAAGGTTCACAATACTGAGTCCAATCAAGGGATTCGTGAGTTCATAAATGAGGTATGTGTATGTTGAGATTGCATACCAGTTTGAATTTAACAATTATTGGTACAATGATTTGGCCACTGGATAAGGTTCAGGGATATATAGGAAGTAACCTTCACACTGGTACTAGATCTGGTTGTTCTGGTTTGTTGGGGGGGGGCGGGGGGGGGGGGGCGCTACCTGACAACACACACCCACTTTTAAAACAGAAAACTGACAAGCCTAAAAAAATAATTTTGTTTAGTAATTATTAAAATGCATGTCAAGTTGAGGCCAGCATAGGGTTGGTTTCTGTTTTAATAGACAACACAAGTTATCTGAATTAAACATGCTAGTTAATATGATTAATAGACAAAATTACGCAACTCTAATTAATATCTGGCCTGCTCTATCTTACTCAGGTAACTTTGTTGTCAAGGATACACCATAAGCACCTGGTGAAATTTTTAGGATATAGTCAACAAGATGACACTAATATTCTTGTTTATGAATTCATGCATGAGGGAACCTTAGCCGAGCACCTGCGTGGTACGTCACAATTTCAGAACATCATTTTACTTTTTCATACAATAATTTTAAAGATTCTCATTCTTTTTGTTTTGATAAATATATAATGGCAAATATTATCAGGACCTCCAGAGAAGAAGATCTCCAGTTGGGTCAAACGAATGGAGATAGCCGAAGATGCTGCTAAAGGTTTGGTTTCCCAATTAAGTTATTACTTTGGTGAAAATGAATTTATAACAAACAATTTTTTTTTTTTGGTTCCCTTTTGGCACAATATGAATTTTTAGATAACCAGACTTTGATTTAGCTAGTGGCTAAAGTAATACTCTTTATGTTGAAGATCACACAATCGAAATCTGGTTGGAAAATTTCCTGTAAATATTTGAAGTTAAAAGACTTGACTTCCATTTTATCACAAAAGACAACATGCACTTCAAGGAATTATGCTTTTTTTTTATTCTAGTTAATAGACTCGACCTCCTTTGTATTAATTTTTTTTTAAATTTAGGTATAGAGTACCTTCACACAGGTTGCTCGCCAGAAATAATACACAGAGATTTAAAGAGCAGCAATATATTATTAGACAAGAACATGAGAGCTAAAGTTTCTGATTTGGGTCTATCTAAACTCATGGACAACGGTACCTATGTTTCAAGCATGATTAAAGGAACAATTGGATATTTAGACCCTGAGTAAGCTTAACTTTCTACTTATTTTCCAGCATATAATTAAATTTATCCTCGATTGAAAAGTTGTTTCCCTGCCAATACAGGTGTGTTTATGTGTGTGTGTGCGCGCGCGCGTGCATGTTGATTTTTCAAATATCAATTGCTAAATTAATTGCATGCTTTGAAAATGGACAGGTATTATGCTACTCAACAATTTACTGTGAAGACCGATATATTTAGTTTTGGAATTATTCTTCTTGAATTGATTTCGGGTTGTGGCCCCATATCCATGGAGCATTTTGGTGATGATTTCCAGTATATAGCTAATTGGGTAAGTATCTTTTTACCAGTGGCAACTGTCAAAATTTTCCTCCTTAATTCTATTCTTTGGACCAATTGTTTCAATAAAACCAAATTTCTTTTTTGTTGAATTGTAATTCAGAAATTACCTCCTTTCACTTGTTAACCAAAGACCTTTTAACAGAAACTACCAAATCCTTGGGTTTGGTACAAAACTAATGTTGTCAGGTACACAGTACTGTTATGCACCATGATCATCAAACCTAGGTCCCTTGTAATAATAGTTGTACAAATCGAAATGACATAAATAACTTGTGATAATTGAAATGTCAGGCAAGATATCATATCGAAAACGGTAACATAGACGCCATCATAGATACGTCCCTGGAACCTACCTATGATATACAATCAATATGGAAAATCTTGGAAGTTGCATTGATGTGTGTTAAACAAAGAGGAATGGAGAGGCCGTCGATTTCAGAAGTCTTGAAGGAGATCCAAGAGGCTATTCTGATCGAACAAAAGACAGCGACAGGCAGGGTCGAATCAATTGATATACTTGCAAGAAATTCTTCAGAATCTTTTTCAAAATTTGACTTATCTAACTCGGCCTTGTATACTGAATCACTGGTACAACCTAGCCTTAGGTAGGTTTGAAATCAACAAACATCTCAGTTGGAACAAGCTCTGCCACCTGGATATATGTGAAATTGTATCTGAAATTTTGTTTCCTGTAAAATTGCTTATGATATTTATTAGACGAGGAGGGTTCAAATACCTCCATTTTGTGTGCCTCCACCATGTCTCTATTTTTAAAAACTTTAATAACTCAAAATTTAAAACTTAAAAAGTCAAAATAAAACCGTTAGATGTGATCTATGTTATTTTCTCTATGTGCTCATAAAAAATTATCACATTTCGATTTTGTTTTTATATGAATCAATAAGTTGAAAAATCAATGTCTAGAAATTATCTACATTAGTACGTTTTTTACAAGCTCTTGATGACAACCAATGTCATAATTTTTTACACATGCATAGATAAAATAACATATATTACATCTAACGGTTATATTTTGACTTTTTAAGTTTTAAATTTTGATTTATGAAAGTTTTTAAAAATGGTGACTTAGTGGAGGCACAAAAAATAGAGGCATTTGAACCCTCCTCTTATTAGACATAGATAAAAAAATGTTGAAATATCAACAATGTAAATTAAATTTTATTTTATGTTTTATTTGATTTCTTATAAGTATGACTCAGATTTCAATGCAATATGAAGGCTATTGATAACTTCTTTTACTCCATTCACAAATTAATAACCTATTTAAAGATAATGATTTAACTTTTATGATTGCTATTTTATCTTGTTACCATTCCTTCTTGGTTTTTTGGTTATTTTTTTTTTTGTCTTGGGAAACCCAAGCCGTATTCCATGCATACACAGTTGGGTTTATTCCAGAACTCACTTTGCTCTGTATATGGCCGCAAGGCCCGGCCCAAACTAAGCTTATTATTTGTGTTTGGCTATGGGCCTTGAGATTCAACAACAACAAAAAAAAATATTTTGAACACATTATTTGCTCTCTATTAATCTGTCTCAAATTTTCAAATTGTCCCGAACTTTTAACTGATGGTCCGGATTTCAATCTCAAATATTCAATTACTACTAAAAATATTCACTCCAAAACTTTCGCCTCTGTATTTAGATGGATTTTTGTTTGTATGTGGACTGGAGTTAGCAAACCTCAAAGTAAATACAAGATTCAGATATATGTAGGAATATATTATGTACAAGCATAAAAGAAAATCTAGGGCGTGGGGTATACGTGGAATTCTGATCTTCTAAAGTAACTCAAACTTTGAATATGAATATGCACCGTTCGATCTAAATTCACACGAATAATAAAAGAGTCCCGTAAATTCTTATTTGTACTGGATTAGTTCGAATTGAAATTTGACAGTCTGGATCCAAACTCAAAATCTGATTTACTTGAGAGAATCCAGGACTCAGTATAATCATGAAAATAATGTTACATGTATACTAAATATTTTAAGCATCGATCTTGTTTTTTTTATTTTATTTTATTTTATGGAATTAGAGACTCTTTTAAAAACCTCAGCCGTCTAGATCGTCATCGGCAGTCTAAATCTCACCCTTTATAATTGCAAAATGTTCGGTTACAAGATTTTCGAGATTTTAGATGAGATTCAATTGAAAATTCATATTCAATGGGTTGGTTTTCACGGGTGATCGGGTACTAGATAAAAAAAACAATGATCTAACTTATAATTTCTAATGTCCCGACTTCTAATTTTCAATTCTTTAACTTCTAATATATTCTAATTACCAATCTGAATTCAAGAAATTTATTCTAATTTTATCTCTAAATTGAATCAAAATTACATATCAGAATTTCAAAAAGAGGTAAAAGAATTTTCAGAGAGAGACAAAGTTGATCTAGACCTATAAATCTCCACAAATTCTCAAAATTCTGAGGAGGGGACAACTGCATCCCTCCACCCAGGGGCAGATCCATAATTACTATTAGGGTAGGGCACTAATCGGGTTTAAATAGCTAATCGGGTACACAATTGCAACTTAGTCTCTATAACTATGTTTATTAAAAATATTTTATAATCATGATCGATTGACACTATATTGAAATATTTTTTCTATACTAATTAAAATTAGTTTGGCACAATTCAAAGTGGGACTGTTCTTAGCAAATTAGCAAATTGAAGTTAAAACTAAGATAAAAATTTAACCGAAATATATGTATTGAATAATAAAATGTTCAAAAAGTTCGGCAAGCCTATTTCCTTAGAATTGTAATGATAGGTCCCACTGTCAGACATTTCTTGTTCTCCATTCTATTTACGAAATAGAGCATCGCAGTCATAAAAAAAGCAAAATACGCAAAATCGACCAAAGCACGGGAGGAATCGGTTTAAGAATCAAACTAGCTCATGTGAGGGGTAGGCACTACATCGTTCCAGGGATAGGCACATTGAACCAATTAGTATTGGATCGAAAATAAAAATTAAAATCCAGAAGTTGGCAAGTGCGTACCCAATTCCTTCTTGGATCCGTCGTTGTCCCCACCCCCGGCACCTAGGTCCGCCCCCGTTGGTTTTTCTAGACCATGAGAATATGAGATGAGATGAACAACACTTGAGAGCCTCTTCCAAGTTTAAAAAGAAAGAGATGAGATATGAACAATTAGTGGATAAAACAGATTTTGGAATTTGAGGAACAAAAATAATGACATGATAATACTCGAAGGACATTTGTGATAACTTTTCTAAATTGCAATATTGAACATTTGAGCTTTTCTGAACAAAATATAGCTTCAGACCTAACTATTATAATTTTTGTGTGTTTGAACTTGTAGATTTGATGATGAACCAACAATATTGTTGCAAAGTTTGCACCGAAACAATTTTTTGTGACTTAATTTTTACATATAGACATTTGTATTTACAAATGATAACTGCATTATAATTGTCATGGAATATTTGAACGAGTAAAGATTTCTATTGTGCGTTGCTTCTTCTGTAGGGCCCGCTTAACAGACACGCTATCTCATATTCATATCCCATTCGCAAATTGCGGAGAATATTTTATTCATAAAAATTATTAAAAAACATAAGAGAGCGAAAGGGAAAAAGTATCGCACTATTTTAGACTATTTTATTTAAAGAAAAAGTATATCACAATCTCTATTTTTATATTAAGCACGTAAATGGTCTCATCTGCCAACAGTTTTGATTAAAAGATAAAATTTCGGATTGATATCAGTCTTCCGATCAAATATTCTGATTTTATGTATTTTTTTACATGTAGAAGTCTAAATTTATTTATACACGTACTCTTCACATGCAAATTGTATCATCTGTCTGATTGGTCTTGATTTATTTCTATTTTTTAAATGTCTTTTAATTTTTTTTTTGAATTGATTATAATTGATTTGTGATGACTTCATTTCTTTTGTTTAAAGAAATATTATTTGTCATTTAATATGTTATTTTGTTTGAGATTTTTTTATGAAAATATGTTAGTAAAAAATATTAAAAAAATATATGTCATTTAATATTTTATTTAATATGTAATTTAAAGAATATTATTTAGATGTTATTTAATAAATATTATTTGTCATTTAGTTTAATTTTTTTTTGAAAATGTATTATTTTATATGAAATTTTCTTTTTATTCTTTTATAATATATCTCGTTACAATGGATCAGGCAAAAAAATTTAGGTCAAAAGTTTGAACCGAATATTTTTTTTTCTGGTCTAAAGAGTTTATTTTTGTCTTGTTGACTGGGATCCTTTGTATCCTGTTCTCTGTTACATGGCACAACTAAACCAAGTAAAAGGCCAAACAAAATGCCACGTGTCAAACTGGACTAGAAATAAAAATCCTAGTAGCTAGGATCCGTCATTGGTGGATCCAGTGTTCTAAATAGCGCGCTATAGCGTTTTTTAACTCTAAACGCTAAGTTATGACATCAAAATGCACTAATTGAGCTACGGCCACTATAGCGGTGATAGCGGTCCGTTATAGCGCATATCACGTAGTGCAAATAGCGCGCGCTAAGGGCTTTTTTAAGCAATTTATATTGGTTTTAAATAAAGATTCAAAAAAGTCCAAACCGAAATTGAATTGTTGCTACTAGCTACATATAAATTAATTTAAAATTGAGAATTGAAATTAAAATTTGAATAGAAAAAAAACCCAAACCGAAATTGAAATTTGAATAGAAAAATAAAATAGATTATGTTATGAATCATGATGCTTAAGATATTTTGAATAGGAAAAATCGATAGTTTATGATATTACTATGGATATTCTGAACTGCAATTTGAACTTTGTAGGGGTTTAATATGAAGAGTGAGGCTATGGTGCTATGCATAGCACCAATGGCTAGTGTACTACGGCTCAATATGGTACTTTTTAAAATCCTAACGGTCGATCCGACCGTTCAATGTGATATCCATATGAATATGTACTTGCAAACTAAATTTTATATTTTTTCGAATTTTTTTACTATTTTTTCAGATAGGTAGAAAAATCAGTGTTTTTTGAAAATTCTGGACCATCAAAATTCTACCTATCTGAAAAAATAGTAAAAAAAATTCGAAAAAATATAAAATTTAGTTTGCAAGTACATATTCATATGGTTATCACATTGAACGGTCGGATCGACCGTTAGGATTTTAAAAAGTACCATATTGAGCCGTAGTACACTAGCCATCCGTGCTATGCATAGCACCATAGCCTCACTCTAATATGAATATTATAATTTCTTAATTACTTTGGTATTATTTATTGTTTTATGAGACTTTAGATAATGTTGATATTTAGTACAAATATTGAATATACGGAATGTAAAATAAAAAACCCTATGTGGCATAGCTTCCGCTATAGCAACACTATTCGCTATAGCTTTTTTTTTATGACTTTCCGCTATGACGCTATAAACGCTATTTAGAATCTTGGGTGAATCCCCTAGTAAATAAAAATAAATAAAAATCCTAGTAGCTAGGATCCTTTGTATCCTGTTTCTTTGTTCATTGGAGTGCTGCCACAGAGAATCTCAGCTAACTAGACAAAAAATAAATAAAAATCTTTTGAATCGGAATTTTTTTTCGTTTCAAACTTTGAACTCGAAAAAGTTGTTCCAATCTATCTGTGATCCGAAATACTGAAGTACTCTTTTTTATTTTCCTCTCTTATTTTTTTAATACTTTATATGAATAAAACAATTCTCTAAATTTGTCAACGGTTGGATAAGAAGTAATGATTTGCTATGATTTTGATCAATGATTATTATATAATAAACCTCTCATTGTCTCAGGCTCTCAGCACTGATTACAAAATCCAACGGGACCCACATGGCCCTGGAAACCCTCGGGAAATATAATTTTTTTTAAAACCATAATTAAAAAAAATAGCAAACCAGCATAATTACTTTTTTTTTACAAAAATCATAAGAACTAAAATGACAATTCGGTCCGTTTCTTCTTTTTTTTCTTCCAGACCGAATTGGCATTTCGGTCCTGCTGATTTCACATTTTTTCAGAACAACTTTGTGTAGTCGTTGGTGTAACTTCCATGGACCGAGACCCCATTTCGGTCCGGATCTTTTTTTTTTTTTTGAGTTTGCTTAAATACCCTTCTTCTCCCTCCAGCTGAAAACGTAGTTTTTCAGCTATTTCTGTCCAGAGTGTTTCAGCTACAAAATTTTCTCCTTCTTCCAACTGAAAACGTCCACAGTTCTAGTGTTAGGAAGTCTGTTATCTCCAAATTGGCCCCTGCATTGTGCTTTTAGCTTTCATCTGAAGAATGTAGTAATTTTTTTTGTTTCAATTACGATCATATTTTAGGTTGTAAAATTAAAAATAATATCGAAAGTTGATTGTGAAATTTTTTATTCAGGAAATGTCTCAAATATTAATAAATGTGTACCACAGACGCGAAAATTCAGACGCACCGACCTGCACATTTCCTGTTACTAACTCAACTAGTGTTGATGAGCTAAGAAGACATATATATGCTGGCATTTGTTTGCTCCCTGGCTAGTTCGATCTGATAATCAGGGCACGTTTGAACACGGCACCACCTGACTCAACAGAAAATATCAGTTATTTAACATAGACCACGAAATGATACGGCATATGGTGCTTGGACATGCCACTCCGGTACTGAATTTTAAACTTCTTGAATTAGTGGTTGGTCAGTACTAGTTGTTAGTCAGACCAATTATGACCCATACCCGGGTAGTGTACCTGGAAGTAGCAGAGACATACCGGTGCTTGATTCACCCATACCGGATGATTTGTATAATTATTTTGACCAGCTGAATAATGATACTGACTCAGACACAAACTCTGACCTTGGTGACCCGATTGTCGGGGAAGATGATATAGTCGAAATTGAGGATGAGATTAGGATGCAAGATGTAATGAAGGAGTGACAAACGTCTATTCCCTTTATTAATTGGGAATTGTAGCATCCTTGTCCGACATTTAATGACGATGTGCCGATGCCGTACAAGGATGAAACATTTTTTGGTTATTCACCGAGAATCGACGGTCCATTTTTTGAACTAAATTACTCTACATGCAAACTAAACCATTCTACAACTACTAAAATTACACTAAAAAAATTCATGAGCTAATTTACTCTACATACAAAATAAAAAAATTCTACAATTAGTTAAATTACACTACAAAAAGCCTTAATTACACTAAAAAAAACTAAACTATTCTACATGTATTAAAATAAATTTTATGAACTAAACTACTCTACATGCAAACTAAATCATTTTACAATTACTAAAATTACACTAAAAAAACTTAAATTACCCTAACAAAACTAAATTTTTCTACAATTTATTCTACATGCAAACTACATAATTCTACAATTACTAAAATTTGAATTATTTATTCAAACTAAAAATTTAAGCGCATACCTAACGAAACTTGTAGATCTGAAGTTTTTCTTGTTCTCCTCTCAAAATTATACTGAAATATGTGATTACAATTAAAAATAATGAAATTTTGAGAGTTGAAAAAAAAATGGTTTGGTTCGGGTGAAAAGAAAAAAGAGGAGGAAAGTAAGAAGGAGAAGGACGGGAAGGGAAGAGAAGAGGTTGTCGGGTTTAAAAAAAATAAAGTACCGGACCGAATTGGTAATTTGGTCCGGTCCCCATTATAGATTTTCTGTGGAGGGACCGAATTGGCATTTCGGTCCGCTCCCCATTTTAGATTTTCTGTGGTGGCTGTTATGAAAATATGTGAAATCAGCAGGGACCGAAATGCCAATTCAGTCTGGAGGAAAAAAAAGAAGCGGACCGAATTGGCATTTCGGTTCTTATGGTTTTTGTAAAAAAAAGTAATCATGTTGGTTTGTTAATTTTTTAATTATGGTTTTTAAAAAAAATTCCAGGAAATATCCCCTTCAAACTAATTAATTATTTGCTCTGCTATTAGTGATCTAGAATTCTTTAATTAAACCAGTCATGGATCAAAAGAATAGTTAAGAAAAAAAAGTAGGGTATAAAAGTTCTACAGTATATAGGCAGTATTTTTTTTTTTTCCTTCACGGTGGAAATAATTCAAGGAAATATATAGATAATGTCAGGAACTTTGTCACTTAATTTGCCCAGAACAACAACATTTTTTCCCCTATTTACATATCTATCTCTTCTTATTTATTTGGGAGGCCAGAAATATAATTGCAAATCTTAATAGATTTTAAAATTTTTTAATGAATCAGTCATATTCAATTACTTTTTCCAGTTTTTCATGAAACATATATAGTCAATTACATTTTCAAGTTTTAAAATGAAACTTATTCAATTAGAAAAATAACAGATAAAAGCTATATATGTACATAATTAGTTGCAACTAGAAAATGTATACTTGTCGAAAAACACATATAAAAAAATTATTCTATAATTAATATAAGATGTCTGAATTCAAATTTTATATTCTATTCATGGTCCAATAAGAATTTACACGAGAGGAATCCATTACTTTTATGCAATGTAAATAGAAACAAATATTATTGAATATTTTTTTGAAGGCGATATGATTCTTAATTGGTTTGAATATGTTTTGTAGTTTAGACAACACTTAAATTAATTAGTACTCATGAAGCCGAATGATTGTCACATTTATTAGCCATATTTTTTCATATATATGTACTTTCAAAATTATAAGATTCTTTTTGTTTCTTTTATCGCACACAGATTATAAAAAAATCATGTATAATTACAAGTGTTTTTTTTCATTTGCAACAATCATGCATACACAAGGAGAGAATCTGTGTGCATGATTCTTTCATGCACAATATCTCTGGCCGAAGACATTTTTGAAGTGTGTGAATACTGAATACCGCCCCTTTAATTAGTTCTACTTCTATCCGGGTCTATGGTGTGGCCTAGCTTGTTCATCATTCACAACTCATATTATATCGTGTTGGCATATATTCTTTCTTCCATTTGAGAAAAACCGATTGAATATTTTTTGTATTTTTGTCACCTACAATATAATTAAGATGAGATGAATGCTGCTTCCACTTTGCTTCCTTTTCCGCAGATCCACTTGGTTACAACGTCCTAGCATTAATTATGCATGTAGCTAGGTTTAAAATCAACAAACGCCTCATAGGAACAAGCCCGAAAGGCCCGGCCCAAACTATGATTATAATTTGTGTTTTCCTATGGGCCTTAATTAAGATAAAAAAACAAACAAAACATCTTTTTGATGTGTCCTATGGACCCTATCATCTTTAAATCACTCCAAAAGTGGTAAAGGAGTAGGGATGGGATTTATCATTTATATTGCGCGTTGCTTCTTTCTGTGGAGCCCGCTTAGCAGACACGCTATCTCATATTCTCATTTCATCTAAACAGTAGTAGTACTAGTACATTACCCATACGCAAATCGCCAACGCCCAACGGTTAGATAACAAGTAATGATATGCTCTCATTTTGATTAATCATTATTAAATATTACCCAAGAAACCTCTCGCTGTCTCAGCTGTGACTACAAAATCCCAACGGGACCCACATGCTTTATCTAGAATTCTAATTACTTATCTGCTCTGCTATTAGTGAATCTACAATTCTTTAATTTAACCACATCATGGATCAAAATAATATTTAAGAAAACATTAGAAAAGATCATCGACAATCTTAATATATATATTGATCGAAAAATGTTTATGAAGCTAGCCGTCATATTTAATTGCTGTTTGGTTTAGAAAACATTTAAATTACTACTCATCAAGTACCGATTGACACATTTCTTAATCATATTTTGCCTAAATATATACTCAAATTATAAGATTTCTTATAAAAGTTTTATAATACAACCGAACAATTCTTTTCCGTACAGTCATGAACTTTTTTTCATGTCCGTTACATGTGAACTCATGAAGATAAATCCGTCCCTTTTATTTTGTTTTTGTTTCTTTTTTTTGATAAAATGACGGTAGGCAGTAGATCCGTACTTTATGGAATTCTCTCAAGGGGAATCAAACTCTCCACTTTTGAGCAGCAAATTGTTGTTTATAGGTCCGTAATAATTTATTTAATTTTTTTTCCGTACAAGCCGGTAATTATATATTTTTTATATATATTGTTATCAGTAGCTTGAAATCAACATATATAAAAGCTGTAAAAATTCTAGAATACATGTAAATGTAATAGAGATCGATCATTAATTGCGTATACATTTTAGAATCAAACCACTCATGATGATACCTCTATATATATCTAATTATTTGAGCAGTTAATTAAATACCAATAATACCCCAGCTAGGCACGATCAGAGCGTGACGCCACCTGCCAACTTCATCATTTGCAAATATCAATCCCAGCCCCCAGACTTTTTAGAGAGAGAAAGAATACTGAGAATGAGAGAGGTGTTGCGTTCATAGTTTGAGGCTTATAAATAGCCCCTCAAACCCACCACTGTAGGTCCCATCCCATCCCCTCAAATTTTCTCTATTTTTACTAACAATTGAATATCATCTGTAGGCCCATCATGTCGGAGAAAGGTTAGTAATTAAATTGTGCATAGGAAGTTGGGAAGCATGGCACTGTTTCATATTTCATATTTATTATATTCCTAGGACCTTCTTAATTACTTTTTGGGACATGCTACACACACATACACATCAATAGCACACTAGCTAGCTATTATCATATTCACCTTTCTTTTTACTGAGGTATTTATCATGCATATTAATCTTTAAATTGTTGTTTATCAATCTGATATGTTTTAATTCCTTCTTCAGAGAATTGGCATGAATTAAACGTACGTACTGTGTATAATTCTTTATGATCAGGTTTGAAGGGAAGCATAGAGAAAGCCAAGAAGTTGTGGTTGGAGAACTACTGCATCATGCAGGAAAACGAGAGGTTGAGGAAGAAGGCGAAGATGCTCAAAGAAGAGAACGAAGCTCTGTTAGCTCAGATCAAACAGAAGCAACAGGTTACCTCCAGTGGATCAAAATCAAACCCTAACAGTACCAGTGCCCATGCTGTTCCACCAAACCCTAACTCTCAACTGACTCTTCATGATCTCAGTGGAGCTCAAGCAAAGGCCAACAACGGTGCAATTAGCTAGCTCCTAACTAAAACCCTATATTTGGGTGCTTGTGTGCAAGTTAGAGTTCAAACTTGAAAGTAATTAAGAGAAACTGTGTGTGGTTCGTTATTTGCTCAATTAATTAATAAAGGTATGGTGTGAAATAATGCGCCAATAATATTTCTCTTTTAATTGTGGAGTGAAAAAGTGTAATGAATTCAATTATCAATGTTATGGTGTGAAGCAATAAAATAGTTTATCTTTGTGTTTGAGTCTAATAAATGGGTGCTTTAAGTTTCTCCCTGTTTTTTTTTTTGGGGGGGTTAATTTGATGATGCCATAAAAAAACATAAAGAGGAGCATGCATGTGGTGCACACAAGGGTTATGCAGTTGCGTTAAGAAAAATAAAACGAATCGAAGCAGTTTCTTTAACAACAGCAAAAACAATAATTTTGGTGGTATTCTTTTATTGAATATGATTGATCACAAATTATAGAGAAAATTAAAGTAGCATGAATTGGATACATGGATGCATAGCGTGAACTTTATATGAGTACGGTACGGTACATGATCATAAATTATGAATTTGTTTTTTTTTTGTTTTTTTTTTTTGGGTTAGATGATGACATAAAATCAGGGCTGTCAATGGATACGGTACGGGTCGGGTGGAGGCAACATATACCATATAAAATGAACCCCCACCCACACACACAGTAAAGCACAAATCATGTTGGTTGATTTTGATTAACAAAGTACACATTTTAAAAGATAACCCCTTTTACTACATTTCATTTTGTAAGATAAATTAATAATTCATAAATTATAAAAGTAATATAAGTTAAAAAAACTCCAAGTAGAAGGGTTTAGGTTTCTTTTTTATGGCTGAGGAGAGAGAAACAACCCTTTATAAGCAAAAGACTAGAATTATTCAAAGTTTTGCCATATAAACTGTTGAATTATTAAGCAGTTGTGGTATAAATTGAGATTTCAGAATCGATGATACATGTTTATTTTTACTATTTTTAAATGTTTTAAATAAAAGAGAACTTATCATTATAATTCAGAAGGCACACTTTTTGGGCCTTTTGTTTTTCCATATTTATTTACATTAGATCTATTTCGATGATTTTAAGTTTTAATTTATGGTTTACTTTTATTTTTTAAAATAAAATATCCATAAATATGTATTATTATTTACTTTGATATTTCATTTTCATAAATATATAATATTTTTATTTTGTTTACTATTGTAATTTACAATTAAATTTATATGGCTTTCTAATTAGTTTTGCATTCTGCATTTTATTATATTAGTAAATTATATTTGTGAAATCTTTATCTTATAGATATTATAAAGAAATTAATTGGTTTATATTTTTTACATCTTTATATTGTTTTAAGCACACAAATATTAAATTAATATTTTGTTTTTGTCTCTTTTTCTACTCTTTGTGAAAACTCATCACACTATCTGTTTAGTTTTGAATGCTTAATTACATTATATTAGTAGATTATTTGAGTGTAATTTTTTTTATTAACATAATCTTTCGTCAAATTTTTTTTGTACAATTTATTCTTCTGTAATTTGAATACAAAACAAGTTGTTTTCCAAATCCAAGTTTTCGATCCGATTTGACCAATTCATATCGATTCATCTGATTCCGATTTCATAGTTAACTTAATGAT
This sequence comes from Carex kokanica, assembly GCA_025461125.1. Classification (NCBI taxonomy): domain Eukaryota; kingdom Viridiplantae; phylum Streptophyta; class Magnoliopsida; order Poales; family Cyperaceae; genus Carex; species Carex kokanica. The sequence continues at coordinate 89,874 of JAJGRX010000992.1, forward strand.
TCCGCTTCCGATTCTGATTTCCAGATACAAGTCACTTGTCACAGCATTTCTAGACCCTGGCATTCTGATACGAAGTGCAAGTGCTATCCTGATGTATATAGTAAGCAAGATACAAGCACTCATTGAATAAGTGACGTGCTGATTCTGCATTTTGTCTACAAAAAAAGCACAAATTCAGTAGGCACCTGCACCATCCCTTTTTACAATATTAACTGTTCTGAGGATTCTATTTAGGATCATAAACCAACCAGAAACCATCATCCTATTCCTAGGTGACACTTGTAATTTTCAGATCCTGCTTATATTAGTGGAAATTAAAGTAAGCTGATTTGACAAAATTAAATCTTAACCACCAACAACAAAAAAGAGAGATAGAGATAGTCACTCAGCAGCCTCTGGCCCTTGCCATGTTCTAGAGAGAGAGAGAGAGAGAGAGAGAGAGTAATAGAGACTTGTATTCATGAAGCATATATAAGGCAGCTCCTTCCTTATTTTTCAAAAGAGAGAGAGAGCAATGGAGAGCTCACGTCTTCTAGTTATTCTTCTAGTCTTTCTAGTGTCGGTGACAAAAGCTCAAGTGCCAGGTGCATCATCATTTATGTCCTCTGAATTCTATATTTTGTTGTTTAAGTTTTTTCCATACATCTAACATTCCCCCAAAAAAAAAGGAAGTCTTAACTCTGCACGGGTAGTTTTCATTGCCAATTCCTTAAAGATCATCCACAAATGACACAACAAAAATATACCTTTCTCAAATTAATCTCATCTTTCCTTCTGTTATTCAATTGCCTTTTGCTTTTATCAAGTTCGATTCAACTCATCCTTTCAAAGTAAATATTTTAGTTTTCTTCTGTGCATATGAAATCTTGACATTTATTTGTAGAATTTTGCAATTAAATTAATGCGACATTTTGTAAGGAAATTCATATTTTCTTAGGAAACTACATTGTGAGTTAATCAGATATTCGCATAAACAGTACAAAAATGATAGAAGAACATACATTTTGTGCTCTGTTAATTTCATACGTAATCATGATGATATTACAAACGTAGGTTTCGTCAATATTGATTGTGGTGGAAGTAGTGCGCACACCGACGATATCGGCCTCCAATGGATTCCTGACAGCAACTATCCATTCGGCCAAAGTGCCAACACTTCTTCACTTGTAAACAACAACAAAATACAGTACAACACGGTGCGTTTCTTTCCTGCAGACAACAGGAAATACTGCTACACCCTAAATGTAACAACACGCCTCCGGTACCTTGTCAGAGCAACCTTTCTTTATGGCAACTTTGACAACACCAACGTGTACCCGAAATTTGTCATTTCTCTGAATGCCACATATTGGGACACGATCGTGATTAATGATGCCATCACACCGGTGGTGAGTGAGATGATGGTGTTGGCTCCATCTCCGTCTCTCAGTGTTTGTTTGTACAACGCTTCGTCAGGTGTGCCGTTTATATCTACGATTGAGCTTAGGCAGTTCGATGGATCTATGTATAATACCATGTTTGAGACTCAGTACTTCATGTTCATGGCTGCTAGAGTAAACTTTGGGGCACTGAGTAATGCTTCAATAAGGTATTTTATGTACTTGTTTATTAATAAGTGCCCACTTGAGTGCAATTTAATTGGTCATAATGTTTAGTGTTTAGTGTTTCTATGTACTTACTTTAATTAAATTGGACATTACCTACCACAATTTTATTTTCTTTTGAAAATCTAGTAAAATATTCATTTTATTTATACAAACCTAAAAGAAAAGGTGAAATTTTCATTTACACCCAGAGAACTTCAAATATGTTTGTATGCACCTCTGAAAATATAAAGATTTCACATACATTTATTGGCAAATTGGAGATTATTGCCCTTTATAGTACAACGGATGGCTTAATCATTCATGTCAGTTATAGGGTGTCATGTCATGTTTTATCTGATAATAATTAATGCTTCTTGTTTCTTTAGGTACCCTGACGACCCGTTTGACAGGATCTGGCAATCTGACGCCATTAATAAACATAATTACCTAGTTGATGTAGCACCTGGTACTGAAAAAGTTTCAACCACAAAACCAATATTTGTTGACCGTTACGAGATGCCCCCAGTGAAGGTCATGCAAACTGCCGTAGTGGGAAATAACGGGACCCTAACATACCGCATGAACCTAAATAACTTTCCAGGAAATGCATGGGCATTTACTTACATGGCAGAGATCCAAGACTTGGGCCCAAATGAAACAAGACAGTTTAATTTTGTCCTTCCGTATGGCCCACCCGTCAATGAAGCCGCCGTGAATGTGCAGAAAAATGCCAATGGGAACTACCGGCTTTATGAGCCGGGTTTTTATAACGTCTCCTTGCCATTCATTGCATCTCTCTTGTTTAGACAAACCAATGGGTCGACACGGGGTCCTATTCTAAATGCGTTTGAAGTTTTCAAGTATGTGCTGATCAATTTTGGATCTCTTGATGGTACGACACAGTACTCGTTAATTGAGATGACAAGCTCTTAAGGAGTGTTATATTAATTTTCAAATATCGCTGAAAATTTCTCTTTTTGAGTCTCAGCAACTGCAATGGCAAGTCTCGTAGCAAGGTACTCGCAAGCTGTGTGGGCCCAAGAAGGTGGTGACCCATGTATACCCGCTTCATGGTCTTGGGTTGAATGCAATTTCAATAGCCAGCCCAATATAATTTCAATGTATGAGATCTTTTGCTATATGGAACTTATTTTTTCCTATCCAATTTTGTATGCATTTTAGAAGCCAACCATGTGGCATATATATGATCTTTTTTTTTTCATGACTAATCCCCAAACTCACCCTCTTGTTATTTCAATTTTCTATTTCCAATTCAAAACAGAGATCTGTCTGGGAAGAATTTAACTGGAAATATTCCTCAGGAACTGACAAGCTTAACAAGCTTGGTTGAACTGTAAGATATAAGCATTTCTTCTACATTTCATTTCTGTTTTCTCGAAATTAAATATGTATGTTTTTCTATTTTCATCTTTATCTTTTGGATTAGCTTACGAACTTTTCCTTTTTATCTTTGTTATTTTTTGTTTGGTTGTTTTAGAAAACTGCATTTTGTCCTTTTTAGTTTTCTAAATCTGCTTTCATGTACTTCTTTTTAGTTTTCAGCTCACTGGATTTAAACTTACAATGCAGATACCTTAATGGCAATTCACTTATTGGTTCAATACCTGACTTTAATGGGTGCCCGAATTTACAAATTATGTAAGAAAACAGACATTTCTAACTTTGTTTTCAAATAAGATCACAAGTTAAGGCATCCTATATAGATTGATATATGCATATATTTGTTCTGTTGCAGTCACCTTGAAAATAATGGGCTTACTGGTTCACTGTCTTCATCATTGGCCAACCTCCCAAATCTAAAGGAATTGTAAGTTGTGTTTCTAATTAGCAACTTCAACTCATGTATATATCTTCAACATTCTTCAATAGCTAGCTTATATTATGTTCCAATAGAAGCAAGTTATATGTACATCTTCACTCAATACCCTTTTTTTTTCCTAGAAAAAGAACAATTTGAAAAATTAAGCAATTGAAATGTTTTGTCCAATGAGTATCTTGTTAAAAGGGAAAAAAGAAGAAGAAAAGGACTTTGCTACTAAAGTAAAAGGGAGAAAATGTTTTGAGAACCAGCGTTTGGCAAAAGCAATGCTCTCTGTGTGGAAGGTTGCAAGTTCTTGGAGATATTAAATAGTTGGGTGGCTTGACCTCCAACTTAATTTTACTAAAAAAAAAAAAAACTTCACATTTTTGTTCGAAATACTAATGGTTCAGAATATGCATTCTCATGTCCGAACGGTCGATCGAAGCCACTAAATGTGACATACTCATGTAAATATCAAAATTTTGACCTTTTTCAAAGCAATAATGAAATTTTATGGGAAACAAATTTTTACTATTTATTTAAAAAGCATTTTCATATATAATATTACATAAACATTTGCAGGTATGTACAGAACAATAAATTGTCTGGAGCAATACCAAAGGGACTTCTTAAGAAAAATGTTGTTTTCAAGTATGTACTTTCCTTTTTATTACTTGTTCATTTATTGCTAATTGTTTTTTTTTTTGCTTATTTTGTTTACCAAAAGCAGGAAAAGGAAATGTGAACCGAATATTGTTAACATTTCTACTTCTCATTTATTGCATAGCTTTTTAGGAAACCCAGGTCTCCACCCGAGCAGAGAAGCAAAGAACAATTTTCTCATTATCTTGTCAAAAGTAGGTGCCGTATTGCTTCTTTTATTTCTTGTAGCTTGCTGTTTGCGTTACAAGAAAAAGAGGAGAATAAGAGGTATAATTTTATGGACAACGTAAAGCTTCTTTTATTGTTTCTAGTGTTTACTTCCAGTTTTATGGTTAAATTAACAAGAGCTAAGTCCTTAAGTCAATCCTGATTAGGGTTATTTACGTTATATATTCTGACTATTAGATGCAGACAAAATGGTTTTTTACGTTATATATTCTGAGTTATTTACTTATTTTGACTTCATGTATTCTTAATTAGGGTTCTTTGTCAGATTTAGTGCTATGTGAATATTTTTCCTGAAGTTTATATATCTTTACTCTTTGAGTTTTTTTTTTTTAACAGAAATTCTTCTTTTATTTGATTCATTTCAGGTAAAATTGGACGTTTGCCAATTATCCAGTTAAATTTACTGAGCAAATTAAAAAGTGAACCAGCACATAGATTTGACTTATCGGAAATTGAAGATGCAACTAAAATTTTTGAGAAGGCAATAGGAAAGGGTGGCTTCGGCTCAGTTTATTATGGGAAACTAAATGATGGCAGGGAGATTGCAGTCAAGGTTTACAACACTGAGTCCAATCAAAGGATTTCTGAGTTCATAAATGAGGTATGTATATGTCGAGATTGTATACCAGTTTAACATGCAATTACTGGTTCAATGATTTTGGTCACTGGATGGTACGGTTTAGAAATGTACATGAACTGTAAGTCTGTAACCTTCACACTGGTACTGGACCTTCACACTTGTGGCAACATACACAATTGTAAAGAGAGAACTGACAAGCCAAAAAGAAATAATTTAGTTTAGTAATTATTAATTAATATGTATGTCTAGCTAGCTAGGTATATAATGCCTCTGAATTAAACAAACTAGTTAATATGATTAATAGACAACATTACGCAACTCTAATATCTGACGTGCTCTATCTTTATTACTCTCACTCTTAAGGTAACTTTGCTGTCAAGGATACACCATAAGCACCTGGTGAAACTTTTAGGATATAGTCAACGAGATGACAGTAATATACTACTTGTGTATGAATTTATGAATGAGGAAACCTTAGATGAGCTTCTGCATGGTACGTCACACATTTCACAACATTATTTCATATTTTCATACATAAATATGTATTTATAGATTATCATTGTTTTTGTCTTGATAAATATATAATGAAAAATATTACCAGGACCTCCAGAGAAGAAGATCTCTAGTTGGGTCAAACGAATTGAGATAGCCAAAGATGTGGCTAAAGGTTTGGTTCCCCAATTAATTAAGTTAATACTTTGGTGAAAAAGAATTTATAACAAATAAAATTTCTTTTTGTTCACTTTGGCACAATATGCAATTTAAGATAACTTTCTTTGGTATAGTGGTTAAGAATATACTCTCTGTGTGGGTGATCGTGCGTTCGAAATTCGGTTGGAAATTCTCTTTAAATGTTTTAAATTAGAAGGATTGACCTTCACTTTGCCTCAAATAACAATATGCACTTGAAGAAATTATGCTTAATTTTATTTTCTAGTTTGACATTTGCATTATTTTGTATCCTTAATTTAATTAGGTATAGAGTACCTTCACACAGGTTGCTCGCCACAAATAATACACAAAGATTTAAAGAGCAGCAATATATTATTAGACAAGAACATGAGAGCTAAGGTTTGTAACTTGGGTCTATCTAAGCTCATGGCCGACACTAAGTATGTTTCAAGCAAGATTAAAGGAACAATTGGATATTTAGACCCCGAGTAAGCTTAACTTTCTTCTTAATTATTTCAAGCATATATATATAAATTTATCCTCAATTGAAATGTTGTTTACCTTGTTAATTAAGTTTAATAAGCAAAATCAAATAGTGGACTGCCAATTAATACAGGCACGTGTTTGTGTTGACTTTTCAAATATCCATTGCTAAATTAATTGCATGCTTTTAAAAATGGATAGGTACTATGTTACTCAACAATTTACTGTGAAGAATGATATATATAGTTTTGGAATAATTCTTCTTGAATTAATTTCGGGTTGTGATCCCATATCCATGGAGCACTTTGGTGAAAATTTCAAGAATATAGCTGAATGGGTTAGTATATATATATCTTTTAAACCATTGTGAACTTTTAAAATTTTCCTCCTTAATTAATTATTCTATTCTTTGGACCAACTGTTTCAATAAAACCAAATTTCCTTTTAATTTGTTGAATTGTAATTCAGAAATTTCCTACAAGCAAGTTTACACATATATAGTAATGAAATTCCTCCTTAATTTCCCTCGTTAACCCAAGACCTTTAACAGAAACTACCTTAAAATCCTTGGGTTCGGTACAAAACTATATATATTGTCAGGTACATATATACCGTTACTTATGCACCATGATCATCAAACTTAGGTCCCTTAAGTTTGTATAGTAGTAGTAATTGAAATTACAAAAATAACTTGTGCTAATTGAAAAGCACCTCTTTGTCAGGCAAGATATTATATACAAAACGGCAACATACACGCCATCATAGACAGGTCCCTAGAACCTACCTATGATATATATTCAATATGGAAAATCGCGGAAGTTGCGGTGATGTGTGTAAAACCTAGAGGAATGGAGAGGCCGTCGATTTCAGAAGTCTTGAAGGAGATCCAAGAGGCTATTCTGATCGAGCAAAAGGCAGCGACTTCGAGCGCAGTCGAATCAATTGCTACATTTGCAAGCAACTCCTCAGAATCTTCTTGGGATATAGGTGAATGTTAGATAGTGAGATAAGTACATTAAGGTTATGAGAATGTCTGATATATATATATATAGTATATCTGTAAGATTGGATAGTTTGTTTTTTTGAATTTGGGACATGATTTGGTAATATCTCTGTAAAATTTGGTCATTGTGGAATTTATTAATGATTTGACATATTGATCACAGAAGGAGAATGAAGTCAAGTATTAATATTTTAAGATGTAATTGAGATCCAATCAAGATATATATATATATATATATATATATATATATATATTTTTTTTTTTAAATGTTGGTAGAAGCTACCAAACAATACAATAGAAATAAAAAAGGCTACACATAACAACCGTTGATCTCTACTTCATACTTCCTTTGCAATGTCTCATCCACAACAAACCCCTCCTCATGAACTATCTCTGACACCGCCCAAGAAGACTAAATGACAGATTTTTAGAGATTCTTATCATTAATTAATTTAGATGTTATTTTTTGGTATGATTTAAGTTGGTCAAAAATTTTGTACCCGATGCAGTTTTGACGAACAAAGCGGCATACTGAATGAACCCGATAGAAAATGCTGAACTTCAGCGGCAAGTTGATGAACTTTTGAGCAAAGGTTTGGTGCGGGAAAGCTTGAGTCCTTGTGTTATTCTGGCCCTCCTTGTCCCAAAGAAAGATGGGTCTTTTCGCATGTGTGTGGATAGTAGAGCGGTGATGAGTCCAAATTGAACTACTAACTTTCAGTATAAATTAATATACCTTTTAACCCTAATTCTACTTGTGTTCAGATCACAAGCGCATGATCCTTCCATGCAGTATAATTGGGGTGTCAGATCCACAGGGATAGTGTATTGGATTTCTAACAATTTTCACTAGTATAGGTTATAGGGGGTTTTGAAATAGGTTTTGAAATAGTTTAAGGTAGGGTTCAATACCTTCAAAGTTTATGCGGTAGCGCTAATTATGCTAAGGTTTGGGTAAAATAATTAAATAGAGATTCTCTAGGGATCATGTGCTCTACTTCTAAATTATGCAAAATATAAATTTCGACGTTTCTCTATCCCACATGAGGCACTGTCACTGTTAGATGCAGCATAAATTGTCCCACAGCAACCCGCATGCGGTACTATCACTACCCCGCAAGCTGGCTGGGTTTTTGCTTATGCGATTTGAAAGATTTTTCGATCTTGCGATCGGCTTTTGGGTTATCAATTGTAAGTATCTTAGACATGCAATTATATTTCTCACACAAACACAATTGATCATATCATATTCTACCCCACAATTAAATATCCCAAAGACCCTACCTAATTAAGGTGTTTCCTAATATAATCTAAATAGACAATTTACGCTATCCTGCCAAGGGAGCCCACTGAGTTCTAACCCTAGTCTTTGAACCACTGCCAAGCCTCGTTAGCCGAAGTGTTACATATACTTACATGCATTATCCCACTTACACCGGGATGCAACGAAATCATACACCTATTGGTATGTGGAGGACATTGACATATAGTAGACAAAACTATGTATGCAAGGATTTAATAAAAAAAAATTAAAATAATAAAGTAAACTCAAGTCAACATAAACAAAACATGAATTTATATTAAAACACAACTTAGAATTCGAGTACAACCCTCACCCTAGAGATGAGAAAATAAAATAAAGAGAACATAAATTACAACCCAATTGAAGATGAATGATCCTCTGTCTCCTTAGATGACGTTTTCTTTTCCTGCTTGACTTCCGATGGCTACCCTTATCTAAGTAACTCTCTAACCTAACATAGCAATGATGATTGCTAATCTCTATTCTATGGACTTAACACAATTAAACACGCACACTAAAATCAATTACAAGAGGGATATTTATAGCCTTCCTAAATGAGAGATGGAGTAGGGGAAGTAGTGGAGGTAGAGCAAACTTGAAGTGCCCTTCAAGTTTGCTTAGATGAAGCCAAAAATAGCTATGAAAGCTTGTCGCTGAAGCAATTGCGTCCTCCCAGAAGATTTCTACCAAAATTAGCATCAACGGTGGAGATTTGATCAGAATCAAAACAGTCCATGAATTGAGTTCACGGATCGTGCAACATAAGTCTATGCCGCATGCGGTATAGATTTGGTCGCACGGCTTCCTGACTTAGCTGATTTTCTATGATTTTTGTCATTTCACATGATGCACTTCATATGAGGTGTTGCAAGCTCCATGTGATGTCTTGTTTTGGTGGTATCTTAAGAAATCGCCTAAATTCGACACTTTTGCTCCGTTTTTGGCCTAAATACGCAACTTTCTAAAAAAATTACCAAAAAAACCTAAAAACACATTTGCGGTAAATATATCAGAAAAATAGCTACTTTGCATTTGCTTTTCGCCATTTTCCGAAAGAAAAGATATGAATTTTCACTATATGTTTTGGCTTCATCACAACCCCAAGCTTAAACTTTTGTTCATCCTCGAACAAAACAAGCTAAGCTACTTGGGTAGGTTGGCTAAAAATTGGCAAAATGGATATAAAGTGAAGAGGTGATCCCTTGAAGGTATTGATGAGAGTATAACTGAACACTTGGCAATCTGTACACATTAAATAAAACAAAAGAGAAACATAAAGAGTTAACTCCACTTAATTAGACTTAACAACTGTGAAACAGTTGAACAAAATAATAAATATGAGAAAATATATACTTGATCTAGCAGTGGATACTTCTGCTTACAATTCACGACTCTTACTTTATTTTATCTCCCAAATATACTCTTTACAAAAGGCTAGCTAGTAGTGTACAAGGACAAACTTGTCTAATGAAAAAACTGAACCTAAATACAATCCACAAAAGACTATGCCATTTCACAACACAGTTCTATGTCATGTTCCTACAATTTTTTTTTTTTTACATCACATCCCAGTTCTTTTGAATATAATAGTTAAATTTGGATACGAGGAAAGAAGAGGTAAATTACAGGGTTAAATTGTTACAATAGACAAGAATGCACCTTTCCTAGCAACAATGTAAGCTGTCATTTGCAAATTGGGATAAACCGGGTAAATTTTGCAGAGAGACCCAAAATTAACATAACTTGAGGTTAGAGAATACCTTTAGAAAAACTTCTGACTTCTCGACGAAGACATTGTCAGACTCATCAGCCTCGGCCTTTTCTGATTCCCATTTAAGAATGGCATCCTCAGTTATTACTTCCTTGTCATATAGCTGATGCAAAACCTGTCAAACCAAACTAAATAATTATGTACCATGGATGACGGTACCAGTGTATTACAGACTTGAGTGGCACAAATTTTGACAATCTAAAAATTCAAATCAATCTTGGCAGACTAAGTATTGTACCAGTGCGTATCTACTTGCTGGTACAGGTGAGATTTACACAAAAAATTCATTGTTACATTTGAGGGTAGGTGCTAAGTGCATAGTCAAAACAACATTAAGAACAAACCTTTATATACCAATATTACAACATACTTACCATTAGACTAATTTGAAATCAAAATTAAAAGACCAACCAGTAAACTAATCTAACCAATTTACAATCTAATTCACTCCCAACTAACTACAAACCAACAAATGACCCGAGACCCGGCTTGCCCCGATAAAACACTAGAGAAAGAATCCCAGTGCCCACTTCTCTTATTATGTTAATGTCAAAACTACCCCTCCTTTCGATTAGGAAAAAACAAGCGCACTACTACGACCTATAAGAATTATTGTCATGCTCACTATGATAGAACAAACTTTCCACCTCGTAGATATATACAGGAAATATTCGTTTGTCTTCAGGGATTTTCAACCATCTCTTGCAAAGGCAAGTCGACCCCACTCAAGCAACCGCCACATTCCCCGACAGTTGTTGCACAACCCTCACAGCATGTGGTGCAATCAGTCCACATGCACAACGTGCCTGGTAGATAGCCGTCTGCACACATGCTGGGAGTAAAAAAAAGGTAATAAAATAGAACAATAAAATATAATTTTTTATTTACGAGACAAAGAAATAGACCTAAACGACATTGTTGAATTGTGAACACAAAAATATTATGCAGTTCATCCTACATGCATACGTGCAGGTAGTCCATTCCTGCTTCAAAAATGAATGTGTTAAGTCACAAATGAATGTTTAGGTTGAATTGTGAACGCATGCATTTGGTGCAAAAAACTATCCCCAAAGTCGCAAATGCTGAAACCATGCATTAAGTTTTTTGGCATAGTGTTGTCAAACTTTTTTTTTAAATGCGAGATAGAAAAATAAAAATTTCAATAAAATACACAAATAATCAAACTTAAGAGTTGAGGATCTCTTGGATTTAATTTTGCATAGGTGATGTTTATAGTGTTACTTTTTTTTGTTGTTGTATGATTGCCTAGTTCTGAGTAATTGTGGTGAATTGCTCTTTATGTATCCAAGTAGAAAATAGCACTATTAAAAGGAACACACTTAAGTTGTACCAATACAATTTGTGGCCACAATTAGGTTTTGTTTTTCATTGAACTATCTTAATTAACTTCAATACTTTATAAACATACTTGCATTTATAAATACAGGGACCATAAGTATTTCTCAGTAATGAAACCATAAACAAATAAACAAAACAGACAGTAAAGGTGATACCAGTACCAGTAAATAAATGCAGCATCAAATCTGGTTGAACTGAAGTTAACTAAGCATGATGCACTGCATCTTCAAAAGGTATAGAGAATAAAACTTCAAAAGGTATTGGGAATTTGGAGAGTAATTTACCGTCAACAAGGTTGGTTCAATGTAAGTGGACAAACAGCCGAAGTATATAAAAATCATTGACAATATGGCATTCAGATGTCAAGGAACCACATCCAAACATGCTTTTAAGAGTCAGGACTACATTGGCCTTGGTTGCATGCACATACCTGAACTTCATAAAAGCAGCTGGAGAAGACAGTTTAGAAGGATTGTAGAATGCTTGCTAAGAACTATTATCTAATACGTACAAGTTTACAACACAAGAAAGATCAGGCAGGCAATGCACTATCAACTATTGAAAAACTGAACAGAGGCTTCAGTTGGTGGAATTGTACAGGACCCATCCCCAAATAGTCAGGCATTAGTTGTAAGAATCAGCACCCTATATCACACCACCAATGGGTAACCTGCTTATTAGCGAGGATTGCAATTCCTTTGAGTTACGAAAATGTATGTACTATTCTTCAATTCTCTAATTAAATATTCATTCTTCTGGTTGTGTGCCTTGAATAACCACTAATTGTGGTTGATCTTAAAATTTTTCAATGACAGCGTGACAAAGATACACAAGAGGAGCCTAATGACCTGAATTTATGGTTAATAACCCACAACAAGGGTGGCAAATGGCTAGATGCAACATCGAAAGAATTATATGTAAGTACATAAATTATAAGTTCTAGTTTTTTTTTTTTTTGTTAAACTTGATTATTTCAATTTTCAAAGTGTATGCTATATATATACTTTTTCTAAACGTACATCAACTTCTATTATTTAGGAAAATGTGCAATTGAAGATTGAAGAGAGAGAGGATGCGATAGGAGAACTCTTGTCTCCTGATGAACAAAATGAAAATTTTCAGGATGTTGCTGGTGATGGGTCAGGCTATTTGCATGGTCGTGGCTACATGGCCAAATCGACCAATTCAAATGAAGGCGTGAATGAACAACTTAAGGAATGTCTGGAGATCAATGCAAACCTTACCGCCATAATGGAGGAGGTTCAAGAGAGTAACGTTGAACTCAGAGCTGAACTTGCAAAAGAACGCACCACACGGGAAAGACAAGTAAGGTCAATAGAAGAAAGTATTAGTCAACGCGTGCGTCAGGAGATCATGGCTGCGTTTGGATACAAAACCGTGAGGTAAAATATTTAGCTAATTGTATGATGTGAAGAAACACGATCTGTTAGATTTAACCGAACATTTAACCTGTTATTTCATCTTTTTTTTCTTTTTTTCTTGATGAGAACTGTTGTCTGATGAATAGTAATGTCTGAATTTCTTTAAGGTTCTTGCATGTTAAAGATCATGACAGTATTGTTTATGAACCGATGAGGATCCATGTCAGTTTTCAAGTCCAGAGGGCATGTGTAACATCAGTTTTCTATTTTTCTCAGCAAGCAACAATGCATGCCAGTACAGTGTTCCAGATTTACCCCTCAATTGTGATTTATTTTCCTTTTAATTTTGAACTTAAGGGCATGATTTGACTGTTACAGAAATGTTCTAAAGCAAGTCAGGCGCCTCCCTGTATTTTTCTCACATTTTTATGCAACTTATTTCATTGATTTTCATTCAACTTTGTGTCATCAGCTCAGCAGTTCATAATTTCCCAGACAACCAGATTTGTGAATTTTTTTCTAAAAAAACCACTACACCATTTTTATAGTTATTTTATTTAAATGTGTATAAAAACCTATTTTACATGCATGCTTTATTTGATGATTTTTGGAGATACAAAACTCTGACTGGTAAAGTAATTTCTAAAGTGCAAATTGGGGTACACTACTACAAAAAAGCTAATTCTACACTGCACATTGTACACGGTTTTTCTAATTTTATATAAAAACCGTGTGTCAAATATGAAATTGTGAAAGGGTTAAAAATATTGAGGAATTATACACGGACACTTAGTTATAAATCAGTGTAGAACTGTTTGAGAGAGCTACACGGTTTATTAGGGCGAAAAAAGCCGCGTGGAACGAAACCGTGTGGAAAAGATTGAGAGAGCTACACGGATATTATACAAAAATCCGTGTATGAATTGCTACACGGATATTTGATTAAATAACCGTGTACAAATATTAAGAGAGCTACACGGTTTTTAGTAACATATCCGTGTACAAATATTAAGAGAGCTACACGGTTTTCTTATCAAATATCCGTGTATAAAGGGTTATTGTACACGGCTTTTTTAATAAATAACCGTGTTTAAATTGTGACAGAGCTACACGGATTTCTAAGTATAAATCCGTGTAGAAAATCCGCGTAGGGTTTTATCCAATATAAAAGGGCCCTTCTCTTCCAGAGACTTCTAGCTCCAGCTGCGCCGTTTTGATCAAAGTAATTAATACGCCCTCTGTCTGTGTTGAACTGAGATCTGATTTCCGCAAATTAAAGGCTAGCATAGCTGGAAGCTGTCATCTTTGAAGTTTTTATTTTCTCCTCTCTAAATTTCGAAGGTTAGTATATACATATTTTCCTTTTTCCTCTCTAATTTTCTGTTTAGTAATTATTATTGCTTATTTACTTAGGTGTGTAATATATGCATGCATGCTTGATTTAATTAGTAATTAGGTAATGTAAATATATAATTAGTGTATTGTTGTCCAATAACCGACCTATAAATGATTTTTAGGTCCATGCCCGTTCAAAATTAATCCAATAGGGATTAATTTTGGACAGTCCCCGTTTTGGGACTGCTCTTTGAATATTGTGTCTCATTTAGGATGTGAACACATATTAGTGGGTTTTAATTAGTATTTGAGGAAAGTTCGACGGTATTTTCCCTTATTGCTCCTACGAGTATGTGGTTCTTACGCATACTTGGGGAGTTAAGGGGAAATGCTGCCGAATTTTTCTCAAATACTAATTAAAACTCGCTAATATGTGTTCACATATGAGACACAATATTCAAAGAGTGGGTTAGGATTGTAAACCGGCCCTTTGTAAGCCCAAAATTTGGTACAATATATGTTGACCATGCTTGATTAATTGATCAAATCATTTTTATAATTTAATTTCCAGATGGATCGAAGCTGGATGTACGAATTGCGACGTGACAGTGAAGAATATTTGGTTCGCGTTGATGAGTTTATAAAATTTGCTGAGATGTATAGAGTGAAGAAAAAAGAAAAAGACATTTTGTGTCCTTGTAGAGATTGTAAAAATATTTTAAGATTTGTGGACTCCGAAGAAATTAGAGGTCATTTAATTTGTCGGGGATTTAAGAAGAGATATACATGTTGGATCATGCACGGTGAGAAATTTGGTGAAAGTAGTAGTACCAATAAAGATTTTAATCGTTGTGAATTGAATGATGAGAATGTAGAAATTTCTGATAATTTTGAACTTGATTGGAACGAGAATTACGAGGATGCCGAAATTTTTGATGATATTGAACCCGGAACCGACGATGATGAGATGGAGATGAATTCTGGTGAAAATGTAGAATACGAGTTTATTGAAAATCTGGAGGAAATGTTTCGTGACGCGGAAGATGAAATTAGTGATAAAAATTATGATAAATTCCAAAATTTGTCTAATGATTCCAAAAAGCAGTTGTATCCCGGGTGTACCAAATTTACGAAACTGTCAGCTGTGTTGAAATTATTAAACTTAAAGGCAGACAATGGTTGGAGCGATAAGAGTTTCACGTCCTTATTACAGCTTTTACAAGAAATGCTCCCAGATAACAACGAGTTACCCGGTACAATATATCAGGCGAAAAAATTGATATGTCCAATGGGGTTGAAGATCGAAAGAATACATGCATGTCCGAACGACTGTGTATTGTACCGTAACGAGTACGAGACCATGCATGTCTGTCCTAAATGCGGTGTTTCACGGTATAAACGTAAGGACCAGGACATTACTGATGATTGTGACGATGACAAAAAGGGCCGGCCTCCGGCTAAGGTGTTGTGGTATTTGCCGATAATACCGAGATTCAAACGGTTGTTTGCGAATTCCAAGGATGCGAAATTATTGCGTTGGCATGAAGAAGAGCGCAAAAAAGACGGTAAACTAAGGCACCCGGCCGATTCTCCTCAGTGGAGGAACATTGATAGACACTTCAAAGAATTTGGTTCCGAAATGAGAAACCTTAGGATTGTGGTGAGCACAGATGGAATGAGTCCGTTTGGAAGCTTGAGCAGTCGGCACAGTACTTGGCCAGTTCTTATAGCCATCTATAATCTTCCTCCTTGGTTGTGCATGAAACGCAAATATATAATGATGTCATTACTAATCCAAGGACCCAGGCAACCCGGAAATGACATAGATGTGTATCTCGCACCATTAATTGAGGACCTCCAGAAATTATGGCGTGATGGCGTCCCGGTCTGGGATGCGTACAGCAAAGAGGTATTTCAAATGCGGGCCATGGTGTTTTGCACAGTAAATGATTTTCCCGCGTACGGGAATTTATCGGGTTACACTTGTAAAGGAGCAAAAGCGTGCCCTATCTGTGAAGATGACACGCAGGTGTTGAGGCTGAAAAATTGTCAGAAGAATGTTTTCATGGGGCATCGTAGGTTTCTTCCTGTTAATCACCCATACCGTAAGAAGAAGAGTGCATTCAACGGGAAAATTGAGCTTGGAGTGGCCCGTCGTCCATTAGACGGGAAAAGTGTCTTCAATCGGGTAAAAAACCTTGATGTTATTTTTGGAAAATGTGGCGAAGCACCACCGAAGAATATTTGGAAAAAAAGGTCCATATTTTGGGATCTACCGTACTGGGAATTTTTAGAAGTGAGACATTGCATAGATGTCATGCATGTTGAAAAAAATGTCTGCGACAGTTTGATCGGTTTACTGTTGAACATTAAGGGAAAGACTAAAGATGGTATTAAAGTTCGGAAAGACATGGTTGAAATGGGAATACGACCCGAGCTTGCACCGCAGGAGAAAGGGAAGCGCACGTACCTACCCCCCGCACTGTGCACAATGTCGAAGAAAGAGAAAACAAGTTTTTGTGAATGCCTTCATAGTATTAAAGTTCCATCGGGGTATTCCTCGAATATTAAGAAGCTGGTGTCGAAGAAGGACCTGAAATTGCTTGGTCTGAAATCCCACGACTGTCATGTTTTACTGACACATATGATTCCGGTTGCAATTCGGGGAATTTTACCAAAGGAGGTTCGGGAAACCATTACGAAGTTCTGTTCTTTCTTCAATGCAATCAATTCCAAAGTGATAGACCCTCTAAAATTGGACTCTTTGCAAAAGGAGATCGTCGTTACTCTTTGCCAACTTGAGATGTATTTTCCGCCCTCTTTTTTCGATGTTATGGTTCACCTTGCTGTTCATCTTGTGAGAGAAATTCAGATCTGTGGTCCCGTGTTCCTGCGGTATATGTATCCGTTCGAGAGATACATGGGCATCTTGAAAAAGTACGTGAGGAACCGACATCGGCCTGAAGGTAGCATTATAGAAGGATATTCCACAGAAGAGGTGATTGAGTTTTGCACCAACTACATGGCCGGTGTGGATCCAATTGGCGTTCCGAAGTCGCGATACGAGGGAAGGCTCCAAGGAGTCGGGACAATTGGGTTGAGAGCCGTAGTTGCTGATATAAATGATCTACATAAGGCACATTTTATTGTACTACAGCACATGACAGATGTTGCTCCCTACATAGATGAGCACATGACAATCCTTAAACAACAGAACTACACGAGAAGTCAGAAGTGGCTTACTAACGAGCATAATCGTTCTTTTATAGGATGGCTGAAAGAAAGAGTGAAGTCACACCCCGTACCTGAAATTGTTAAACTGCTGGGCGAAGGACCCCAAATTGTTGTCAAAACATTCCAAGGATACGAAATTAACGGTTATACTTTTTACACTAAACAGCAAAGTGAGAAGAGTACAATGCAAAATAGTGGGGTGACGTTGGTGGCGACGTCTCAAGAATTCAGTAGATCTGGGGATGGCCGGGCTGTAACAGCATCGAGGTCATATTATGGAGTCATTGAAGAAATTTGGGAGCTCGTTTACAATCCTCGCCTGAGCATTCCCTTGTTTCGGTGTCAATGGGTCGAAGACCGGGGTGTTAAAGTTGATAACGACGGGTTCACACTCGTTGATTTTAACAAATTTGGGTATGTTGATGATCCGTTTATACTCGCCAAGCAAGCCACCCAAGTCTTTTATGTCACTGACCCGAGTGATGATAGGTGGAGCGTCGTCCTATCTGGAAAAAGAAGGATTGTCGGGGTAGAAAATGTCGTTGATGAAGAAGAGTATGACCAGTTCGACGAAATACCTCCATTTTGTGCCGACATGGACCCTGAGGTAGCAACAATTGAAGAAAACGACGGAGCGAACTACATGCGATCCGATCACAATGAAGGAATATGGGCCGAGAGTACTGTTGAAAAGGAGAAAAAAAAGAGAAAAAGGAAAAAAAAATCCGGTGTGTAATATTTATTTTTTGTTTAAAATTTAAACTTGTAATATTTCCTTTTTAGAAACAACTTTGTAATAATTAAACATTTGTAGTTCAAATATCAAATATTAGATTCCTCTAGTTCAAATATTAGTTCAGTTTTTTAATAATATTAAAAAAATTCTAGTTCAAATATTAGTATTAGTTTTTAAAATATTAGTGAATTCTGAAATAATGAAATAAAAAATAAAATATTAGTATTAGTTTTTAAATATTACTATGAATATTAAATATTACGAATAAAATATTTGTAGTTCAAAAATAAAATATTTGTAGCTCTCTGGTTCAAATGTTAGTTCATTTTTTTATAATAATGGTACAAAATTTCTATTTCAAATATTAGTATTAGTTTTCAAAATATTAGTTAAGATATTATATAATAAAAATAAAATATAAAATATTAGTATTAGTTTTTAATTACTAGTACAAATATTAAATGTCTATAGTTCAAATTTTAATAATAATAAAAAACCGGGTATTAGTTATTATTATTATAAGTTTTAAATATTAGACGTGATACTATATATTTTAGATAATTTATTATTAGTTTAAATAATATGAAAAAAAAAAAGAAACATAATTTAATATGTTTGAACTTTTTGTACACGGACTTTTAGTTAATAGTCCGTTTATAAATAGTCATTGTACACGGATTTTCGGTAAAACCGTGTATAAAGGTTTGGAGAGCTACACGGACTTTTACTTAATAGTCCGTGTATAAAGGTTTGGAGAGCTACACGGACTTTTACTTAATAGCCCGTGTACGTTGCTTTTGTACACGTATTTTTAATTAAATAACCGTGTATGATTCTTATAAGACGAAATTCAAAATTAAACGACCATGAAAAGCCTTTTGTACATGCATGGAATTCGAGAAGTTGCCTTAATTATCTTTTTAATTCAGAAGACGAAAAGACTTCAAAATTCAATATAATCTGATGAGAAACTCCCCTTTTCGATTAGTACTTTTCTCTGAGAATTTGGAAGCTAAGAAATGGCAGCTTCGGTGCCACCGGAAGAAGACGCAAATGTGCCATGGCCATTGCCCCCCGAAGATGCTCCCGAAGTCCCTCCCGGCTATGAAATGCCTCCTCCCAACTACAGGAGGACATGGCCATGGCCGCCCTCAAATGTGCCACGACGAAGCCCAAGGGAGCACCCACCACCAAAGCCCTACAAAAGGAGGGGCAATCCTTGGATCAGGCCAAAGAGCCCCTGGATTAAAAGGAGGGGGGCAGGCCAGTGAAGGAGTGTTTAATTTAATTTAGCTTTTTTTTTCGTTTTGTTTTGATGTAATATATTTTTGTTCTTAATTTAATCAGCATTTTGTTTTCTCTCCGTTTAACTATTTTGTTAAAAACTTCATGCTATCTAAATAAATACTGTTATAGATATGAATTAGCAGTACAAAACAACCAACAAATAATTAATTCATGGATAATCACTAAAAAGTAAATTATTTAAAATTAACTTAAATAATCTGTCTAAATAATATCATTAAAATTTAAACTTGTAATATTTCCTTTTTAGAAACAACTTTGTAATATATAATTAAACATTTGTAGTTCAAATATCAAATATTAGATTCCTCTAGTTCAAATATTACTGAAATCTGAAATAATGAAAAAAAAAATAAAAAGAAACATAATTTAATATGTTTGAACTTTTTGTACACGGACTTTTAGTTAATAGTCCGTTTATAAATAGTCATTGTACACGGATTTTACGATAAAACCGTGTATAAAGGTTTGGAGAGCTACACGGACTTTTACGTAATAGTCCGTGTAGAAAGACTAATTATACACGGACTTTTACTAAATAGTCCGTGTAGAAAGACTAATTATACACGGACTTTTACTAAATAGTCCGTGTAGAAAAACAGGGGATTTGTACACGGACTTTTACTAAATGTCCGTGTAGAAAGAGGTGTACCATGTTTTTCAAAAGCTCTCTTCCAATTTCTTTCTGAAAACGATCGAGCCGCTTCAAAATCTTCTCTTCTCTTTCAAAATCCTTTTCACTACTCCGCCTCTATCACCCTCCCTCTTAGCCGCCTCTGTCACCCTCTCCGCCGGCTCTGTCACCGCCTCTTCTGCCTTGCTGTGCTCATTGTCGCCGTCTCTGTCACCCTCTCCGCCGCCTCTGTCAGCGCCTCTTCTGCCTTGCTGTGCTCATTGTCGCCGCCTCTACTGTGCTCATTGTGCTGTGCTCATTGTCGCCGCCTGCTGTTCTCACTACTGATTTGTAAGTTTTTTTTGCTTATTTTGCTGTGTTGTGCTGCCTTTGTTGTGCTGCTTTGCTGTGCTGTGACTATTAAATTTTCTGCTTTGCTTTGCTGTGCTGTGCCTATAGTTCAAAACCTATTAAATTTCTGGTGGATATAGTTAATTGTGCTGGTGCCACTTTACTATCCCTAAGACAAAAAAAAAATCGGCTTGCACCTATTTGAAGTAGTGACCTATTTAATTTCTGCAGTAGTGACATATTTGTTAATTTATGTAGTGACCTATGTGCAGTAGTGACATATTTGATTTATTTTTTTATCTCAACATTATTTGAGGACCTATGTGCAAAGTAGTGAAATGTACTCTAAACGGCCAAAATGACCTCTGCTGGTAAATTGATCAGTGCAGATCAATGCCGTGACCAAAACAAGATTATAACATGACCCACAGACAGAGGACTCCAAAACACACAAGATGGACACAAATTTCATATTTTTATGATTTTGTTTCCATTTTATATGATTTTTTAAAGTTCACATTTTCATTTTGAGAAAATCTGATGTTTAAAGGTGCAGAATTTTCATTTTGAGAGGCTGAACTTTGGAAAATCATATAAAATCGAATTAAAATCAGAAAAATATGAAATTAAGGTCCATTTTGTGTGTTTTGAAGTCCTCCATTTTACTGTGGTGTTTGTTTTGCACATAGGTCCATTACTTAATGTGCATAACTTAATGTGCATATATGAGTAAACTAATTCTCTCCATTTGGTGTTTATATAATATTTCTTTTAATATTTCTTTGTATGGCAGAACCATGTCGGATGAGGGTGAGCACATAGATGCGATGGCAGAAGATGATCAGCAAGCTACTGCCTCATCAGAAAGAAGGAAAAGAGGTCCGACAATGTGCACAAGCACGTCTGAGAAGAAGCAGTTGGAAATCCGGTTCACGGACGACGGGCGTGCGGAAGGTCCAAACCGAATGGCGTACTCAAATTGGTGTTGCAATTTGGTGAAGCGAAAGGCAAGTATCCTTGTAGAGAGTTGGAATAAGTTTGATAAAGAGGAGAAGAACGACTGGTGGAACATGGTGAAGGTAAAGCACCGAACAACTCTTTACTTTATTTTCATTGTTGTACATGAAATTAAATGCAGTTAATTTGGTGTCACTCAGGCTCAGTGGAACATCGAGAGCGATACCCCAAAGGTCAAGACTCTGAGGATCATGAACGAAGGTTGGAAGCAATTCAAGAGCACGCTGAAGACAGAGTTCATGGACGAAGGGAGAAGTCCGGTAGGGTACTATCCTTGGGTAACACAAGAGGTGTGGGAGGAGTTTCAAGCTTTGAAGTCCACAGAAGAGTTCAAGGTATGTAACATTATCCAAAGTAGTTTATGTTTTTTCTCGATTTTCAATTATTTTTCTAAAACTAATTGATTTTCTTGCACATGTGAAGGCAAAAAGTAAAGAAGGCAAGAGGATCGCTGGCATGAACAAGTATCCGCACCATTTAGGGTCAGCTGGTTACGAGGGTAAGTCGGCAGAGTGGAAGACAGCACTGGAGCAAAACAGAAATTCAGACTCACCCGTGGTCCAGATCCAAAATCCTAGGGGCCAATGTTGGTTCATGGGTAGATCTGAGCTAACCGCTGACGGGAAGATAGTACTCCCACAGAAATTGCAACCCGTGGCTCAGAGAATGGTAAGAGTCCTTTCTTATAACTTTGTGTCATTCAAACGAAATTATAACTCTGAATGTACATCACTCGGTTTTTTGCTATAACTAATATTTCTATTAACAGTTGGAGGTGGAGCAGGAGGTCAGTTCGGGTGCCCGGACGGTCGAACGACAAAATGATTCCTTGGCCGCAGCGCTCGGGAATCCAGAACACACGGGCCGGGTAAGGGGTGTAGGGGCCTACAGGGGCTGGAAGGAGGTGTTCCGAGTTGAGGGTGAAAAATCTCGAAGAAAACCTCGTGCCAGAGTTGATAAAGACGAGATAGTTGCGCAGGTACGCGCGGAGGTCAGCAGAGAGTACGACTCCAAGATGGCTGCGTACGACGCAAAGATGGCTGAGATGGAATCAAGGTTGTTGAACCGGTTTTCATCTCTTGCGCAGCAATCCGAGCAACCCCCTCCTATTTCGCCGGGAGTTCGGCGAAGTAGCCAAGCATCCGGGACTTGGGCCTTAGATGATTTGGAAAATCTAAAGGTAATCACTACTGTTTTATAGTCTAAAGGTAATTCATACCTGTTTGTAGCATTGTTAGACAACATCGCACCATTAAAAAGTAACAACTTTTTGATAATTGCAGGACCCCAGAGCATGCGACCTCGTCCTGTGGCAGGGTAGTTCTCCTCTGACCGTTGCCACGGGCGTTGTACTTCCAGGAGTCTCGATTGTACACCATGCTCAGCTCTTGCCCGACTATGCATGTGTGCAGGTTGACTCAGTCGTGGAGGGATGGGGGCGCATACCTCTTCCTGCCCCTACCGTCGCTCAGTTCGTTCTTGATGATGTTCGCAAGTCATTTGTCCAATGGCCCAGGAGTCAGATTGTTTTGCATCAGGTAATATCTAAATAATTCATTTCTTTTGTTACATTCAAATCATTCTTTTTCAAATAATTGAAGAAGATATGTTAATTTTAATGCAGACACGAGGAGATGATGACATCGGTGCACAGGAGTTGATGTCACCGGTACGGACTGTTGTGGCTTGCGACGTTGGGGCTGACGCGCCAGGATCACCAGACCGTCCTTTGGTCACCGAAGAAGAATACAGCCGTTTGCCCGGTGATTTGCGCCTTCTCCACGACCGCTTGATGTCGACACCCGAAAGCATGAGGGATATCTTCATCCCCGTCCCACCTGGGATGTTTTTACATGCCGGCGGCATGATCACTATGTCGTTCAAAGACTTCAGGGACATTCTCCACCACTCGTCATCCGATAAATGGCTCGATGTGTCGTTCATCTCCATTTTCCTCATGTTAGTGACTCGAAATTATTTTCATTATTGTATACAACTCAAATATAATTCTAATGTAAAATTTTGAGTTTTCAGGAAGCTAATCCGAAATTGTGATGAGATGGTAGAAAGGAAGAACTTGTGCGTATTTCTGGACCCCGAGATGGTGAGTGCTACAATGCTGAGACGTTCTTCGAAGGAGGGTATCGAGTACATTTGTTCAGCGCTGCATCATGCTCAGGAGGCGGAGAAGAAATACATTCTCTTGCCGTACCACCAGATGTTAATTCTAACCTTAGCTTATGTATTGTTCATATTAGCAAACACTCGTGTTACTATTATATGCTAAAGTACTTTAATTTTTATCCTCCCACAGCAAGCACTGGTGTCTGATAATAATTGTGCCTTACCTAAATACGTGCATAATTGTTGATTCTTGTAAGCCCGGAGGAAATATCCCGGCTAACAAGTGCAAAGACATATTCCCTTATGTCAACAAGTAAGCAATAATAATTTAATTGGTTTTAATTTTTTTCAATTATATCAAATTATAAAATTGCTATAAACATTCACTCAATTTTGTAAGGGCTTTTGCGAAATATGTTAAAGAGGGAGGATCGCATAACAAGAGCAAGAAAAGCAAGTTGTGTTGGAAGTGGCTGCTGGTGAGCACACTATAAATTTATAATTTCATATATATTGTCGAAAAAAATATTATCATTCTAACATAGGCCGCTAAATGCAAATTTCAGGGCCCGCAACAGTTGGAGGGTTGGGAATGCGCTTACTACACGATGATTTTCATGTTTGACTTTGTCGAAAGAATACAATTCCAATTCCCAAACTCGGTATGTAATTCATATTAATTGTTCCTATATAATAGCAATTGATATTTGCGACTGTATTTCATCTACCTTTTCTTGTTACTAACTAATACCAAATTGTAATTGTAGAATTTGCCAAACCAACCGCATTACACCAAGGAGCAGATCGACGATATCAGGTGTGTGTGGGCAAGGTGGTTTGTATCAGAATTTTGCAATGCTCAACATGGATTTCCATAATTTTGTATAATTTGGTGTATGTGAATATTGTATAATTTATTGCATATGAATTTCTGGCTAATCTGGAAAATATGGATTTATTGGTAATCTGGAAAATATGAATTTCTTGGTAATCTGGAAAATATGGATTTCTTGTTATATGAAATCTGGAAAATATGGGAAATATGGAATAGTTCTCTGTAACAAAACTGGCTAGCAAAACTGGAGGCTAGCCGAAAAACAAAAAATACAAAAAAAAAAAAAAAATTGTCTTCATACACGGACATTTAACTAAAGTCCGTGTATGAAAGAGGAGAGCTACACGGACATTTAGTTAAATGTCCGTGTATAAAGAGGAGAGATACACGGACATTTTAATAAATGTCCGTGTAGAAAGGGTCAAGATACACGGGTTTTTATTTAAAAGTCCGTGTACGAAAAGAATCGTACACGGTTGTTTAGGTAATATCCGTGTAGCTCTGTATCATGGAGAGCGACACATTCTGGGCTTTTTACACGGCTGTTTGTGTAGTTATCCGTGTATAATAGTTGAGATTGTACACGGACAAATGTCCGTGTGTAGTTATTGACCTATTTATACACCCTCGATTTAAACACGGTAGGAAATCCGTGTAGCTCTTCCATTTTTGTCCGTGTATAATCTCCTTTTTTGTAGTAGTGGTACCAGCAGTTCATATGCAGTAAATAACATAAAAGAAGATTTTAAAAATCTGAGATTAAAAAATAGCTAGAAAATAGCAAGAAAATCATAAAAATGTAGTACTATATTTTAAGTTACGTTCTATTTTTAACAAATAATTATTCATGAATATCATTCACATATCATTTAAGTTACGCACCATGATGGCCCAGCAGTTATATATGTAATAACTAGATAATAACGCACCAATATGTAATAACTGCACAAATATAATTATTCATGATTATCATTCACATATAATTTAAGTTATAGTTTGGCGCAAATATGTAATAACTGCACCTAGAGTGGGAAAAATGGCACGTCGGAGCCGGCACGGTAACGGCACGGCACGCGTGTCGGTCACGTGCCGTGACTCGCGTGTCGCGTACCGTGACCAATTGTTGGCAAAGAAGACACGGCACGAAAATTGTCTTGGTCACGGCACGGCACGGGACACGCGAGTCACAGAACGGTAGACACGGAAGACACGCCAATCACGGCAATCACGAGGCAATACACTAGCATACCTTCCTATAATTTTATTTTAATTAAAATATTTACATTTAAATTTCAATTAAAACATTTGAGTTTTACAGAATCGTTTCATATTTTTTTTTTAAAACGTTAAATGCGATCAAATGTGACTAACACACAATTGGTCACGGCACGCGAGTCACGGCCGCGAGCCATTCGCATGCCGTGACCACCCCTCGTAATTTTTGTCACGGCACGGCACGGCACGTGAAAAATTTACTTGGTCACGGCACGGCACGGCACGTGACCAAAGTCACGGCGTGTTAGTCACGGCACGGCATGGCACGGCACGTATTTCCCACTCTAACTGCACCCAACTATTGTAATTTGGCGTCGAACTAAATAACTGCACCGAAAATTACTCCTTTTTTTTCTAGGCCCCTTTCCTTCTCTCTCAATCTCTATTACAGCGTAAGAATTTCTTCTCTTCTTACTTTTTTTGTTAAAAAAAACTTATTTCTTTTATAATTAACCTCCGAAGTGCTCTCTACATCCCCTCTGCTGCACCTCTGATCAGTAAGCTTATTTGAGAGAGAAGGAAAGGGGCCAATTCGTGATCTACTCCCTAAAGAAATATGTCAACCCTTAATCGAACTAAGCAATTTTTTCGTGAAATTGTGTCAAAGGAGCTTCAAATTAAAGAATTGGATGAATTGAGCCACCAAATAGTAATTATTCTATGCAAATTTGAGCAGATTTTCCCATCAACGTTTTTTGATATCATGATACACCTACCAATTCATCTGGCAAATGAGGCTAAGTTGGCTGGACCTGTGATGTATCGATGGATGTATCCAGTTGAACGATTCTTGCGAACATTAAAAGGATATGTGAAGAATAAAGCTCATCTAGAGGGATCTATAGCTGAAGGCTATATAATCGAGGAGTGCATGACATTTTGTACACGTTTTATAAAGGATATCGATACTAAACTGAATCGTCCGCAACGTCACGCGGATGTACCACGAACTGAGCCACCATTTGAATTAGGCTTGTTTGGCTCAATGGAAGGAGGCCAAAAAGGCTTTCACCTGGTTACATTTAGCAAAGAGGAGCTATATCAAACTCATTATTATGTGTTGACTAATTGTGAAAGAATGTCTTCTTGGATAGAGTAAGTCAATTTATTTATCTTGATATTTTATACACTAGCACTTATTATGCTTCTAAACTACTTTATAATGTAATTGTATTTCTTTTTCTATTATTTTCAGCAAACACAAGCAAGAACTTAAAAACGTGAGCTTGGGCAATATAGAAAATCAACATAAGGAAGGCTTTGGTAAATGGTTTCAGAACCAAGTACGCTTATCTATTCAACCAATTTTCAAACATGTAATGATATTTTAATTATTAACAGATAAATGATTAATATGTTTTAGATTGAAGGTGAAAGAAAATAAAAGACAAAAAACATGAGAAAAGAAAACCTCACATGCAATCTCTGCAAATATTCAGATTTGGTATGAGTGAAGCCGGTCCACCACACCTCTTTCTTGTCACCTGCAATAATTCCAATAGACCCCTGATTTGCTATGATGAATTGCATACTTGTACACCAATTTTAAGCTACACATTGTGCATCAATTTTCAACCACCCAGATTACCCATATTACAAAATAAAATAGAAAACTACCCAAAACAATACTATCCAATACTAATTTTTTTTTTTTTAATCAAATTATTCAGCACAAGAATTATAGGTGAAAGTAATTTTGTATTAATTAATATATTTTATCAATCTACATTTATATCTATTATAATCCAACACAATTAAAGAAAAAAATGAAAAAAAAAACTAAAATACATACCTACAGAGAGAAGATGGAATTTACAGGACACAATTTTCAAGCAGTAGCTGCTGAAATCGACAAGATCTATGAGCTGAACAATGTAAAAAGAAAAAACTAAAAATAAGACCTTAACCATGAATTGTTGATATTTAGGGCTATTGAGCCCTGCCCCCAGTTTCACAAAACCCTCTTTTGTGTTATCGTCGCCGCTGAGATGGAGATAAGCTGAGGAGAAGAAGGGGAAGGAGAGGGTGTGGACGGTGGGAAGGAGGTGAGCGGAGGAGGAGAAGAGGAGAAGGGAGGTGAGCGGTATAGGAAGAGTCGGGAAGAAGGAGCCATAGGAGTAGAGTAGCAGGTTATAAGAATCGTCGAAGTTAGAAGGAGAAGGGGGTGGAAGAAGAAACGTAGGTGAGCAGTAGAGCAGAGGAAATAAGGTTTTTTAAAAATGTTCGTACCGGTCATTTTCTGATCGGTTTTAATTAATTTGGGTATCGATCAGAAAATGACCGGTACTAAATAATTTTTTTTTATTTTAGAGATAAATAGCTAAAATGTTAAAATATAACACTAAAAAATTGAATTATTTTTTTAAATATTTGTTATATTACATTTTGATATATAATTAGCATATTTATACTAAAATACGCTAAATTACTTGAAATTATGTTAATTTATGCTGAATTACACTAAATTACGCTAAATTACAATAATTATGTAAAATTATGCTAGAATACGGTAAATTACGCTAAATTACGTATGAATAGGGATGATATATTCACTGATAAGGCAAAAAACGATGACGAAACTTCAAATGTCCATAAAACGGCACTTGAGTGTC
Source organism: Carex kokanica (assembly GCA_025461125.1). Lineage (NCBI taxonomy): Eukaryota > Viridiplantae > Streptophyta > Magnoliopsida > Poales > Cyperaceae > Carex > Carex kokanica. The sequence continues at coordinate 118,163 of JAJGRX010000992.1, forward strand.
CGATTTCAGCAAATGACCACTTTTCAGAAAGCTTGAAAAAATACACATACATCAGTGCTAGTGATACCGGATTTCCAAGTTCAGAATTGCCAAAAAATAAAGGGAAGAATCTCAAAACTTCAGTTTAAGTTTTGAGTTAAGATTTTTATTTCTATTGTTCAACCTACGTTGCTCAGTAAATTAGTTATATAATAAACTTGTAGAATACCAATTTTTATTATTTTTTGAATTTTTTTACTATTTTTTATTATTTATGAAAGATGGCACAAAATCGGCCCTATTCATACGTAATTTAGAGTAATTTACCGTATTTTAGCATAATTTAACATAATTATTGTAATTTAGAGTAATTTAGTGTAATTCAGCGTAATTTAACATAATTTCAAGTAATTTAGCTTATGCTAGTATAAATATGCTAATTATATATAAAAAAAATTAATCTAACAAATTTTTATTTTTATTTTTATTTTTTAGTGTTAGATTTCAGCATTTTTGCTATTTGTCTAAAAAAAAAAAATTAGTACCGGCCAGAAAATAACCGGTATGGACATTTTTAATAATTCCCAGGGCATTTTTATTAATTTATAATTAACTTTGGATATTAATAAAAATCACGGATTTGGTTGCAACAATAATTATTTGGTTGCAATAAATATATTCTATTATAACTAATTAATTTAGTAGCAATATTATTAATTTATTATTTGCAATGTGTTGTTGCAAAAATACTGAATTTGGTGTAGTGGAAATTCTGTTAATGAATATGAATGATTACAAACTATAGAGAAAAGTAGCGTCATGATTTGGATACATGCATGCATGCATAGCGGGAGCTTTAATTTATATGTGAAGGAAGGAAGCTTCTGGAATTAGAAATTACTTTTAATAGAGTACCGCTTAATTAGGGAGCTGGTTTGATATTAGAGTTGTCGTTATTATAAAAATTAAAAAACATGAGAAAGACAAAATGTTAAATCTTTAGTTACCTATTGATATTCACGAGAAATCTTTATTCGGAGTTTGAACCTATATATAATCTATTTAAATTTTTGTTTATTTTAATATGCTCATGTGCATGTCCTTGGGAATATTTGTTGTCTGTAAAGGATCGATATAAGTACTCCAATATGAATTTCCGTACAAAATTGACAAGAGAAGGAAATATTTAGACTAAAAAAAAGAATAATTGTTTACCATAATAGGTAAAGTGTTCATATCCTCTAGAATAATTTAAAATTTAAAATTCATGCATGGGGCATATTAATTAATAGAGACTGGACAGTTTCAAAATTCAAGCAAAAAAGTTATGTCCCGAACTTTTCAAACAAACTCAAAGTTTGAATTACCAAAAAAATTTCAGCTCATCTAGCTTGGCCCGCTCAAGGCAGGCCCATCAAGCCCAGTCTCATTTTTAAATTCGATACGCATATTATTTTTACAACATACTATCCTAAACGAAAAAAAAGAAAAAGAAAAAAGAATCACTATAACTTAAGTTCACGTACTTAAACAATATTAATAATAATAGACTTAATTAATATGACATGTTATGTCTAGCCAGGACCTAAATTAATTAAAGTCCAAATTTTATTTGGTCTTTCTAATATATTATTTCTTGGGAAGTCATGTCGTGACTGGATACATCACGATACGTGTGTCAGTCACGTACTGTTATTTGCATGTCACATAACGTATCCATTTGCATGCAGTAACAACCTTTTCAAATAAAATGACACGGCACGAGACTATTATGTTCCAGATACAACACAACATATGACTAAAGTAACATATATAAATGTTTGTCACTATTTATCCCAAATAACAATTTAAATTTCAGAAAACAAATTTGATTTTTTTTCACATATAAACTTTTTACAACATTATTTCTATTTTTTACCATTGTTTACAATTTTTTCATATTTTCCATATTCCTTTTGATATTTTCTACCTTTACAATCTAAAATTAGAAGGAAAAAAATAAATAAACGTGACTAAACTTGACTATACGTGACCAAATGCTACGAAATGTGACTAATATACGGTGAACGCGAATGTTGTGAGCATTTCGTGCGATTTAAGCTAGTCACGACTCGTGAGAACTTCCACTTCATCATGTCACTACTACGGTACAACACGAATTTACATGTGTCTGCTATTAGTTTTAATTAATTTAAGATAACAACATTCAATTAAGTAAATAAAAAGCGTCAAAATTTCATTTTTTTCTGCATATATTTTCAAATACTTGTACAGAAGTTAATTTGCATGCACTAATTAAAAAGTTACACATTAATTTCCTCATGAAAAAGTGTTTTGTTACAATAACTAAGTAAATGCGGAAAGAAAATAAAGCTAGTGTTCGCTTTAAGTTACAATTGTTTTGCGGTATTGGCATCCACATGCTGACATGCATGTAGCATGATTGCATGAAGAGCCTGACACCGCACACCTTTTGAAAGAGCATAGAATTAATAATGCAACTGTGCGGGATATTTTTTTTTGCAAAGTTGGATCATGGAGAGCAACACGTACCATGGTTTTCTTTTGTCGGTTATGTGGTGAGCACAACCACTATATATGCACTATGTAATATGTATGTTCCCACAGTAATCCCACTAGCTCATGTTAGTTCAATTTGATCTATAATTTTACAATATTAATTTACATCGTTATTAATTGTCATATTAATACAATAAAAGCTCTTATTATTTGATTTTTAAGTAGCAACAATTTAAGTGATAAACTTCTCAATATAATTTAATTTGTTCTTAAATTTCTAAATGACCATTTGAAGTTTAATTAATAGTTATTATCTGAAATTACAGTAATATGGCTTAATGGAGAAGAAATCAATCACTAGCTAGTGATTTGGAAATCAAAATTATTTATTTTAATATCACTTGTATTTTTTGCCAACACCATATATATATATATTGATCAAGCATAGTGCAGTTAATTTATCAACATATATAGACCAAATTAATAAAAGAAAAAAAATTATCATAAGAAGCCCAATTAATTTATCATCGAAATATCATTGGATAAATATGAATCCAATACATGCATAGCGTTAAACCAATTCCCCCAAAATAAATATTAATAATAATAATAATAATACAAATATAAAAACAATATTAGGAGATTTGGATAAAAAAAACAAAAAATAAAAAGAAGGACGGAAAAAAGAAAGAAGGAAAGAACATGAACTAGCTAGAGATATTCAAAAGAGGCCTAGCTCCATTGAAATCTTGCCATCCAACTTCTTCTTTTCTAATTAAGCCATCTTCTTAATTATACTTTGTTCCTCCACGTGGCATTTAGTGCATGTAGTAGGCGAAGAAGGAGAGAACGGAGGCACCGACGGCCATACCGAAGGCTGGCGCAGCGGACCAGGCACCGCTTGTCGGGGATGGTGCAGGGGCATCAGCAGCCATGACAGCAGTGGCAGAGGCGGCAGCAAAAAGAACAGCACATGCAACCTTCTTCGTCTCCATTGTTTTTGCACAAAAAGGCTAGAGATGTGTGTATGGATTTGCTTTTGTGCTTGTTTGCTAATTGCTTGAGTTAATAAGGGGGATGTAGGAAGGCTTTTATAGATGGTCAGAATAGGGGTTATAGAGAGGTTAGTTTCGGATGGTTAGGGTTAGGTAATTAATTGTTAATTGTTTCTAATTTTAGAACATATTTTTATGCTTAGGTTTTTGTTCTAATTTTGGTTTCTTTTTTTATTTAATGGTCATTGGTGGTTACCATGTGTCGTTATAGACTGGAAAGTATCTACGTGCTTGCATGTGATTAAATAATGGAATTGAGTTTTTAATTTTTTTAATTTTTGCTTTATAAATAACAAATGGTGAGGTGTAAAATATTAAGACTAGAACGGGCCAACCGGTGGAACAATTTTTTCAACCGGACTTTAATTTGTTGGTCAATGAAAAACGAACATATTTTTTTATTTAATTTTGTAATTAAATTAATTAATGTGAACTTTATAATAATTATGCAAGTAACTTGGGAATAATTCCAAAACTAAATTAAGTATGTCTAATTATAAAAATTTAGAGAAATTCAAATGCTTAATTAATGATATAACATTTAATTGGGTTAATTATATGGTTGTTGGTATGATGTGTTGGAAATATAATATAATAGCTCATGTTTTAATTCCCTGTCAATTGTATCATTTTCTGTAAATTATAAAATATCTTGTTGTCAAAACCAAGTAATTTACGAGTTGATTCAAAGTTTCAAACCAACGATCGATCTTGTGTTGCCAAATGCCAATTAATGAGATAATGAGTTACATTTAGGTTAATATTTTAGAGAAAATTAAAAGGAAAAGAGAATGAAAAGGAAAATTAGGTATTTAATTTGTATGGCTAGGTGATATTATAAATATTCGTATTTTACTATTTTAATATGTTTTATGTGCCCATACGAACCCAATTAATACATCCTAATTAAATAACATGAAAGGCCTATAAATAAAGTGTATTGCTAATTTGTGAAACCTTTTTCAAGGCTAGCTAGCTAGTTAGTATATTTTATAGTATAGTAGACTTTACTACAGCTATCTTCCATTCCAATAATAAGATTAATTGCTTGACTGACCCGCATTGGCATTGGCATTGCCATTTGCCACTAGATAAATAAATTATATAAATAAATAAGGTTAAAGAGTACGGTCTGGGTCTGGTTAGCTTATAAAAAAATGAATAAATAAAAGGAAATATAAACAGCACGAAACGGGTTGTAGCCAGGAGGTCCTGGACCTACAGACTACAGAGACAGTGTAGCATCTGCGCCAACCTATATATCAAATTAACAGGCTTGCAACATGACGTTGGTTTGAAACTTTGAATATGTCATTTTTTTAAATATTTTAATAAAAATATTTAGTTTTATTTCTTAAAAATACATATCTATTGTTGACGAATATGTCATTTTTTTTTTTACAATTAGATAGCCTTAATTAGCAATTTCAGAGAAAAACCCATAGATTGTGGGCTCCCACCATGTCCTGTGATTCCAGTTGCTACACAATTAATTAAACTCAGGAATTATATATGGATGGATTGATTGTGGTTCCAACTCATTGCATTTTAAATGATATGTCTTGGGAGGTTGTTAATTACTTTGATATGCATGTATGCACTGTCATTAGAGAATTATTATTATTTTTTAGTAATTTATCTTGCCTCAGCCTCAGCCTCAGCCTCAGTTTAGTTGGTTCTAATCTGGACGGCTTTATATTTAAGCATGCATGGTCCCTTTCCCTTGAGACTTAATTAATATTGTATTCTCTATGGATTAGCTTTATATAACCACCACAATTTGTTGTGTTATCATTTTTTTTTTTTACATTTATAGGATTTCTATTAATTGATTAATTGTTAGAATGTGCAAACTGAGGCAGAGATTTCGGCTCAAAGCACTTTAAAGAAAGCTTTCTATCATTTTCATTACATTCAAATCTCAAATTTCAAAGTTCAAATTTTATTTTGTAATTATTTGAAGATGTATAACATAGGCAACAATACTAATTAAAATAAAAACTAATATTTACCGATCGAAGCCACCGCTTAGAAATTGTTTAATTTGCTATATATATACAGATATATAATTAATTTAATTACATGAATGATTTGTTGTTGTGTGTAATGAATTAGTTGAAAAGATATAACATATATAATGCTAGGTGACATGAATTAATCCTCAATTAAGGTTGATTGTTTGTTGGAGAGCATAAGCATCTCTGATTGTGACAGCTAGCTCCTCAAATCAAATTGGGAGACTTAATTTTTATGGAAAGAAACATTTTTCAATTTGCATCATATATGTATGCTGTTACTTTTCCTAGCATGCTTATAACTTAATTTTAGTGGTAAATTTACGTGTACATTATTTAATATAGTTCTCATGTTGGTGGAAATTAAATTAATAATGCTTTCGACTTGTGCACTGATGTATTCCTTCGATTGGGTCCATCATATATATATATTTTTTTTTGGTTACAATTGGTACAATCCAATCCATTTTCATTAACAAGATTTATCGATATTGACATAAATTAAAAATGGTTGGATCCTGATTGACGTGTCTTTAATATGACAACCAAATGACAGTCATATTTTGATGTGACAATAATATAACTTCAAAATCGTTTTTACATAATAAATCATTTGAATATGATGTTGCATCTTAATTAATCTCTTATTGAAGAAGAAACTAATTTACACAAATATAATAATTTAAGGGACTGATTGCGAAAACCATATATAATTAGTATTAATTTGTCCTCTAGAAGGATTTCTAATTGTGTATGTTTTCCAAATTACTGATAAATTTAAAATAATAACAAGCCAAAATTAAATACACAGCATGTACATATTAAAAATAAAAAAATACTGAAAAAGTATATAAGAAGCTTGAGCTGGTACGCACAATAATTTTCAGCAGGTACTGAATATATATGTGTTTATCTCACTTAAAAAAATTATACTCGTGGGTGTTTCAGAATAAAGGAGAACAAGTGAAATCATATATGAGAAAATTAATATATTGCTCAAACAGAAATTTAATTTGAGTTACAAATAATAATAATTTTATTGGTTCAAGGCCTAAATTTTTTCCAGATTTGAAACTAAAAATCAAAATTACTATAGTAATATTCAAAGTATCATCTTATTACTTCATTTATTAAGACAATGTACACGGTGCGACTGATACACAAAAACAGAACATATGTGTATGTATAGTTGGGTTCCCAAAACATGATAGAGTTGGGTTATCATGCTTTGAAAAGTATAAATGTTGTTTTACTTCACGCTTATATCTTCATTTTTCAAATTAAGTTGAAATAGAATAGTCGATCTAAATCTCTCACATAATCTCCATATTAAAATGTGCTAAGAGATCAAATTTTATGAAATTATGAAAAAAAAACAGTAATTTTAAATCTTTTTTGAAGAAGCTTGATTTTAGTTGTGTCCAAAAATTGAAAAAAATAGCAAAAATTACTAAACAGAAGTTAGATAAATCAATCATGATTAACTAATTTCAAAACATATGCTAACTAATTTTCAAGTATATACTTACTAAAAGTATACAAATTAATTCTGGAGAAGATTAGAAACATGAACTTATCAAACTTGAATTCAATTGATCTTCTACTTTTGGGCTGTAGAAATCAATTTATAACAGTGTTGTAAATCACTTTATCAACAAGTTTTTTTTAAAATTATGACATTGAGCAACTTTTTTTGTCTCCTCAATTTGATTACTCTTGTACAACATATCCATAAGAGTTTTATATGTCACGCTACCAGCTTAGGGCCCTTCACACTGGTAAACTTTTTGCTCTGCCGAAATGATTCCCTCAAAATCAAAACACAAAATTACAAAAATAAAAAGTAAAAATTGACTTAGAAATGGATTTATGTAAACCACACAAAATAATATGTATCCAAAGTTCAGATAAACAAATGCGAGTTCAGTCGAAAGACCTTCCGAAATTCAGTTGCTTTTGTAGGAATTTTCAAAGAGAACTACAAGAAGGGGCGTTCAAACCTAAGAAAACAAAGTTGCGATGCTCTACTAAGATGCACCATCTTCATATGAGAGGGTGCAAGATTTACTCCTGTTGAAGAGGTTATCTACATGAGAATCTGTAACTGTAACAGTAAATCCACCCTGGAGGGCTTGAAAGTTCAATGAAAAATTATTTATTAAGTTTTTCTACTAAAGAACATGATTTAATTCACAATTCGAATAAATTCTCCAAATATGTGTTAACAGCTGATTAAATTTATTCTGAAAGGAGCCGTCACAAGTATTTACAAGTTTTGGATCTTATAAAAGGGTAGCCAGTAACATAACAAGTCTTAACTAGGATAGATTTTTATATCTTTATTTTTTTATTTTCAAATTTACTGATGGTTAGATTTTCCAGATTCTGGAGGTACTGCTTATTTGATTTTTTGCTTAGTCGCAAGGTTGCTTTAAAAAAAAAAAATTAGTATGTAATGTTGATGGTTACTAAAAATTTCAAAAATTGAAAATAAAAAAATCAACTGAGATGTGTCATTTTTTAATTTTACTTTTTGGCATGTACTTTCACGATTTTAGTTTTACATCCAAAAATCGAAAAAAGAAGAAGAATTCAATAGAAAATGTATCTGATATACACAAGTATTGATTGTTGATCTACCATAATTTATTATATCAATTTTTTCATCCTTAATTAATTAAAGATTTTTGTAGGTACTATCTAGAAAACTAATCTATCATCCATTGTCTTGTCATATTTTTTTTCTACTGTTTCCATAATGTATATCTTGATTTTTCCTCTAAAGTAAAAGATACAACCCTCCAATAATCACTGTGGTAAATAAAATACTACAATTTCAAGGAAAAAAGTTAAAAACAAATACAACTGAAGAAAATTGAATGATCATGCAGTTGAGAGAAAAAAAATTATTTTCGAGATGTTTTTCTCGATTTTAGTTTTATTTGCTAAAAGTGAAAAAAAAAAATCATCAGAAAATTACAAAGAGAAAATCACTTTTTGCCATGACATGTTTAGAGAAATTTATGGTCATCTTTTTATTTTTGTGATTTTCTGCCGAACTTTTATTTTTTTATATTTGAAAGCAAAATTAAAATTGCAAAAAAATTTCTCAAAAAATCATTTTTTTCGCTCTCTCCACAACCGTTATTATGTCTATTGCCTCTTGTTTTTGTGATTTCGTTGTAAATCATAAAGTGTGAATGATAATAATTTTTCACTATTAAATATGTCTAGTGTTGTAAAATAAAAAAATATCAAAATATGATTGCAATTCGAAAATATTTTATTTAATATAGTTATTAGAGTTTCCACTTAGAGAACAAAATTTATTAAAATCATACTTTCATTTCTAATATAAAAATTGAAATGCTTCTGAAACAATCATGCTTAATTTTTTTTAAATGATGTTTATTAAAAAAACTCAATTTTTATAATGATTAATGTTAAGAAAAAATCATAAACTACGATTATAGCCTAAAATTTATTGCAATTCAATATAATTTTTATCTCACGACTCTTCTACTAGGTTTTTATTTAAATAATTGCATGTTTGAAAAACATGTGTTGCTCATAAATAAATCTCATCTTTTAATTTATTATATATTGTATCTGTTTGTATTCACAAAAAGAAGAAAATAAATCCGAATAACCATACAACTCTTCTTTTTTTTTAGTATCACTAAAACCTCTATATACTATATTTTATAGCACATCTTTCTCTTCTCTCTTTGAACAGATTTCCTAAATTATTAAATCTCATATTTCTCCTCTCTTTGAACACTCTTCTCTGAAAATAAAATGACAACTCAATTTAGCCTTTGTTTCTCTTGGTTGGCATCTCAAATAAAGGTTAGAAAATTAAGGTCATGATTTCACCATTTTTCTACTCTTTCATCATTTAAGTCTAACAAATAAGGCCCACTGTAAATAGGTATGCCTATGCATAGGCGGATCAAATAAGGCCCACTGTAAACCAATTACCCTACTCTGGATTTTGAAAAAAAAAAAAAAAAAAAAATGTACGAATCTCAACAAAGTTGAATGGTTGGAATTGGAATAACAAGAACCTGTTATTCCATCTTAATAACAGCAGATTTATTTCCGAAATTTTTATTAATAACCCCAAACAAAAGAAAAATATCAAATCTAACCCCAACTTGAAAAAATTTTCAAAATGACCTAACCGCCCCATGATTGGGCGGTTCACCCTACCCACAAAACCGCCCAATCATGGGGCGGTCCACATGGCCAAGAAAACCGCCCCCTAATCGGGCGGTTAACCATTATTTTTTTTTTTTTTTTTTTTTTTTTAAAGATATGTTATGATATTTTTTTAGTAGGATTTATAAGATATATATATTTTTTTTGTGTAGATATCTTTTTTATTAAGATATATTTACAACATATATTAAGATATATATTTATGATAAGTTTGTATTATTTTTGTAAGATATATTTTTTTTATTGTAATTTTAAATAAAATTTGGTTGAGTTTGGATGCGTCGTCTGACGGTAGAACCGTCGATTCTTTTATAATAATTGTCGATTGTACGGCTGTTGTATTGATTGTCGATTTGGCTAACGTGGTAAATATTTTTATGTTGTCAATTTGTGTATATTTAATTACGCTATGAACATAACAAAAATGAAGCACACAAAAATAGTTACAAAACTACTAATTAAATCAGTTCACAAATTTAGCGACGACGACCGAACAAATTTAGAAGTCGACGAGTTCTCGATCTGCTTCCAGTCTGTTGTGCGACACTACTACCGCTACCGGATGCCTCTGCATGACTACTACCGCTACCGGTTGCCTCCGCAACAACTCTAGCATTTTCTCTTTCGTTGGCTTCGTTGATGGCATCTGCATTACAGTTCACCAAAAATGGTATGTTATTGAAATCTTGAAATGTAAAATGAATTATAAAATATAAAATGAAATGTACCTGCTCGCTGCCTGTCACAAGTTGAACGGCGAGCCTGATGTCCCATTCGTCTACCCTGCATCTGATCCATTGTCATTACAGCACGCTTGTGGGGCCTTCTCCCTTTTCTAATATAAAAAGAAGTTAAATAACCATATTAAAAATAAGTTCAGTGCATACACAAAGTATTCTCCCTAACCTGATCCACTTTCTGGGGGGGACGATTTTATCTCCAACATAGGCCGGCCATTGATGCTGGTTGGGATAAGAATGGAATGATGCACCCCAAGTACTCGCAAGGTAAGTGGTACGGTACATGTCGGCGACAAAATCATCCTCACGGAAGTTTCTCACTCGGCACACCGCCATAACATGAGAACAAGGTAGGTGAGCTAGTTGGATTCCTTGGCATGTGCATGTTACAGTATTGTCATCTCCGATTTTGACAACATACTTGAAAGGCCTTTTAATAAACTCCATAGTCCCATCTGCTCTACGGCTGGTTGGAGCGTACTCATTCGGAGAGTGAACTTCGAATTCCAAGCGACTCCCATACGGGACAACGGTCATAACTGAACCTTTCTCCCTATGTTTGCGTAATTTGCCCTCCACCCTTGTTGAAAATGTTTGGTTCCTGGCGAGTAATTCTGTTGCTTTATCACGGCGGTCAACGAACCATGCATTAAGCTTGTAGAAAGTGTCCTCCACAATGGCTGCCACGGGCAACATTCGGCTCTGCTTGAAAACAGCATTCAAGGACTCGGACCCATTTGTCGTCATTATTCCCCATCTCCAACCTCCATCTTTTGCTTGAAATATTTTCTCATATGCGGGTGCTTCTTGCAGATCTCTCGGATTATTTTTCCCCACCTTGAGTAAGTACGAATTTGCCTTCGGACAATACTACACAGAAATAATTTTTCAGATTAGAAAAATATAAGTAAATAGTTTATTAAAATTTCATCTAAAATATACATACCTTGGCAAACTCTTTGAACATCTCTTCCAGCCTCCTTGGCTTCTTCCTTCTGCATCCAATTTTAAATGTATCTGCAACCCATTGGTCGAATCCGACATGCTTGTAGAGGTTGTCTGCAACGTGTTGCATACACAGCCTGTGCACACAGTCGCCCTGGGCTGTCGACCAACCGAAATCTGTTCGATCGAAGACATATTTGATTCCTTTGTGCTGGTCTGATATGACGCAGAAGAACCTGTTCCCAACCACCTCTCTTCGCAAAAAACTCATGAAAAAACCCCAATTTTCACCGTCCTCCTTCTCGACAATTGCAAATGCCAAAGGCAACAACTGGTTTTCGGCATCGTATGCACATGCTATCAACAACCTCCCATCGTAACGGCCAGAAAGGAAGCATGCATCTATACTGATAACTGGTCTAATATATGGCACAGCTTGAATGCACGGACCAAATGCCCATGCTATGGCCTTGAACAGTATCTGGTTGGGCTCATCGGGATCGGTAACATTCCAACATTCATACCTTGTGCCGGGATTTGTACTTGTTATGGCTTGGAGCAGTGGTGCAAGCAAGTTGTATGAATCCTTCCAACTACCGAACAGTCGGCATATCGCAAGTTCACGCCCTCTCCACAACCTGTTGTATTTTGGGGTCACATGGTCGTAAGCGCGTCTCACCGCTCTACCGACCTCCTTAAGGCTGATCGACGGGTCCTCCTTAACATCTCGCTCAATTACATCGGCAATAAGTGATGCCGTAAGTTGTGAATGGTCTGTCCTTGACGACGCAGACTTGCATGTATGTGGGAGTTCACATTTCTTAATTATCCATGACGCCCCCCTACCCACAGGGGTTGCATACAGCCGGAACTCGCATCGCGGTGAGTCTTTGCAAACAACAACTAACCTTTTTGACTCCCTTTTTTGTATTCTGCACTCCCAGTTGCTGCGGATATGAACTTCGTATATTTTCTTCACAAGTTCATCTAGGGTGGTATAAACCTGGTCCGGAGCAAGCTCTGAGGTGTAAACGACACGCTTCCCAAAATAGCTTATGTCTGCTTCCTCAAAAGCAGTGGTATCGTTGAATGTGGCTACCGGGTGCCTGTCTGTCCGACCTCTGATCGGAAATCTGTCCTGCATGGGTAAATAATCTCCATCACCTGCAGACAAGTGATCAGAATCCCAATCCCCGTCCCAACTATCACCCGAGTTAATTTCACGTTCCGGTATGGCATCAACCCCTTCGGCCTCCAGCATAGCATCTCTCCGGGGAACCATAACAGGTACAAGTATAGGTACGGACGGTGGTACAGAATGAAATCTGGCTTCTACTACGGGTTGAATAGGAGGTGGAGGTGGTGGTGGTGGTAGGTCGGTGCTATAATCAGTGGTATAATCAGTGCTGTAATCAGCAGTGTAATCAGTATGAACGGGTGGTGCGTGCGGTTCAGACGGTGATACATGACCCAAGTTTTGGTTACCCGAGTGGTCAAAACCCGAGTGCTGCTGCACTGGGCTATCATAACCTGTATGGTCTGTAGAAGGTCCAACCCTGGTCCGATGCAGAAACTTTCTGGAATACAACTCCATTATCGGGGTACCCGTAGATTGAAAAGTATTGTAAACACATCTCCAACCATCCTCATTTGTTATTGGATACTTTACATAGTAAGGTCTATCCCGCCCTGCGTCAACCCGAGTAACCAAATCTATGTCATACCGGTTGGGGGTTACACCAATCCTTTCGAATACCATTTGCTTAAGTTCCAGAAATGAGGTGTTTTCATTTACCTCAAAGCCATGGGTCGGATCTTTCGAGTAACGAACTCCCTCCACACCCACCTCGAACTTCCCGCCCACATATAGTGTAACCAACATTTTATCTACATTAATAAACAAACTTTTATCAGTTACAAAATAATAGTACACAGTTAAATTATTAGTAAATAACAACATTAAAAAAAAAATATTTAATAAAATTAATTAAAAAAATAAAATAAAAAAATGAACAGTAATCTACAGTAGTCTACAGTAATAAACAGTATTCTACAGTAATCTACAGTAATCTACAGTAATCTACAGTATCTACAGTAATCTACAGTATCTACAGTAATCTACAGTAATCTACGGTATTCTACGGTAATCTACAGTAATCTACAGTAATCTACGGTAATCTACAGTAATCTACAGTATCTACAGTATCTACAGTAATGCATAGTAAAATAAATAATAAAATAATTAAAAAAAAAACTAATAAAAAAAAAAAATTTACCTGCAGAGACGATTGGGGCGAGGGCGAGGGCGAGAGAGTGTGAGAATGAGAGCCAGAATGGGCATTTTATAGTCTGCATACTGAACCGCCCCACCATGGGGCGGTTTGCTTGGCCGTGTGGACCGCCCTATGATTGGGCGGTTTTGTGGGTAGGGTGAACCGCCCAATCATGGGGCGGTTAGGTCATTTTTGAAAAAAAATTCAAGTTGGGGTTAGATTTGATATTTTTCTTTTGTTTGAGGTTATTAATAAAAATTTCGGGATTTATTTCCATTTACTATTGGGTTATTGCCTCTCACATTTAAAACTATTTTGTTCTATCTTTGACCACTAAAATTTCTATGGATTATTTTATGCACACAACCCACATAAAATTTCTGGTCATATACTATTCAATTTTTGGAAAAACAAAACTAAAATCGCAAAAATTGTCTCGTAAATCGATTTTTCGCTCTCTCCACAACCATTAATATTTATGTTGCATGTCGCTTTCGTAATTTCGTTAATTAATTATTTTAATATATGAAATATTAATAAAGACAAGATTTAAAGATGAACAAATATATCATACAATAATTTTGAATAATAATATAAAAATGCCAAAATCAAATCTTATTTTAAACAAATATATCCTAACTCCATGTAGCGTTGAAAATGCCAAAATTCAAGTTGCGTTATTATGAAAATAATATAAAAAAAATCAAAGCTTATTTTATATTTTCAGTATTTTTTTGAATTTCTAATGAAAAATAATAAAACAATATTTGTATATAAAAGATGGTCATCTTTTAAATTACAAGAAAATAGTAAGAAAAACTTTAAAATAAAAAACTTACTTTTCTACAAAATTTATGTAACTTAAATTGAACGACCTAAATTGATTGTTGGAATATATAAAAAACTTGATTTAATATGTTAACATTTCGGTCAAAATGCTAATATTAAATGCATGTCAATAAACTTCATATAATTAAGAGAGCAAGACCAAAGAGTTGTGCATTCCAACTTTACTACTCTATCAAAATAGAGAAGAAAAAAGAAGATATTATTTGGTATTAATTATGAGGTGAGAGACTTGTAGCATGTAGTTGGAGCCTCTCTTTCAATTTGACTTGTAATACAATTTACAAATCAGTTTAAATTTCTACATCTATTTGAGAGGACAGAGGAGCTTTCATAGCGTGTTGACTGAAATAATAAATGCGAGATATTTTAGCATTTAATACATTTCATAATCTCTTAAATTCACCTAAAGACATATATTGTTCCTTCCTATTGTTTAATAAACGAAAAGAGCATGTCTGGCAGCCTGTTGTTTCTATTTCCAATTGACAAATTACATTATTTCAAGATTGGTTTTTGTTCTTGTAGGACCCATCTCCATCTTGTGTGGCCTATTGTTTATAATGATCATATTTTCATGGCATTGAATAATTCTCCCTATTAAAAGTCTTTTCTATTCCTTTCTAAAAAAATAATAGGTGATATATGTAACAAAATATGCAGAGGTATAAATCACCCGTAGAGAAGAATCGAGCTCAGGTGCTTTTCCGGATCCAACTATTCAAATTTTTCTATTCACGTATCTCGATAAATAAATTTTTTCATGCACAAATCTCGATGAATTTGAATGGTTGGATCAAGAAAAGCTGGTTCCTACTTTTCTCTCGGAAAAGCAGCAGAGTTGAACTCCATAGAGAACGGCACGCAAAAATGGATTTAAGTACAAAAAATGAGGAGTTAATTGATCTCTATTTTTATAAAAAAAATGTATTTATGTATAATTTTATATATAATTTAGAGTAACATATTATAGTATTATAAAATTAATCTTTATTTTTCGTAAAGTAAATTTGTATGATTAATTTTTCTATGTATTTAGCATCTATAGTTTGACTGCCGCATCAATTATTCACAAAACATGTAACAATTATTCTATGAGTCAATTTTTATCGAAATTTTTATTTATACCATTAAAAAAATAAAACACTCCAAAATATGAGGAATTTCATATTATCCGGACCGTTAAGTTAATCTGCGGCCTCATTCTTGAAGAGCCACCAAGCTAATCTGTGGTCCCCCTAAAAATGAAGCCGCAGATTGACTTGGCGGTCCGGGTAGATATGAAATTCTCACATTAAGAATGTTTTAGTTTATTTTTTTTTACTATAGTATAAATAAAAATTTCGGCAATTTTTGTCCACTTTAAACAAAAACGGCTCGTACTATTGGGCCGTTCTTTCAGACACAGATATTGAGAGCCTTGTTCAGCACGCATATCGGACGGCTTAGATGCAGGCATGCAGCCGACCTTCGAATCGAACGGCTCTGTGCCACGTGCTCGCCTGCATGTTATTTGCTGGAGCCCAAAAGCGTAGGTGTTCTTCATTTTGTGTACGCCCGGATCATATTCAATAGGATTCCCACCGACCTCCGCTCTTTTTGCTTCTTTTTTTTTCCTTCGTGTAGACAAATTATTTTTCAGTTGATTCTGGATTGTACCTATTAATAAAAAAAAATAAAAAATATTCTCATAAGATAGTTTCCTCTAAAAATTATTATTTTTTATTTGAATCTAAAAATTATAGTTAAACGCAAGAATCGATGTAAAAGGTGAATTTTTCAACTTAATATTTTTCTCTATTTACATAACGGTCGAGAATGAGCAGAGGATGTGGCGGGAGGTGTGCAACGTAGGAGCACAGAAGGAAAAGCTCGTGATCGAGAAATGAAAAGCAATCTCTTCTTTTTTGAAATACTTGATAGCCAGTGATAGGGCCATGTTCCCAAGGCCCTTTATTTACTAAACTTTAGGCCTATGAAAGCCCGGGATTCGGACCTCCTTTCAGGAGCCAGCCCGGCGCCAAGATAAAGAGGCCCAAAGCCCGAGATACTTAAGATCCAGTCACAGAACAAGCCGAAGGCCTGCAAAGGTCGAACTCGGCCCGAAATAGACATACACCGCCTTAATGCGGGATGACCAGTCAACTCGGTCACAATAACCGTTTTACCGGCTTAAGGCGGGATAACCGCCGAGATAGCGGTTGTGACTCAGCATATATAAGGCAAAAATCCCCATTGAACGGGGGTCGAGATTTTACACACACAGAGAGATCGAATAGGTCAGAGTCAGAATCTCTCTATACCACCTTACTTCTCAATTCTCATCTCGGACTGCCACCTCGGGCAGGGCGAGATCAATCAACCACCTCTCACATACGGACTACTCTCCTCGGGAGATAGGACGTATCAACCACCGTGGGGCCCCCATCGCTCCAATACTGAAGCATCCAATGGACGCGCAAGATGTTTCCAATCCTCCCCCTCCGGGCACCAGCAAAGATCCCGCAGGAGGTAAGGATACCGGCGACACCTCCAAACCCTCTCCGAAGGTTGACATCCATCCAGCAGGCGAGAAGGACAACCGACGTCCTAACAACCCGCCGAACAACCAACCCGTGATCGGGTCAGGGGTGACCTCTCAAAACCCCCTTGTCACCCCATCCTCAGGGCAACTTGTCCCACCAGGCACCACGCTGATAAGACCGCCCCTGAGTGCGATCGCAACACGGCCGATGTCACCTCGGCCACAGCGACCCCAACAACCCTTCACGGGATCCAACCCTCAATACGGCACCCAGCCGTTCGCGCCATATCAGCCGCAAACACCCGTGTACTATTACGGGACATACCCTTACTCACCATATGGCCCCCCGGCGCCACACTACCCGTATATGACCCCGCCCGGTCAAATGACCCAGGAAGGCGCTCCGGGAACTTATCACCCCGGTATCGCAGCACCTTATCCCCTGGCTCCACCCAATTACCTTCCCCTTCAACAAGTGCCGCAGCACTCAGCCCAGATAGTAGCCACGTGCGCTGCGCCAACTAAGCCAACAAAGCCCCTCTCCAAAAACCTCCAGACGGCTATCTCGCCCCGCAACCTTAACTCCGACTTTATTAAGGTTCGGACAGCGGATAGTGAGGAGACAGACACTCCAAACCCCCAAAACAACACGGTGCAGCACGGTCCCAAGCCAATCGACCAGGAAGGCCAGGGTGAGAACCAGGGGAAGGAACAGGGACAGGAAGCCGGGGCGGGACGCAACCCATCACCCCAGAAGGAACAAAGATCTGTCCATAACGATGAACGGGGGCGATCGCGCCACCGAAAACAATCTCGCTCTCGCCATGAGCGCGAAGATAGCCAGCTACGGGGAAGACATAGGACTCGCAAAGGCGACAGGAAACGCACCCGAAGGTCTCCCACCCCCACTAAAGGTATCAGCATGACCCAAGTGGAAGAGCTGATACAGGCCCGACTCAATGCCAAGATGGCCGAGATCGAGTCCCAGAAGGCTGGCACCTACTCTAAACCTATGGGGATTGCGGACGGACCTCTGTCAGCCAATATATACGGAGCGTCAATGACAGACTTTAAGTACCCCGCTTTTCTCCCAAGTTTCCGAGGTAACGGAGACCCCGCAGACCCGCACAACTTTGTATATGGGTTTTTGGAGCGACTACGGCTCTTAGGAGCCACGGACGCGATAACATGCCGAGTTTTCACAACCTGCCTCCAAGGAGAAGCTTGGGACTGGTACATGAACCTCCCTCGAGGTTCGATCACAAAATTCGAAGACCTCGCCAAGGTCTTCCTCGAAAGATACACCGTGATCAGGCCCCCTCAGGTAACCAGCGAGACGCTCCTAGACATCGTTCAAGGCCCAAGGGAAAAAACCGGAAATTTTGTCAACCGCTTCATACAGGCATCTCGCCAGGTCCAGAACTTGAACGAAGAATTTGCTCTAGCCGCCATCAAAAAAGGGCTGCGCAAAGGCGGCCCCGGTACCCTGAGGTACGACGCGCACGTGAAGAAAATGACTACCTTGCGCGAGTTTGTAGCCTTTGCAGAAGGGTACATCAGGGCCGAAGAAGACAACGGTAGCCCCCCAAGAAGTCGGCCAAGATCACCCCGACAACAGGGCCACTGGCCGCCTCAAAATAATCAACCTCGGGCACAGATCGAACCCCGGACCCAGAATGAACCCCGCAGACACAATCAAGACAAGAAAGGAGGGAACAGACCGGACGAAGCAGAATACCGCCCCCACTACGTGCGGTATGCTCCCTTCACCAAAAAGCGGCACGAGATGTACCATATCGTGAAAGACATGTTCGATCTACCTCCCCCATTGCCCAAAGACATCTTCGAAGTACAGGACAAAACTAAGGAATGCCTGTTTCATGGGTTCGAGGGACATTCAACAAGCGACTGTCTCCAGTTACGCGACATACTAGAAAGACTAGCCCGAGAAGGAAAGTTAACCGAGTTCATCCAACCCGACTTCTACAAAAAGTACACTTGGAAGTACAACGGGCGTGGCCGAGATTACAAGAAGAAAATTCCATACAAGGGGAATTACAACGGTGACCGACGTCCCGATCAAAGACCACACACCGATGATGGATCAGGCCCGCAGCGGGGAGAGCGACAGGGCAGCCCAGTTGTCAACACGATCAGCGGTGGTATCGGGCATTACCCCCGCAAGGTCGAATCCCGCCCAAAGACTAAACCTTACCCCACCATTTTAAATGTTGAACAAAACACAGACAAAAAACGACCAAGAATGGATGAGGTAATTGTGTTTTCTGAAAAGGATCAAGGCGAGATTGTTGGCCCGCACGTCGACCCAATTGTGCTCAGCCTAAAAATTGATACACACAGGGTTAAAAGGATCCTAGTGGACACCGGAAGCTCAGCCGACATCCTTTACTTGTCCGCTTTCCGCAAAATGGGGCTCAAGACTGACACACTCAAAAGGATGACACCCCCCCTCATCGGCTTCACAGGCGATGCCCTCCGTCCAAAGGGTATGGTTTCTCTCAAAACCACCTTTGGCACCTCGCCTAAAACAGTGGAAACAATGATCGACTTTCTGGTAGTCGACGCCCCGTCTGCTTACAATGCCATCTTAGGGAGGGGTACACTGAACAAAATCGGCGCCATAGTTTCTTCCCCTCACTTAAAAATCAAGTTCTACACAAGCCACGGGGTGGGAGAAGAATGTGGAGTACAGGAGATAGCTCGGGAATGCTATCACGTATCCCTCCAGGAAAGGTGCGGCCAAGTCCATCAAGTCGATACCCCCAGAACAACCACCTGCCGCTCGGGCGGGCACATGAAGGCCAGCAGCGACTTCATGCACCCTGACACTCAGCTCGCGCTGGATCCTACGGACAAAGCGGAATCTAAGTCTTCCCTTGAGCCCGCAGACGAAGTTGACGAGCTCGACTTAGGCGACGGGAAGACATTGAACATAGGAAAAGCTATCCAGGGGACAGCCAGAGAAGACCTTATCACTTTCCTCCGCAATAACCAGTCCGTTTTCGCCTGGACCGCGGCCGACATGCCCGGCATTCCGAGATCAATCGCGGAACATAAGTTACATATCAAGCCGGAATTCAAACCGGTACGCCAAAAGAAGCGCAATATGGGGGAAGAAAGACAACTGGCAGTGAAAAAGGAAGTCGCAAAACTCCTAGATGCGGGATTCATCCGCAATGTTGACTGTCCGGAGTGGATGGCTAACCCGGTTCTGGTGAAAAAATCAAATGGAGATTGGCGGATGTGTATCGACTACACAGACCTTAACAAAGCATGCCCAATGGATCCATTTCCCTTGCCGAAAATAGACCAACTCGTAGACTCCACCTCGGGACATGCATTCCTCAGTTTCATGGATGCTTTCTCGGGGTACAACCAAATCAGGATGAATCCCGACGATGAAGAAAAGACTGCTTTTACAACCCATTCCGGCCTCTACTGCTACCGAGTAATGCCATTCGGGTTGAAAAATGCAGGAGCAACTTTTCAGAGGATGGTGAATAAAGTTTTCCAAGATCAAATTGGCCGAAACATGGAAGCTTATGTCGACGATCTGCTAGTCAAGAGCATGTCGGATCTCGATCACATCCGAGATCTCGAGGAGACTTTTGCGACGCTCAATGGAGCCGACATGAAACTCAACCCAAAAAAGAGTTTCTTCGGCCTAACCGGTGGCAAGTTCCTCGGGTTCATGGTATCCATGCGAGGTATCGAAATTCACCCCTCTAAATCCAAAGCTATACTCGACATGCAACCACCTCGGAACTTGAAAGAACTCCAGTCGTTAACTGGACGGCTGGCAGCCCTCAACAGGTTCATAGCGCGGTCCGGAGACGTTTGCTTCCCTTTCTTCAAAGCTATGCGGAAGACAGCCAAATTCGAATGGACTGCCGAGTGCGCGGCGGCTTTTGACAAAATCAAAGCTTACCTCGCTGACCCACCTTGCCTCAGCAGACCCGCAGCAGGTGATATCCTTGTCCTTTACTTGGCAACTACCAACCATGCTGTCAGTGCAGCCCTAGTCCGAGAAGAAGGGCGGGAACAGCGACCCGTATACTTTGTCTCACACGTACTCCGCGATGCCGAAACAAGATACACCCAGATTGAGAAAGCCGCATACTCTCTGGTAGTGGCGGCAAGGAAGCTGCGACCATACTTCCAGTCGCACCCTATCAAAGTATACACCGGGGTGCCACTCAAGAAAGTCCTTGCCAACTTCGACTCTTCCGGCAGATTACTGGCTTGGGCTCTGGAACTCTCCGAGTTCGACATTGCCTTCCACCCACAGAATGCCCTCAAGTCACAGATCTTTGCCGATTTCATCGCGGAATACTCAGGAGCACCACCTGAATTAGAAGGACGATGGACGTTATATGTCGATGGAGCATCCTCCCTACAAGGGGCCGGGGCTGGTGTCTCCCTTATCGGACCACAAGGTGAAGTTCTGAATTATGCCCTCCACTTTCAGTTTCCGGTGACCAACAACACTGCAGAATATGAAGCCATGATAGCTGGGCTCAAGTTAGCCAGAGAACTCGGGGCACGCGAGGTGTACCTCCATAGCGATTCCGAGTTGGCGGTCAAACAAATCAATGCCGAATGTCGCGTCATGGATGACAAATTGCGCAAATACCGGGAGCAGTTCAACAACCTGAAGAACCAGTTCGATAAAGTCGAGATCCAACATGTTTCTCGCAACAAGAATTGCCAAGCCGATGCCCTCTCGAAGCTCGGAGCTGCCGGCAATTTAGACAAAGACAGACCAATCATAGTCATGGATATACCCAATTCCAGCATTGACATAGATGTTATTGCGGTATATGCCATCCATGAACCACCAGAAACATGGTTCACCTCGATGTGGAATTTCCTCAATACCGGGGTCCTGCCAACAGACCAGCTCGAAGCGCGACGTTTGAAGAAGATAGCCCCGCTTTACTCCATCTTCAACAACCAGCTCTATAAGAGGGGCTATGTCCGACCTTGGCTGAAGTGCATCCCGGAGAACACAGCCCACCAAATGTTGGCCGAGGTACACGCTGGCATATGTGGCAGCCATCAAGGAGCAAAAACTCTAGCCAAGAGAATACTCCGAGCAGGATTTTATTGGCCAACAATGCAGCAAGACGCTGCGGACTTGGTCAAAAAATGCGACAAGTGCCAATATCACAGCAAGCTCAGCAATATCCCACCTTACGATCAGATCTCTATCTCGGGGGCGTGGCCCTTCGACTTATGGGGAATCGACATCGTGGGTCCGTTCCCCAAAGCCGTGCGCCAGCGACGTTGGATTATAGTTGCTGTCGAGTACTTTACCAAATGGGTAGAAGCCGAGGCCCTGGCGACTATCACGGCCAAAGCAGCCGAACACTTCATCTGGCGCAACATCATCTGCCGATTTGGTTTACCCCATGCCCTCATTTCCGATAATGGCACACAGTTCAACGCAGCCAGCACGATAGCATTCCTATCAGGCCTTGGGATCCACAATAATTTCACCTCGGTCAGCCATCCCGCAAGCAATGGCCTAGCTGAGGTGACCAACAGGACCATTTTGGAAGGCATCAAACGCAAGGTGGAAGCCAACCGCAAAAATTGGCCCGACATGTTGGACGAAGTCCTTTGGGCATACCGGACAACCCCGCGGGAAGCTACGCAACAGACCCCTTACTCGCTGGTATTCGGCATGGAAGCAGTCACCCCCTTGGAACTAATAGAACCATCCCTTCGCACTGCGACATACTCTGTTGAAGGAAATCCAGGCTCTCGCGAGGTCGACCTTGAGCTCCTTCATGAAACCAGAGAACGAGCCCGGGTCCGGACAATGGAGTACCAACGGAGGATCAAGCGTGCTTTTGACAAACACGTTATACCTCGCGACTTCCAACCAGGCGATCTCGTGCTACGAAAAGTCGAAGCCACGGGTAAACATGTAGGCAAGCTAGAGCCAAACTGGGAAGGCCCATATCGGGTAGTATCCCTCAGAGGAAAAGGCGCGTATGAGTTAGAAAACTTGCAAGGAATTCCGCTTCCGAGACCATGGAACGCGGGCCATCTCCGCAAGTTTTACACTTAATTGGCGCGACATGCCTGCGGGCACATCGAAAGGCGTTATATGCTGAGTACATGTAATGCTACTACAAGGCGAGATATGCCGAATTCAAGGCGAAATAGGCCGAATAAAAGGCGTGATAAGCCGAATACTTTACTATAGGCGAGATAGGCTTTCAGTTACTTTTAGCGAGATGCTTTTTCATCTCATGTAACTTTTTATTCTTTGTATGCGATGTTATAAGCATACTTAATATATATGTGATTTTTCAATTTTTCATGATGTCTTATTGTTACTTCACTTTAGTACCTGCTTTTTGAGCAGTGCTTTTTTTTTTCATATCGGAAACAACTAACGAACGAAAACCCTACGGGGTAACGAATACGAGTTTACCGATCACCGTGTTATTCTGGCCGGCGTTTCTATGTCGGCCTTGGGTACTTCCAAATTAAAAAAAAAAAAAAAAAAAAAAAAAAAAAATGGAGAGAAGGATAAACAAGTAGAGTTGCGACATCACAGATGACGTCGCAGACTAATCACATGCTGACAACGTTGAATAACAGGTAAATGTATTTATATATCTCTAGCATTGTTAAATTCCCACATCTCGGGAACAAAAATATCAATTACAAACATTCTTTGTTAAGCCCCCACATCCCGGGGGCATCAAAATATTACAAAATTTAAACTAAGGCACGAAGTCGGAAGACATGACCAGCTCGTCCTTATATTGTCACCACGCTTCACGCCATCATTCCTGTAACGAGTAAAGATTGTACCAAGTTAATATAGATACAGCGACATTGCAATCACGATATATATAAACCGTGATAAAGAACAACTTACCAATCAGGGAGTTTTAAGATGGTCCCGAGGTGTCGCTATCGGAGATACAACCTCGGGATGTGTACTGTCTTGTGTCTGTCCCTGATCGCCTTCCTCTTCACCCTCATCCTCTTCCTCATCATCATCCTCTTCTTCATCTTCCCTTGCCACCACGGGTCTAGCCATCTCGTCCACAGGATCAGGCAGCTCTTTTGGCCATTCGAATCTCCCCCACCATGGGTACGGGAAGTAGGCATCTTGGTCATCAAGAGGGAGGGATCGATCAAAGGTAGACCCATCCGGGTTCAGCAACCGATCTCGCGTCTCGTCCCAATGATACTCGGCCAACCCCTGAACCTTAGCTTCTTCGGGGAGAACCGGGTTAAACCCAGCATGTTCCGGGGTAAAAGGAAAATGTTGCCCGACCTTCTTCAACTCGCGATATATCACGGCCTTCATTGGTTTGTGCAAGGCCAGACACGCGGCTTGCACAAAGGCCTTGCTACCCAAGAATCGACTTAATGTTAGGCCGGGTGCTCGGTGCAACTCCCCCTCTAGCCGGGATATCTCGGTTTCTTTCTCCGAGATAATGAGATCCTTCGCCGCTGCATCCAGATCAAGGGCCGAGATCTGTTCTTGCAGGGATTTAATTTCCTCCTCTTGGTGCAAAATTCTATCATCCCGGATCTTGAGGTGTTCCTCAGCTTCTTTTAATTTTCTTATGGTTGCCTCATGGATGCGAATCTGCCTCTCTTGCACCTTTATCTCTTTTTTGGCAACCTCGAGACGGATGGACTGATCTCTAGCCAAGCCGCGGAAATAATCCCGCTCCAAAACGGCCTTTTTGACCATTTCCCCGTCGGAATCAACAAAGAGCATGTTGTTTTGCTCTTTGTCAATTAGATCCTTGTAATGGCCAAGGATGGCCCCCATGTCATGAATGGCCGAGATGGCATGGTTGAGAGTGACCTCGGGTTTCTCCCGAATGGTCTCCTTCTGATATGCGGTTTCCGTCACCCGGAATACTTCCCGAGCATATCGGGCATGGAGGTTTATGTTCTCCTCCCGTAACTGCTGCATGGTGGAATGACCCGGGAGGTGTAGGCCCAAGCTATCAGCAAACCCGGGCACAAGTTTTTCTCTAAAAACAACCCCAGTAGCAAGCTCTTGACCTGGAACGGCCGCTTGTAAGAAACTCTGGAGGTCAATGTCGCAGGGTTCCTCTATATCAGCTGGGGCGGCCTGGGTGGAAGATCCCGGAGTGATTGCCAAAGCGAGATTATCCCGGGGAGGAAGTTCACTCACTTCGACCGGAGATACCCCGCTAACCGGGCCGGCCTCAATAACGGCCGTTTCCAATGCAGTGCGAGATTTCTTCTTCTTAGGGCGTTCGGGTGCTATGCCCTTACCCTTATCGGCCGAAGAGAAGGAACCACTACGGTTTCCCTTCCGTTTGTGGGTTGGAGCGTCCTCCGAGATGGCTCGTGCTGGTGCACGCGTTGGCTCCTCAACAGCGAGACTGGCCGACGCCGCAGCCTTAGAGCTTTTTCGGGGAACTTTCTTTCCCGTTGTCTTCGCCTTTTGGCCCGCAGTGGCAGTGGCAGTGCTCTCCTTTGGGGCTGCGCGATTCGAGGTCTGTGGCGCGCTGGTCCAGATCAACTCCATGCAACCTTCTTCTGCAAAAAAAAAAAATAACGAAACATACATTAGGTTATGCAATTGGGTATAACGAGATTGGGAATAAGCATAAAATAAATTGCAACTACACCCAAGAAAACAGGACTCACTTCTCACAATATCTCTCAATCCTCGCGCAGCCACCTGCTCTTGCAGATCAAGTTCTTTATCCCATGCCGGGATCATTCCCTTCCCGGACTTCAACGGCCTCCACTTTGGATCGACGTCTTGTAGACTAGTCACGTCGCGCCAATTTTCTATGTACACCCATCCGTGGTCCCAGGCCTCTATTTTGTCCATCTTCTTGCTTTTCTCAAACAAGGCCTGGTGATGCTTTGGGGTTTTTTGGCGAAGTGCGAGGTGGCCGGGGTCCACATAGAGTGTGGAAAAGAAATGAAAAAACAACCCAAGGGTTGGCCGGTTCATCCCGAGCTCAGCCGCAAAAGTCTTAAAAGCGGCTTCAAAGCTGCGGATATAGCTCCAGGCCACCCCGGTCAGTTGAGCAGGAGCCACCTTCATGAAGTTCAAGAGGCTCCGCTCAAAATTGGTCAACCTTAACTGGAAGCCGCATTGTGGCATTTTCCAGTAAACGCACATGCCCCGTTCGTGGTCATGTGCCCGATCTTCCGGGCCAGGTGCCCGTAATATGATTTGATCCCGGGGAATCTTATTTTTAGTTGCCACTAACTCATCATAAAACGCCTCCGCCCAGGCTTGATCTTGTACCTCGGGTGCGGGGGCTCGTTGTGATGATTTGGGAAATTCGGTATCATCTGGATGACCGGCCCTAGGATTCACGTCGGGTAGTGGCCTAACTATGGCCTTTGATCTGGCCTTAGGTTTTGTGACCCGAATTGGACCTTTACTTGTAGACGTCCCGGCTTCAGCCAAAATACGTTCACCTCGGGATGATTTTTCCGGGCTTGAATTTAGTATATCCACCTCCACATCGGTGGCTTCACCTTCCCCTGCTTCCACAGTTTCTTTTTCCGAACTCAGGTCATATAAATACCCGCTTGACCTTTGCGAGGTCCCCTCCTCGCTATCAGATCGGCCCTCATAAACCACGTTGGCAGCTATCTCAAGCATGGCATCTATGCTCTTGCCTACACCGTGATGAGGGGTGGGCACTTTTTGCCTCTGAGAGAACCCGGGGGAACCAGACTGATCCCCCGAGATGGATGGGTTTTGTCCTAATTTGGACCGGTTTTCTTCAGATCTCGCACCGGAAAGGTCAGCCATTTCTACGATTAACAAAGGAGTTGGCTTAGGTACAGACTTATTCAAGGTTGGTACATAATTCATCCGGGTTTTTGGTCATACGACTATACCAAGTTGGCCTACTTACTTGTACTCCTGATCCCGGGTTGCACTAATTTGTATTAACCGAGTTCTACCGAGGTCCAGGAATCACTAACCTTATCGAGGCGAGGTCTTCTTTGGCTGATTTTCTGTCCTCGGTTGCACTTTGAGTTCGCCGCTTGAAGTTCTCTTTTCTCCGAGATAACGATTGCTCGATCAGAAAAAGTGCAAATGACGGGGACGGGGGTATATATAGGTCCGAAATGGGAAACTTTTTTCCGCTCGGATCCCGAGGAGTGACACCTGGCGCAATCTGCGACGTTCATCCACGCGACGCTTCGATTCCCGCGCTTATTCACCGGACGCGAGCTCTAACCGAGTTAACGCATGACACGTGTTGCGCGAGGATTGCGCCTTCACCTCGTTTTCCCTGCCCGATTTGATGGGCGATTTGATGGCTGACGGCGGGTTAACGGAAGACGAGGCGTCAGGCATTTAATGCCGGTATACTATATATACTTCCTCCGTCTCCCTTTAACGATCCATCAACCGTACATTTTTCCTTCTAACTCGCATTCTCACGAGATGTCTGATCATGTGAATGACGAGGTTATCATCTTGAAAGATGATATTCCATTACCTCCCACACTTCTTCCACATCAAGGTCCCGAGGTCGCCCGCCACAACTCCAACAAAGAAGGCGACCCACTAGCCTGGGACCGATGTGCCATTTGCAAGTTGAGGGGATACTCTCCGCAAATGTTCCATTGTGACGACTGCGAAGAAGCTTTTCATCCCGGGTGCTCGGCTCGACGATCACCTCGGAATCACCATGACCCTCGCTTCCAATCCTTTACTTGCAAGCAATGCCTTGCTCAAGCACGCCAGACCAAGCGCCACCGTCAGGAATAGTTTTAGTTAGAAATAGTATATCGCATGTCGTATTCAGTTTAAATCTTGTATTGTATGATTTTGCGGTTTTAATGAAATTTCATCAACTATTCCATTTTTTGTGTTGATTATGTCGCATTCCATCCCGACTCCGTCTTGATTTTGTTTAAAAAAAAAAAAAAAAAAAAAAAAAAAAAAAAAAAACATCATCATGCGAGCTCATAATATTGCGAGATTACACTATCATACGACATTACAACATACAGTGCAAACAAATAACACCTCGGAAAATCATAAATAATTTTACATTGTTTACATGACTAAGTAATATCAAGTCAGAAGCATATCGCTATACATTCTGACTTCGGGGGCTAATGATAGGGCCATGTTCCCAAGGCCCTTTATTTACTAAACTTTAGGCCTATGAAAGCCCGGGATTCGGACCTCCTTTCAGGAGCCAGCCCGGCGCCAAGATAAAGAGGCCCAAAGCCCGAGATACTTAAGATCCAGTCACAGAACAAGCCGAAGGCCTGCAAAGGTCGAACTCGGCCCGAAATAGACATACACCGCCTTAATGCGGGATGACCAGTCAACTCGGTCACAATAACCGTTTTACCGGCTTAAGGCGAGATAACCGCCGAGATAGCGGTTATGACTCAGCATATATAAGGCAAAAATCCCCATTGAACGGGGGTCGAGATTTTACACACACAGAGAGATCGAATAGGTCAGAGTCAGAATCTCTCTATACCACCTTACTTCTCAATTCTCATCTCGGACTGCCACCTCGGGCAGGGCGAGATCAATCAACCACCTCTCACATACGGACTACTCTCCTCGGGAGATAGGACGTATCAGCTAGTGATGTTAAGTCATCATTAAAAACATCATTTCTCTCTCTGTTTTTTTTTTTTTAACTTTGATAGAGTTGACAAGCTTCTCTCTCTAGTCACCCACGTCCCACACTTCTCCCTCCATCTCTCAATCTCCCTCTCTCGATCTCAACATAAGTCGCAAACCTCGATGTAATTTAAACCTCTCTCATCTCCTAGCTTCCTCCATTGTGCTAAATCAAAAATATATCATGAAAAAATCTACTATGAATCAGAAATAGTCATCAAGTGAAAAAATAATTCTATGTTATGTTAATAATAATTTTGATCTCCAACACAATAAAAAGATAAATTATATAGATGCATGTATTCCCAATGCATCTAGCTTTTCAGTTAATATTTACAAATTATCTTTATTTATAATTGAGTAGATAATTTGAAAAGAAAAGAAATACATAAGCAATATATTTATACTAAACCATTAATTCGTCTTAAATAAAAAAAAAAACAATTTTAATATATTTAATGAAATGATTCTTAATGTACTTATCCTTCCAACTGATATTTTATTTTTTATTCATGTTGATCACAATAATTCTAACATATTGTTATTTCTAGATAAAATTTAGTTCGTTTGAACATTGGCTTATCACTCACTCTTACAAAATATTTTTTAAAAATTGTTATACGAAAGCAATATCACCACCATAAATCAAGAATATTATTCATCTTATTTTATAATTAATTGCCATATAAATAATTTGAATTTCTCCCGCTAAACTAAATAACTGATGAGCAGTATCTCCACAGCTAATTATTTCCAGTGTACACATTTAATGATGTTCCAGTCCTTTTGGGATAATTCACCTTGATTCGGCTGGTAAGACTACGTGTCGCACGGCGCGCCGCTCTTGCGGTATGATACCGATAGGTGAACAGACCGCCTCCCTCCAGCTGGCCTGACGCGTAACGTATCATCCCTTCCCGTTAATTCTGATTTACTCTTACTCTACTTTTAGACGAGTAACGAAGCGGGTCAATTTTTATACTAATAAGCTTCTAAGTTGTATACCCGTTTTGTTTTAAGATACACAAGAAGAGATACAGGACATTTAGTTTACTATTTTACAAGGAACCCTCCGAGCACAAATTCTAACCTAAATGGTAACTTGTTATCTAAACGTGGTTCAAACCTTCTGTTACTAAATCTCAAAATATCGGTCCAACTTACAGTGATACAACGGACACATTTTTCTTATTAAACCATGTTTATTTTAAATTCCAGAAATCCAGTTTGTTTTGCCTATATAACCATACTCTTTCCCCATTTGAGCAGCAAACACTAAAACCTCTCTCTCTCTCTCATCTCTCTCGCTCTCTCTCTCTGTGAAAGACACAACCACGCACAACTCAGAAATGGCAACATCTAGCTTCTCCTTGGTGGCAGTAATGGTGGTTCTCTTCATGGCGGTTGGTGCATTTGCACAAGACATGTCGCCGTCTCCTCAGCCAGAGAGTGCGGCGGTGGGTCCCGCTTCCGCCATGGCCATGCTCTTCTCAGTTGCGATGTCTCTCTTTGTCGCACCTCTTCTTCTCTCTCACTAGATTTATCTTTTGTTATTCTTTCTGTTTTAATTTGGGAGTTGGATCTAGTATTTGGGAGGTGAGATGTGGTGGCTCTGTTGGTTAGGAGGGATTTATGTGAGAGATTGATATTCTTTGTTGGTTTGTATTATATTTGTGGTATTATTTTATTTGATTTATGTGAATAAGTTGGTTATTGTGCTCTAGTAGAACCTCTATGATTACTGTGTTATATTATTATTGTTTCTTTGTGCTTTAGTTTTACTGCGATATGTCAACTGGGAAGCCAAAATGGGATATAAACTTGTGAAAAATGTGGTAATGTTGTCAAATTGACTGACTAAAGAAGAGCCCTCTGTTATTGTGACTTGAGAACTAAGAAATTTAGAATCTAGAAAACTCAAGAGGTGGCTAGTGTGCCAGATTGAAAATGACACATAATTCAGAAATTAGCAGGTAGGAATAATTAAGATTTTAAAGGTAAAGACTTTGATTTTGAGGTCAATTGAGCAGATCTAGATATTAATTATTATTAATTCAAATTATGTTAATAGAAAATATTATAATGACTAATTAGTCTAATATAATTTTTTTTTTTCAAGTAATAAATAATCAATCAACCAATAACATTATTATTTTTTCAATTCATTCTCAAATTTTAATATGGTATCCGAACAAAATTCGACCATGAAGATTGAGGCTAGAGATTCTACTGAAGAATTAGTAGAAGAAACAAAAAAAAAAAAAAAAAAATTAAAGAAGAATAGGAGTCTGTTGAAATAATAACTTAGTAAAAAGAAAATGAAAAACACAAGTTAGTTTAATGGAGGTTCAAAATGATCAAATCTAAGTAGTAAAGATGCAGAAATACGTGCTAGATTGAAGAAAGAGTAAAAAAAGGTTACCTAAGCATCAAAGTGTGAAACACTAAGCTAGCTTGAGTTAAAAATCTGCAAAGAAAAATTATACGCAAGTTGAGCTCTATTGATTTGTACAATCCCGATTTGAGAATGAGTGTTGAAAATAAAAAATAAGGGAATATCTAATTCAGTTCAGCGGGGTTAAAAATTCGTGATTCCGGATTAATTTGGGTATAATTTGGAAATGATTTGGAATTATCTAGATTAGAGATTCTAGTTTCACAAGGGAGAAAAAAAAAAAAAAAAAAAAAGTCTAGTTCGGATATAATTCGTGAATAATTCATAAATAATTCGGTCAAAATTCGGTCAACCGAATAAGTCAGTATTCAGTTTGCCATCACAAAAAAAAAAGCGAATTATTCGTAAATCTTGTGACTAAAATTTAAGTTTTGAACTTCATTGAAAAGACTACCCCATAGCAGCAAATATACCATGTGGTATTCAAGGGAAAAAAAAAGGGCCCTTGCTTTTATTTTATTAGCCATTAGATAATTTCTTTGCTTGCCCATGTGTAGGCCAATAGGCTATAAAGTCTGCTTTCATTTTCATTGTAACATTAAACAACAAGAAGCCTTAAATAGGAAATAACAACAGATTTATTTTTAAATAGAAAATAAATCTGTTGTTATTCCTTCAGAATAACAAGAATCTATTATTCGGATCTTAACTATTCAAATTTTTTCAGACGTGAATCTCAATGAAATAAATTTTTCATGTGCAAATTTCAAAGAAGATTAACGGTTGGATCGGAATAACAGAATCCTGTTATTCCCAAGGAATAACATCATTTTTATTTCCTATACTTGCATTTAACAGGTTTATTTCAGACATGGATCTTATTGATGTCCCCCTGGCTGGTCGACAATACACCTGGAACAGCAAGCGCCCCAACCCAACCTTTTCCAAATTAGATAGAGTTCTAATTTCTGAGACTTGGAATGCACTAGGAAGCTCCTATCAGTTATGCGATCAACCAGCCACTGCTTCCGATCATGTCCCACTCCTTTTCTCACTAAAACTGCACTCAAACCGGAAAAGAGGCCCCTTTCAATTCGAGCTATTCTGGCTTAGGCATCCGGACATTGATCGAATTGTCAAAGAAGTATGGGAGTCTATTCCGAACACAGACTTGTCTCCAAGGAAATTTCACAAAAAATTACATGCAGTGGCTCGGGCACTCCGAGTTTGGTCTGATTCTGTTTTCGCAAAGAAGGAGACCTTTCTATCACGATCAAAATGGACGTTGCGGCAATTAGATCGGGTGGAAGAAAAAAGATGCTTGAGTAACGCGGAGTTCTCTCTAAGAATAAAAATTAGAGAACACGCCTTTCGACTGGCACTGTTGTTGGAAATAAAGTGGAGACAACGATTGGGCTGCCGATGGCTCCAGTTGGGCGATAAGAATACCAAATTTTTTCACGCATCGGCAAATGCCAGGAAAAATTCAAACTATATCACCTCACTACTCGCTGACGATGGAACCCCCATTCCACACCATCAAATTGATCGAGCCATATACCTCCACTTTAAAGCCACGATGACAGCCTCATCTACACCCCAAATACCATTCGACCTAACGGGGAAGGTAGGGCCACAACTGACAACAACATTATTGATCCTGGATGATCCTATCACAGCGGAGGAGGTACACAGTGCCATAATGCAAATGCCAAAACACAAAGCCAGTGGCCCTGATGGTTTCCCCATTGAATTCTTCCAACGATTCTGGGATATCATGGCACTAGAAATTGTCGCTATAATTCAAAATCTACACAATGATCGAACTGACATCTCCTCCTTAAATAAAGCCGCCATTACCCTCATCCCCAAAAAAATTCACCCTACTAACATCGGAGATTACAGGCCAATAAGTGTCATCAATACGGTGCCAAAAATCATATCCAAGGTCTTGGCAAACCGATTGCAACCGCTCTTGCACCAGCTCATCTCCTACAGCCAGACGGCTTTCATCAAAGGTAGATCAATAATGGAGTCATTTTTGGTGGCCAGGGAAATTCTCAGCTATTGTGCAAAAAGGAAGGTGCCGTCCGTTCTGTATAAAGTGGACTTTGAAAAGGCATTTGACACTGTTAGCTGGTGCTTTCTCACAAACCTGTTGATCGAAAGGGGTTTCCCACCCAAATGGATCTCGGTCACTCTTACTCTACTGAAATCATCATCGTCCATGATCAGACTAAATGGGGGCTCCTCACCCTTCTTCAGGCACACTCGAGGGGTAAGACAAGGTGACCCCCTCTCTCCCCTCCTGTTTATCCTTGTCACGGACTCCCTACATTGGCTAATCAGGAACTCAATCCCAGCAATGCATCCGGCCATCTACCTATCGCCCCAACCGATCCAGTATGCGGATGACACAATCATTGTCGCGGAAGCTCATCCACAGACACTCAAGGTTCTATCCCTCATTCTATCCATTTATGAGAGCCTAACAGGGTTGCGCATCAACAGGGCTAAGAGCTCCTTCATCCCTATTGCCATCCCTCAAAATCTGATTCCGACCATTCAGACCATCTTTCAGAGCCCTCCTTCTGTGCTCCCGATCAAATACCTCGGTCTGCCTCTGTCTGTGGGAAAGCCCTCCAAACTGCATTACCTTCCTCTCATAGCGGCGGTAGAAGGCAGGGTGGCCTCCTGGAAATCATCACTCCTTTCATTTGGGGGTCGACTGACACTCATCCAGTCGGTTCTCTCATCGATGCCCTTACACTTCATGCAGGCCTTTCGCTTACCAAGGTGGGTCATAAAACACATCGATCGTATTCGACGCAACTTCCTGTGGAAAGGTACTGACACCTGCAAGGCAATTAATTGCTTGGTGAATTGGGAGCAGACATGTGCGCTCAAGCAAAATGGCGGTCTGGGGATTATCAACCTTCCCGTCCAAAATGATGCCCTTCTGGTCAAATGGATCTGGACACTGCAAGCAAATCCTCACGGCATATGGGCAACTACCCTTCGAAGGTTATGTGGCATCACTGACTTTTCTCACCTTCAGACTCAAGACAACCTCTTTTTTTTCCTCAAAGACCTCAGAGATCTCCTACCTTTCTATAGGGTGTCAATAACAACACAGGGTCCGGCCACTCTTTGGAGGTGGGAGTCTAGTGGCCTGTTCTCCACATCCTCCGCCTACAAAACACTTCGTCAAAGCGGCTGGACATGTCGCTACTACAAACAACTTTGGAAGATTTCCACACCCTCCAAGGTCCGTGTCTTTCTCTGGGTCATGCTCCAAGACAAGCTATTGACTAGAGAGACACTGCTCAGAAGGGGTTGTCAAGTGACCCAAGGATGTGTACTATGTCTGACAACAGAACTTGAAACAATTCGGCACCTCATGTGGTCCTGCCCTTACTCCATGGCCATGTGGAGAACTTTATTAATCATATCGGGTCTGGGGATCATTCCACCGGGCACCGATTCGCATATCCAGCTATGGGTCTCTAACCCATTTTCAGGACGCCGGGGCCGGGCATGGGCAACGGCTTGGGCGGCAGGTCTTTGGACATTATGGAGAGAAAGAAATAGGCGCATATTCACAAATCAATCAAAATTCGTCCTCACCTTGGCGACTGACACGGCGCTTGAGGCGCGACAGTGGGTGATGTACTGCGGGGATCCCAATAGGGTTACATAGTGAGTAAAGGGTCCAGGATAATAAATATTCGAAGGGTGTAAATATTTAATATTCCCGTTGAGGCCCGCTTGGGCATGTGTAAATACCTTTTTATCTATGAAAATCCGTAAGCTGGCAATTGTCACCTTACCCTAAAAAAAAAACATCATTTTTATTTCTAAATATTTATGTTTGTTAAGTATGCAATAATAGTGGAGTAAAAGAGAATTACCTACCTTCTCTGATCAATATCATTTTTTTTTTCTTTTTTTTTTATGTTTGTCAAGTATGTAATAATAGAAAGTGAAATTGTACTAACAACTCATTATAAAATTTCCTTTTAATTGTTTCACATCCTTCGTAGAATAGTTGAGCAAAAGAGGAAAAGACAAACTAGAGGAGTTCTTTCTCACAATGTTAACAAATTGTATTTCTGTTTAGACAATTGTTCTATCAAATTAATTCTACACTCTTCTATTATATAACTTCTGCCAAATAATCTTGAGAATTAGCTTTTGGTCAAGTGGAAAAGACAAACTAGGAGGTCATATGTTTGAAATCCAAAAGAAACAATAATTTGTGAATATTAAACAGTTTGATGGTTTGACCTCTAACTTTTACTTGCACCTTGTTTGGATGGAGAGTAGAGGAAGGGAAGGAATGAAAAGAAAAGAAAATTTTCCGTCGAATTGTGTTTAGTTGACAAAATTATGTCGGAGGTGAAGGATACAGGAGGTGAAAGGTTTAATCTTGTATTATTATAATCAATAGAATTAGTTTCCCTCCCGATTTGGGGTGTAACAGATGGAAAGAAATTTTGTTATAAATATTTTTAGAACAAAAAACACAAATGCCCAACTCTATATCTTAGCTGTATAATTTCATACAAATTTTTTGTCACAAACCTATAACAGCCACTGGATTTCTCATTAACCTTCTAAATATTAATCAACTAAATAAGAAATAAGACAGAAAAAAAAGTTAAATTTATTTTTTCTCATTAATCATCCATACAAAAAGAAGTTAAATATGTTAATCTTCATTTCTATTCCATTCCATTTCCTTTTATTTTTCACCTCCCATTCCTTCCTCTACTCTCCATCCAAACAAGGTGTTAAAAAACGACTAACTATCCCCCATTCATCCTCGGTCAATAACTGCCTTTGTTGACCGCTAATTAAGAGGGGACCACAAATTTCAGCGTAAAAGACAAAACAAAACGCGTCATTATCGCGGCGAGTGCAAGTATTCATATATAATACATCAAGTATTCATATCTAAGAAATCAAGTATTTAAAAAAAAAATTGACACATTACTCACCCATCTTTTACATGTTTTTAGAGGTGGTTTTTTTTCTCCGTTCACTCTAATCAATATTTCTGACAATCTGTGAGAAATTTTGCAAATCTAAAACCACGAACGTCTTCTACACAATTTTCTCTTTCAAATGAGATCCATGATGACATACTTTCGAGTTGTCCGTTGCACAAGTATTTATACCTCGTCATTCAAGTATTCATACCTCATCGAGCAAGTATTCATACCTCATCAGTATTTCACAAATAAAAAACTGGACACATCATACTCATTTTTTACCGATTGAATACTTGTTCGTCTTCCGAAATACTTGATATCTTAGGTATGAATACTTCTTCGACGAGGTATGAATACTTGCACGACGAGATATAAATAATTTTATGAGGTATGAATACTTGCGCGACGGATAACTCAAAAGTACTTCATCATGGATCTCATTTGAAAGAGAAAATTGTGTAGAAGACGTTTGTGATTTTAGATTCGCAAAATTCTTCATAGATTGTCAGAAATATTGGTTAGAGTGAACGGAGAAAAAAAAATTACCTCTAAAAACGTGTAAAAGATGAGTGAGTGATGTGTCCAGTTTTTTGTTAAATACTTGATATCTTAGATATAAATACTTAGTGTATTATATATTAATACTTGATGTATTATATATGAATATTTGTGCGCATCAGTTGTAAAAATTTTCAAATATAAGCGGTTCCCACGTAATTAATGATTGATATGCGTTTTCTTTTGTCTTTTTGTGCTTGAAGTTGTGGTCCCTTAGATAATTAATGATTGGGAGATGAATGGGGGATAGGAGCAGGGGGAAAAAAAATATTTTCCCTTAATTTAATCATTGCATTATCAAAAAAAAAAAAGTGTACGTGCTTCTAAGTAGTTTGTAAGATTCAACTGCCAAGGTAATATTAGCACATTCTACTCATGTTCCTCTCGGGGATTATCCTTTTTCAAACATCAGAAGCCATCTTTGATCAACTACGAGCTTATGTAAAAAGAGAGCAACAATACGTACAACAACATAAATTTTAATGCCACAGGAAATCGGTTCACAATTTTGTAATGCCAAGATAAATTGAGCGTCATAAAATAAAATGTGGGCATTTGATCCCTCGCCAGAAAAATAGGATGAGTGTTGTAGAAGTTACTAAGGAATTTATAAGAATTAAACACAACAGCGAAAACAAATATTAGGATAAATTTGAGGTAGAACGACTGTCGTGAGATAGCACAACAAACAAGGTAAACTGATCAATTCAAACTAATATTTATGCCACAAAATTTCAATTAAGCTGAAACAAATATGATAGATGTTGGCAAAATTGACCTTTATAAATAATAAATAATACTGTTGCAACCTAAGAAAATAAAAAATGTACAAAAGAGATACCACTGAGCTTTATTCACACTTTCACAGGGTTGCTGCATTTTCTACCGTCTAATGCACAGCTTATTTACAAATCTTTTTTGGTTATTTTCACACTAAAATGTTTCTGGAAATTTAAATAGGCCAACACTTCCTAAGAAGTTTTTTGTCCTCTTCATTCTTTTGGCCATCTTTTAATCTTTGTAGCGCCTTCCACTAGAATTCTACAGTTCAAAATAAAAACATAAATGTAAAAAAGCAGAAAAAAGAAAGATGTTGTTTGACTGCAAAGGTTATAGTACTGCCTGATTTAACAACAGCTCATATTAAACTAAAATTAAGGTAACACGTGATCTGCATTCCTTGACAATATTTTAATTTTTTGGGTGAAATCCTAACTTGATTCTCTCAACATGGCACGATTTTCGGGCCTAGAAGATAAACTATTTAAGATCATATGGTTGAAGTAAAGAAAAAGATATTAACAATGCAGTATTAGCTATATTCTTGTTCTAGTAACGTACATTTGATATCCATATCTACATGCAGAAAATAAAATTAAAATTATTTAATAAAAAAAATGTCAAGTGCTTACATTAGTACGTGAGGCCAATTATGAAAACCAAGAACTAAAGATTCATATCATTGAAGAAGTCAGAGAGCCTGTCAGTTAAATCAAAATTTTACATGCAAACAACATACATCAATTAAAGATGCTTCAGCAGATTGAAATAGTAAATTGCACGGATTTGAACACTCAGACCTACCTGTGGTGGTTATTGTACAGCTTCCTGTTTGCCTTTAAGGGTAATTAACAAGTACCCTAATAGGAAATTGGGAACTCACATTTGCAAATAAAAATTTGGAATTTTTTCTGCACATACCCCCCTATGGGAGAAAATGTCTCTTACAACCTTCCCCCCCACCCTAATGGGAATTAACAAGTACAGCTTCCTGTTTGCCTTTAAGGGTAATTAACAAAGTACCCTAATGGGAACTCACATTTGCAAATAAAAATTTGGAATTTTTTCTGCACATACCCCCTATGGGAGAAAATGTCTCTTACAACCTTCCCCCCACCCTCCCATACTTCAATTAGATACTCAAAGTACCTTTCTGCTTTTTCTTTGCACAAAACACACGACGGTAGTGTGGGTATTTCAATAAAAAAATCCTCCCTGTGATTTGGGTTTAGGGGAAAATACTCTTTTGCATAATAATTCCAAGTTTTTGGTGTGTATGTCAAGTACAGCAGTAGAATTTGTCAAAAAATAACTCATCAACCACAAAGGGGAGAGAGAGGGAGGAGGAGGGGTGGTAGAACCTAATCATTTTCACAATGACAGTGCTTCCTTCATCTGCATCAACATGTCTGAGCTTGATCTCTTCTAGACTTCCGTCTCTGTACGCATGCTGAAATTAAGCCAAAAACAATTTATCATACAGAAAGTGGATTGTTTGCATGAACATGAATTTCCTGTGATAACTTTAGTTTAAAAATTATCATCAATTTCGTCCTTGGTTGATCATTTGGGATCTGGCCCCTTTACCATGCTGGTCATGGCAATTCCCATACATCCACTTTAGAATCAACTCCTAAAATTGTCTATTGGTGATTATTGCTATGTAACTGGCCTATAAAAAGAACATACCTTGTAAAAGCAGCTGGTACCAAAAGGACAGGACCCATTTCCAAAATCAAAGTACTTGCAATCAATAGACCTGGGAAGGAACATTTATTTGTCAAACTCAATTTAAAGAGAGAACCATTATATCAATTGCTTCAAAAGAAGAATTAGAATCAAGGATTAATGTCACAAAGCCAGTTGATTTTTATTTTTTTCTTTTGTCATATTTTTGTTTCAATTTTTTTCAGTTGGGTCCTCGAGGACCTTCAGGTTCTATGGCCTGTATTACTGCTTTGATGCTTCCGCAAGGTATTTAAAAAAAAAAATAGAGAAAGAATAACTGAGGCTAGCATTTTGTAACTGTCAATATTTGGAAGACACTGGCACAGAATAGTGATCCAACCACTAACAGACCGTAACAAAACGAAGGTACTTAAAAAAGTAAAAACCAAAAAAGCACTGAAATGGCACCATACTTTAGCTCGGTAGTCTTTTACTCCTTGAATCTTGTCACCAAAACCAGGCTGGTACTAGGCTATACAGTATACACTACACGTAACACTTCTTTGTTTATGTATTTTAGGTCCTATAAGGCTTTTTTAAGCCTATCTAAGCACACAAATGCAGCAAGTCCAACCCCAAAGGTACCACCTTAAAGAGAGAACACTGCAAGACCCAATAACCTAAACACATACTTGAGCTTGGCCTTGTAGCTATCCATAATCTCATCCTTCTCCTCCTTGGAGAAATACCATAAAACACTGGGTATGACATAGTAGGACAGGCGACGGCAGATTGGGCAGGCACGCACAGCCTGGTTGACATCAATCCCCGAGTCGTGCAGGGAGTTGCTGCGCCAGTTGCGGATGCACGACACACAAAATGGGTGGTCACACTCTGACAGCAGCCCAAACTTCCTCTCTGCTGCTGTTGGTTTCGACAGTACCTTCTCCAGGCAAACACTGCACTCTATGTCCTGGCTCTTCCTCAATGCCTCCAGCCGCCTAAACAAATAATGTAGGGTAATAAGACTAACCGCATTTCTCTGTATTTCTTTTTGTTTTCTGTTTGTCTTGGCCTAATTGGTGAAATTGAGGATAATTGAGGCCCAAAAAACAATCTCTACATAAAAGGAATTAAACAGGTACTCCAGGATATTGAGAGATTCTGTACATGAGGACAGGCTGAATTTTGAGGGGAAACAATGAAATTCTTGAAGAGTCAAAAAGTGGAATAAACGAGAATCAGAAAATGCAATAGCAGTGTCACATGCAACTCCTCCATATTTATATTTGAGTACAATAAAATTTTGATAATAGTCCCTGTATCATCAGCTACAAAATGCCTTTGGATAGAGATACGGGTTAGTTCCAGCTGATTTTTTTGTTCTGCAGTATTTAAAAAAATAAAAATCAACATATGACATCATTTCCGAAAAATCTCATTCCACAGCAAAAACAGCAGCAATATGTGAGAGGAGAAACACTGACAATGCCAGCATTTGAGATCTTGTGAAAAGCTGTCATTGTCAGCATTTGAGACTTTGGAAAACACTGGCAATGCCAGCATTTCTAACTTCTCTCATTATTTGTTGGCTACTCATACTACCTCGCTCCATTTCAAATAAAGGCACTGACAGTAATAATATAATAAAGTGCCTTCCTGTCTCTACTCCCTAGATCATTCTCTTCCCCAACAAATTAGAACTACAGATTTAGTTTATATAACAAACAACAGCTGCGAGCCATATTTTTGTTGAAGGATTAGAACAAAGAATTGCCACGTGACTTATATGTCTTTCTGTTATATTACACCACAGGCATAGCATAACATTTGCAACATTAAATAATCACGCTATGAAAATAGTTCAAAAAGGTTTCCAGGTCCATATTAATACTGTACTACCACGAGAGCGGTTCCCCATGTCAAATCAATAGCAACTTCATTTAAAGTATCCTCAAACGCCTATCAGACTGCTAGCGTTTGGGAGAACCCTTCCAAATGTTAGCATTGCTAGCGTTTGAGAACAGCCCAAAAACGCTAACAATGATAGCATTTTCGCTATGGAATGAGATTTTCCAGAAATTATGCCATATGTCCATTTTTATTCTTTCCCGATAAAAATATCGGTAGTTACCGTACACAATTTGATCAGATATTTTCATGCTTGATTCGTACAAATTCAAATACCATTTAAAACCACACAGTTACCTTAGCCTAATTCATAAAGTTCTCAATGGCTGTTTCTTTTTTCTTGTCTTCGCTTAATTCATGGAAATTGAGGATAATTCAGGCTGAAGCAACATGACCAACCAACAATTTGTACATAAAAATATATAAAGGGGTACTAAAGGGTATGATATCCAGTACACAAGTACAGACTGAATTTTGGAGGGGAAAAATAAAATCCCTGAAGAGGTAAAGTGAAATAGAACAAGGATTAGAGATTGCAAACCATTTCTTATGCAATTCATTCCCATCATACATGAGTACAATGAATTGATTTCTTAATCATCATATCTGCTATCAATGCCCTTTCAATAGAGATATAGGTTAGTTTCACTAAATTATCTGATCAGATATTGCCATCTCCAATGCACGCAAATTTTAACACTATGTAAATAACACAAAAGCACAATAACATCCAACCTATACATACAAAACTCACATCGAGAAAAGCATATCATGTACCTGTTGTTCCTTTGGCAGAGCCTCAGGTGCTCTTCCCTTTCCTCAGGGCGGTACGGGTGGAGACACTGCTTCCCGCATATGAGGCAAGTGTCCCCATGCATTTGCATGCACGTCTCACCATATGGGCATAAGCCCGCAGCAGCAAAAGAGCAAATCGGCATTTCCTCAGGGTTAATAGGTATGGATCCAGTTGGCTCCTCTGAGAGAATATGGCTTTCAGTTGACCATGTAGGTTTGACTGGAGAGTGGGAGGATGGAGGAGAAAGGCTAGGATAAGAGGCTGAAGGCCTGGTATTTGATTGAACAGGTAGCGGTGGGGTGATAGGTTGGCTGCGAGAGGGCTTGACATGGTCGTACCGGCATCTGGAACCATATGAGCACACACCTCTCTGGTAGAATGTGCAAATCTGGTATGATAACAAACAAGATTAGGTCAGTTGCATCTAGAATCAAATGAAAACAAGTAGTAATACAAAGTGCAACAGAAATTTACATTATTGGGTGGATCAGTCCGGTCATGAGAGAAATCACAGTACTCCCCTTTGAGGCATGCACCGTGCATGTAGAATTTGCACAAAACCCTGATCAATCAGATACAATTTCCATGTTAGAAGTTGGCGCATTGAAAGAAATAAATAACCAATACACTTATGTTGTTTTAAAACATATCATCTTTATTTTCAGATAATATTTGGTGCTCATAAAAAATTCCTTGTTGAACCAATAATTGTCATTTGGAATTCATGTAACGTAGTTGTAAGGTTTGGTATGGTAATGTACCATAAGGATACTGGGTAGTCCTGTTCTCTGGGATCATTTATGTCCTCCTCTTTCTTCTGTTTAGATGCATTTTAATTTAGCTTGCACAAGTTCTTGAACATTAAAAGTGAACTCGTATTATGCAGCACAGATTTGGTACAGCAAGCATCACCACCCCAGAGAATGGTTATGTAAATTTGTTAACTCCAAAGGTTTTCTATAAATATCCGAAATATTGGGCATGACCGAATAGTTCTTGTAAAACAGTAATATAAATTTCATAAAAATCAATCAAATACGGAAGAACCCTCCCCCCAAACCGCCGCCGCCCCATCTCCTCTTCCTCCCACAAGGAACCGGTGCTAATAATGCATATATACTTACAACTGTGAAGATTCATATAGAATTCTAAATTATTCTAGATCGTATGGGAAAATCATTGCAAAGGCCAATAGGTATGTCTTTGAAAATTAAACGAGATGCAATCTCGAATCCGAAATTGATTTCAATTACATAGAGAG
This sequence comes from Carex kokanica, assembly GCA_025461125.1. Lineage (NCBI taxonomy): Eukaryota > Viridiplantae > Streptophyta > Magnoliopsida > Poales > Cyperaceae > Carex > Carex kokanica. The sequence goes on from JAJGRX010000992.1 coordinate 161,312, forward strand.
AGCAGCTGAATTGAGTACCTTTTAGACATGATGAGAGACACTGGGCCGATTTGAGATGGCAAGAGAAATCAGGAGCTATCGACCTATCGTCTTAATTTTATTTTATTAATTTTTGTTTTCCCTTCGCCTCTCCTTCCTTCTCTTCTCTAGTTCTCTGCCTCTCCGCCAATTGTTTAGGGTTTGGTAAGATAGGACCCACCTCCGTTAAACAAATACCGACCCGGATATTCCAGCGCTGGTAAATAAAATGACCATACTGCCCTGTGCGCCGAGCGTACCGTTGAAAGTCGGTCATTGATTTCATTTTGGTGACCGGATTTTATGTTACTATTTCCATTCTTTGTATCAGTGGGGCCTACATTTTAGAGAGATGGAACAGAAAATATGTACTCCATTCTGGTCATCCCTTTAATAAAGCTACATTTCAGAATTTCTACAAATGTTTTACCAACGAATAAAATGGCAAGATTTAATCCCTTTTTTTATATGTTACCAATAAAAATTTCCGAATTTTAAAGGTCTATATAATTAAGATTAAGAAGCAGATCCACTTAAATGAAATGAAAAAAAAAGCTAAAATATTTTTTTATATTCGGCTTTTTTTTATTTAATAAAATGAAATTCTAAATTAATTTTCTAGGAAAATGTTAAACGAGTTTTTAAATTTAGGAAGACCGAAAATGTGAAATCACGATCCTAACTATTTTTTTTTTCTGACACAAACAAGAAAAAAAAATTAACTAAGGTTGTGTTCCACAAAACGGAGTGAAATCGCATTAATGGAAATGGAAGGAAGGTTTCTGAGATGAGGCTTCCTTCCGAATAGTAAACTTACATCCAATTTGGGGTGAAAGATTTCGCCAAAAATGTACACGGTCCTCACCTCCAAACAGTAACGCTCCTCTTCTGTTTCCTCTCGGATTCCCCCCTTATGAAACAGAAGTCGCACCTGACCGGATGGTCTAACAACGTCTTCCCTCCACACAGTGTTTCTACCTTCCCCTCCCTTCGCATATTCCCAATTGAAGCATACCCTAACACTGTCAAGTTTTCCATCTATTTCCAAATCACAAGACCGGATTTTTGAATTATAAAAAATCATGAAATTCATTAACTTTCAAATCACAGCCGTTGAATTGTCCGAACTTTGAAATAGCACCCCCTTGAACTTTTTTTTTTTTGGTTTTGTTTTTTAAAATTGAAAATGCATATGAACCAAAATTCAAAACTCTAACTTTCCTAAGTCTCAAATATAGTTTAATTTTTTTTTAGTGGTTTAATTGAAATTCGGCATTTATTCAATAAAAACATTTCAGTTTTATATTACTATTTACAAATGCTTAGGATATTATGTGTATGTATATAGAATCGTGTTCTATATTACTTCTTCTTTGAACTATTTATGTAGAAAAAAAAAATCTTATTTAACCATAGTCCATAGGCATAGAGCGGTAAATTTGTGCATTGTCATATCGTGACTAATATACCATAAAATTGGTCACATGCGTGTCGTGATCAAGTTAATTTTTCACGTGTTATGTTTTGTCGTGACTAAAATGGTGAGGAATGGTCACGGTATGCAACTTATCATGCGTGTTGTGATGTGTCCTTGTTTTGCTGAGGACTGGTCACGGAATGGGACGCGCAAGTCATGGCATGCAACAGACACGTGTCACGTTGTTCATGACGTAATTGTTCTGCTCTGTGACAAAACCAGCTCCGACGTGCTATTTTTTCCGCTCTACACGGGCATAGTATAACGAAAATTATAATTGTCATGAAAATTAAATTAAAAATCTGTGTATTTTTTAAATAGTAAATAATAAAAAAATGAAAATCATTAGACTGACTATCAGAATTTAAAAATCACAGATCTAGGAGTATCATTATAAAATTGTGTCCAAAGAGCCAAAGAGTATAACACTATAACGTCCATGAAATGTTAATGTAGCATCACTAGAACGTCAAACTAAACACCATCCAATGTTGTGGCATTGTGACCAATCAGAATATAATCTTAGGTACGATTGCCTTTCTAGGTACATCTCTAGCTGCACATCTTTCGTCTTTTTATTTTTTATTTATTTCCGTAAAGACAGCGCCAGGTTCACGTAGGTTCAAGGTGTAAATGGTCGGATACGGATTGGATAGTTGTCCACCTGTATCTTTATCCGTTATAATTTTTCATATACGGATAGTATTGGATATAGAAATGGATTGGATATTAAACGGATACGGATACAGATCGGATATCGGACGGATACGAATACATATATGGATATAATTCGGATAATTAAAAATAAATTACTAATGTACATTATAGTAAATAATAACATCTAAATATAATTTGTTCATTTATAAATTAGATCTAATATTTTTTATAATAAATTTGTTGGTTACAAAACATATATAATATTATCAAAACATTAGTCACTAATCGTGTCATAGTGTTATATTGTTCATCAGAATGTATATGTATATACAGTTTAATAAATAATTGGTATATTTATGTAGTTAATAAATCAATTTAAGAACATAGAGTACATTTCGTGTGATAGGGATGTAAACGGTCGGATACAAATAGTGACGAATAGTTAAAAAATTTATTGTATCCTTATCCATTATAATTTTTCGAATACAGATGCAGATAATTTCGGATACAGATACGGATACGGATCGGATAATTTAAGTAATTTTCCGAATTCAAAAATCGAATAATATCCGATCCGTTTACACCCTACGTAGGTTGCACAAAATGCTCGTGGATCGTTCAGAACTCAGATTCAACTCGCTGACAGCTTGCTCGGAATCATTTCAAATTGGAATTGACTTGAGCCAGTTAGCTCCTTTAGTTCACGAGTTCAGGAGTCCGAATCTGCTGCGATCCTGGGTAGGATCGCAGGATCTTGCGATTCTGAATCAACGGTTCAAATTTTTCTGTGCACGGATCTCGAAAACACTTTAGAAAAGTAAATTTTCATGCACGCATCACGAAAAGAACCAACAGCTGAGATTCGGGATCGCAGGGTCCTGCGATTCCCGAGAATCACAGCAGATTTATTTTCCGAGTTCAGAGTTCGAATTGACTCCAACTCACTTGCTACCAACCCAACTTGAGTTGGAATGTACTATTAATTTTGTTAATTTTATGGATTATTTTTTAATTTGTAATTTTGCTAATTACTATGTATAGTAGCGTCATATGTTAAAAATTATTGTCCAGTTTCTTTTTTTTTTTTTTTAATTTATAGACTTGTTTTTTGTAAGTATTGTTATTGTGTGGTACTGAATGCGAGCTTAGTTCAGCGACCGTCCATGCGAAGATGAGATTGGCTATTCGCACCTGCCTGAGACAACACAGCAAACACCTTTCTTTAGACACATATTGACCTCAGCTGTTCATGTCATAAATTGATAAATAAAACTACGACAACTGATTAAGTACTAACAATGATGATAAAAATTATGAAGAAATCAGTTTGGGTTGTGCATCTTAAATTCACAAATGTTATATATTTTTGCAGTAGTTTATCTTCTAATAATATACATTATACAATATATAGTTCTCGACTTACAATATACCTTTTAATTAGACTGACCATGCTTTGACTCTATATACTTCACATCTGTCATTTCTCGTCATACCTCAGAGAAATGACGTATTTAAATTTATACACATTGACCCGTTCATACTATATCTGAACAAGCACTAAATTGCTAAAATATACACAGGTTTGGGTTTACTAACATCAACTTTTGAGCTTATGAAGCGGATCCTTTCGATTGTTGCACCTCGAGTTCATGCTCTGCCACCATGATGCAAGAATCCATCTCCAGGGAAGACGCCTTGGTTTTATCCTTTGATTGAAAAGGTTCAGCAGCATTTAGCGCATCAGGCGTGCACTGTACGTCAGGTGCTATGCCGACCTGATCGATTTCGTGTAGTGCAGGTGATAAGTATTTCGCGACTGTGATGAATAAGGCTGATCCATCATTCAATTCCGTCACGCTCTGCAGGGAGATCATTAAGGGATAATTGTCAAGATTCATAATTTTAAAGATGTTGCAACAAGTAGGTCAATTGATTAAAAATAATGAGAGCACAACCGGCACCAAAGCTTAGATCAACATATATTATAGACAAAACACTGAGATGAAAAAGGAGTACCTGAATTTTTCCTTTGCCAAAGGTTTTGTGTCCAACAAGAATTGCGCGACCATTATCATGTAATGCTCCTGCCAGAATTTCACTTGCACTAGCACTCCCCTCATTCACCTGCATTTGATTTCTTTTATTTCTAATTTTATACATTTATCTGTTCTCTATTGTTATCGACACTGATCCGATTAGCAACTCCAAATTTAAATGATCAACTTATTAGAAAAGAAAAAAAAAACAGAAAGGGGAGGAAACTGAAAGAATGTAATTATTTACATTTTAAATTAAATAAATATAGTGAAATGAAGAATCTTAATAGAGCCAAAAAAAGATGAATACTTACTAGCACTACAAGAGGGTCATGTGTCAAAGCATGGCTTTCGACCAAACTAATTGGCAGCATGTTTCCATCTCTATCTACTGTGTTCACAAGGGTTTCATCTCCGTCTAACCATATTTGTGCAACATCCAGCCCAGCTTTTACCAATCCACCCTTCATAAAATATAAATAGACAAATCTGAAATTATGCATGCAAACTTCCTAGAGGAAATATTCCCTTTTTGTTTTTATCCAATATTTTGTCATTTGCTGCGATTTGTAAAATAAAAAATTGAAAAGATTAAGAAAATAATAAATTCCAAAAGAAAGATAAGAACAAACTGGGTTGTTGCGCAGATCTAGGATGTATGATTGAACGCCTTGGTTCTCCATTTCTGTTATTACATTCTCCATTTCAGATGCAGCTGTCTGATTTACAGAAACGTTACATGTTCAGTGATATATTCTATAGTAATAGGTGAACTAAAGTTGGACTCCAATAATATAATTTAATCTGAAAAAAAGCATGTACAACATAAAGGCATTCTGGTATTAAGTTCCTTTCCAGAATGTACCAATCAGGATGCATACCGGCTTGATTTAACTGCCATCATTTTTTATTTATTTATGCTCATTTGCACTACTGACGATAAACTATGGCTAGGTTGAGCCAATGGAGAAAAGTGGAAATTTACTCACAGTTTAGAAACAGCAAATTGCTTCAATTGAGTTAATTGAGACCCAATTTGCATAATTGAGAGCTCAGATGGGCTCAATTATGACCCAAAAAGAATTGAGGGACCTTTGCTGGTGCATATTAGCTGAAATTGAAGCAGATGGAAAGGATACCTGAGAAAATGCAGAAAGTCTAACATATCCAGTCTTTGCTATGTGGCCATCATTCAATTGATGAGAGATGATTGTGCTGGAAAGTGGTGAAAGCCTGATGACCTCTCTTGGAATTCTAACCTGTAAAGTGTAAAATGAAGTTCTTTCTGAGATATTTTTCAGCCAACATGTTATTATTAAGTCGTACTATAGTTGCAAAATTGAAACCATAATGTCAGAAAGATAAATACATATATAAATCAATCCAAAAAAGTAAAATGCAGTGGTCGACGAGAAGCCTACCTCTCTTTGTAAATGAACATTTTTATCATCTCCTTCTTCAGACACCTGAAACACAGAAATTGCACGGTTGAAAAATTACACCTTGCTGAGCTGTAAGTTACTAGTTGGAAAATCGAAAGAATGATACTACACCCTCATAGTGCACACAAACTACAGGATTGTACAAAGTATACAATTGCAGGGGCAGATGGAGTCATATAGAATGGGGTGATAAGCACCCCTATAAATTGAAAATTTTCATTCGAACCCTTTAATAATTATAATTTAGCTCCCTTTATAAATTAAAATTACAACATACTTGCTTATCCAGCGCCCCCCCCCCCCCCCCCCCCCCCCAATCTCAATTTTCTGGTTCCGCCCCTATAAAATTCTGCAATCGAGCTCACAGCTACTAACCCAGCTTAGTCAGTTTACCCACAAAATGGCAAAAAATGTAGTATGCTCCAAAATGGTAAAAACATGACCCTTGCATTGAATGACTGAAATCCACACTTACAAGTTTCACTGTGACAGTGGTCCCAACACGACCTCTCAATTTTTGAGCTGCAACTTCTCCATTTAATCCGGACACACTCTCCCCTATTTTAAAAGAAAAAAAAAATTATGGGAATTACTCAATAAAAGAAAAATTGTAATATCCTCTCATTTTAGTACTGAACCAGTAAAGCTGGGCAGCGACACCTATTTAAATAATATATAATAAAAGAAAAATTACAACAAACAAAAGGAAACATAAATCATTTGTTACTGTGAAGGAAGCAAATGTCAAGTATCAGTTCCTTAGTACAAAAGTGTACAACCAGTTACAATATATTGGTAGCAAAAAGAAAGTTATTTGGTACCATTGATTTCAACAATCTCATCTCCTTCGTGAATGCCAGCACGGTCAGCTGGACTCCCCTCAATGCAAGACAAGACTACCTGAACATCAATTAAAGAAACATGAAAATATTTCTTAAAAATTTACTTGATCAGGAAAAATAACATTTTCTTTCCTTCTTTTTTGTTTTCTTTTACATACCAAGTGCCCAGAAGTTGGTTCAGTATTTATAAAGATGCCAACTCCTTGCAAATTCCCATCACTCCCTATTCTGAAACTTTGGTATTCCTGCAAATCAAAGAAAACCAGAATAATTAACACCCAACTCTACCAATACGTACTAGTATCTGACAGCCCCGGAACTAGTAAGCATGGTTTCAATTTAGTTCGACTCAGATTAGGTCTATTTCATCCAAATTTTATTTTCAAACCTCAACTAAGCCTAGTTATTCATTAAAATGATTGTAATACACCTGGTACCATACAAGACGGATCCATATTAGTGATATTTGAAGTTGGGGTTACCTTTGGGCTAATAATTCTAGTAAAAGGGTCACCCAGACTAGCAAGCATTCCACTAATTTTTCCATAAGCTGCATCAGCTGATTTTAAAGGAAACATTTCAACCATTGTCTGTTCAAGCTTTGAATCCCAGTCTACATAACAAAAAAGGTACATATATCAATATGTATAGTTTAAAATTTTGAAACGGGTAATAATAACAGGAAAGTAAGAAATTAAAAGCATGATACAATATTTGATGAGACCTTGATGGTTAAAAGTAGGATCAATAAAGGTCTCACGAATTAGCCCCCATGCCTCGACCAAGGTCCTTTGCACTGTATTCACCTGTTACAAGACAAAAATACATATTTTGAATCACAGATAATCGATTGTAAATAAGTCTGATTCGTTTTGAATAAACTATTAACAAATTCTAGCTGGAGCATGCATTTTCACACAAAAATCCCTTTTAATTGGCAAGTTTACAGAAGCACAATTATATTTTCTTCTAACAATTAAAATATACATCTCTATTTTATTCTCTTGAGATAAGATATACCTCAGTAGCTCTTGAAGCAGGGAAAGCTATAGTGAGAGACTCAGCCAGGACCGACGAATCACAGCCGTTGATTGATATCGCCGCTGCAGCTGCAAAACCAATCGCTGCCTTCTTTAAGATATTTGCAAATTTCGAGCTCTTATCAGAGCCATTGCATCCCAATTCAACGGCCCTGGTTAACTCTCTGTCGACAGATCGCTTGTAGGAGCAGGAAATGGGAAATTGTTTGCTATTTGTGGATAAAAGGGATGTATGAGGTTTTCTCTGTTTCCGTGATATCGGGATTTTGTGGAGCGGAGAGGAAGCTAGAGCTCGTGATTCCATTAGAGCGAGAGCGAGCGCGAGAGAGAGAGTGTACAGTTGGGAGGAGGAAGTACTGAACGGAGAACGATTCTAATAGAGGGAGAGAGAGAGTATTGTTTAGTAACACCTGGAGTGCAGCTGTAGTTAACACCAACCAATGGAAAATCATTACAAAAAACTTTAATAAAGTTAGGTCCAAGTCACATAAGTACATAACTGTAGAGAGGGAAAAACGTGCCGTGCCGTGCCGTGCTGTGACTAACACGCCGTGACTTTGGTCAGGTGCCGTGCCGTGCCGTGATCAAGTAAATTTTTCACGTGCCGTGACAAAAATTACGAGGGGTGGTCACGGCACGCGAATGGTCACGGCACGCGAGTCACGCCGTGACTCGCGTGTCGTGACTAAGTCGTGCCGTGACTAATTCGTGTCGTGACTAAACGTGCCATGACCAAACACGCGTTAGTCAAATTTGATCGCATTTAACGTTTTAAAAAAATATATGAAACGATTCTTTAAAATTCAAATGTTTTAATTGAAATTTAAATGTAAATATTTTAATTAAAATAAAATTATACCTTATAGGAAGGTATGTTAGTGTATTGCTTCGCTACTGCCGTGACTGGCGTGTCTTCCGTTCCGTGACTCGCGTGTCCCGTGCCGTGCCGTTCCGTGTTTCCGTGCCGTGCCGTGCCGTGACCAAGACAATTTCCGTGCCGTATCTTCTTTGCCAACAATTGGTCACGGCATGCGAATGGTCACGGCACGGGACACGCGAGTCACAGCACGTGACCGACACACGTGCCGTGCCGTTCCGTGCCGTTACCGTGCTGTTCCGTGACGGATCCAGCTCCGGCGTGCCATTTTTCCCACTCTACATAACTGTTTTGATATTCATTACAAATCTTTCATTTAGGGTTGTTCGGCTACATAGTGGGCTGAGGAATGGGCACAGAAAAGCAAAATTTTTGAACTGATTTATATTGTTCATGTGGAAAAAAAAAAATTCACTCTGAACAGTAAACGCCGAACAGGCTCTTAGATTTTGAACTGAGTGAATTTTTTTTTCTCACGTGAACAATAAATGCCGAATAGGCCCTTAGATTTTGAATATGTAATCTCTCACACAAAAGGCATTGCCTTTATCACTAATTCAAAAGCTAGTTCTCAAATTATTACAATTTTTATTTTACAAATCGTCTAATTGTATAAGCTTGTAGAAAAATGAAATAGAGAAATTTTTTATCAAGCTTTTTATTAAAAAAAATTATATTATATTTCTTGTAAATTTATTGTGATATTGGGCTCCGAAAGATTAAATAATGAATTAAAAAGTATTAAAAATAAGTATATTATTCATAGAACTTTTATAAGACAGTTTAGGCAATATTTTCTCTTCACATTAGTTTTTAAGAAGTTATGGCAAATAAAATACAATACCTTAATACAGTTATAGTAATATGTTGTGATATAAAATTGGAGACAATAAAAATATGTAAATTTTTATTATGTATGACTAAGATATTATCATGTTGTTTATAACTTTTGCTACTCCAGAGAGTTTTTATTTCAAATTTAATATTAATTAATCAATGTTTTTTTCGATAGGATATATCTCGGACTATCTCATACGGATTGATCCTAGTGTAAGGACAGTCAATATATCATATCATTTGAGGGAGAGAAGATCCGAGTGGGGTCCACTTGAAAATCTTTTTGTGGTGCTGACAAGCCAAGCTTACGTCTTGTAGGATCTCCGTTCGTAGCATGGCTAAATGCTATGGGTACCCATGCGGTGCGAGTATCTAAAAGCAACTCCTTTGCTCAAGCCTCAGGGTGTGGTTACTGGTTAGTAATGGATTTGGAGGTGAACAAGTCACCGAATAATCAAATATCCGTTGCGTCAAACTCTCTGCTGCTGCCTGCTAATATCCTATCTGACTATTTTTAAATTTTTTACCCAATCTAAATTTTATGGCCCGGGCTTAACAGCCTAACAGGACCAGCCAAACGTGCATTCAAACGTTTCGAAAATAACGAGCACGTGGCAACCGTGGAGCACCTTCTTTCGTACGGGATTCGAATACGTCGCTGTTGCCTGTTGGGGCTCCGTGGAAGTGTGAATAACGACTTTTTTTTTTTATAAATCATAATTAATTTTTTTTTTACGAAACCAACATGATTACTTTTTTTTTTATAAAAATCATAAGAACCGAAATGCTATTTCAATCCGAATTTTTTTTTTTATTCCGGACTGAAATGGCATTTCGGTCCGGTCCCCTTTTTGAATTTTCTGTGATAATTTCACAAGTTTTCATATGAGCTGCCGCAGAAAATCCAAAAAGGAATATTTTTTTTTCACAAGTTTTCTTATGGTTTTTGTAAAAAAAAAAAGTAATAATGTTGGTTTCGTAAAAATATTTTTTTTAATTATGGTTTATAAAACAAATTCGTGAATAACCTTGGATTCCACGGAGAAAATGTAGAGAGCGTACAAAATTGAGAAATTTTTGTCTATAAAAAATATTAAAAAAAAAGAAAGAGTATTTATAAATTTTCATGAGTAGAAAGATAGGTATAAATTTTACTAATAAAAAATTTGAATCAGTTTCGATGGTAGAAATCCAAACCAGTTGTTATTTTTCTTTATTTTTTTGTTAAAATGTAAAAAAAAATTAGAAAAATGGATGGAATTTTTCTAGTATATCTAAATTTTAAGATACTTCATTTATTTTTTGAAAAACTCTTTATATTTTAATAAAGAAAATATAAGAAATGGAAAAAACTGTTTTATACCAGTAAGAATTTTATTATCCAAAAATTATGATCAGTAAAATTTCTACTGATATTTATACTCATGAAAATTTACAGAAACTCTTTTTATTTCTGTTTTTTTTTACTTTTTTAATATTTTCCATAGACAAAAAAATCTCTACAAAATTAGTTTATAACGGACAAAACAATTTTCAGATGTTGATGGAACCTTTTCAACTTAGATAATCTTTTTCCCTTTTTTATTTTGTTATGTTAGTTATTGGCTTATTGGAGAGTGCTATATTTAACAATTTCTATTTCTTTTTTTTTAAGCGTGCTTCATGACTCGTTGTGCAAAGGCATGGGAGGAGAAGAATTACCGTAAAAATTCACATTTTTGACATTTCGATTTGAGATGAAAAAAATCATTAAATTTGTATAAAAACTTTATCTCTCTCGCTTCCTCGCTTAATTCTTCCTTACTGTATCAGTAAAAGAAACTAAGTTAATAACAAAACAAATCTACAGCTAATTCTATTGGATGATCTACTGGACACCTCCGGTTTCAGAATACAATGGAGTTGTTACACAGTTAAACAGAGTGTTGTTTCTTAACAAACTTAGTCTAACGCCTCACTCAGGCTGTTGTAAATTGTAACCATCTTCTACAATATACTGCTCAATTGCTCATTCATACTTATTCAATCCGATAACTAGTTGATCAGAGTCAAAATGATGATGAATTACATAGGATTTTGGCTTAGGTTTTTGCATATTATCTCACACTTATGTTTAATTAATTAGAGAAAAATGATACTGTCACCCTTCTTTATGTTTTATTGCAGGAAATATGTTTTGGGACTATTTTACATCAAATGGAGCAAGAATCAGGTCAATCGAATAAGTGACGCTCATCGACTAAGTCTCTGTTACGGCCCGCACTGACTAATACCTATGCCGGATGCGGACCAGGAGATAGCGCGATACGCATTAAACCCCTCAGCGACATGGTCTGGATACGGACCGTACCAGCCAGTACGATCCGTAACCGGGGCGCCATTTGGGGAATAACTACTCCAGCTGTATCCAGATCAGATTTCTTGGCCTCCACTCATCTTCAGACGTCCCCCACTCCTATATAAGCACTCTGGACAGAAGAATAAATCATCTTTGTAATTTTGGTTAAATTTGATTAAGTGAGAAAGAGAGGAGTGTTGTAATCATGCCGTTCCGCGGCTAAGTTCTTTTCTTAGGGGCTAGGCAGTAAACCTTGTTACTCATGATGCTTTGATATATATATTTTCTGTTGATTATGATTTATTGTTGTTGATTGAAATGTTTTTATAATTTATTCTCCCTTCATCTGATTTCGATGATCTAGTTTAATCCGTTAAGGTAGTGACAGTGCTTTAATGGTAAGAGAAACTATGATGAACGAGTCAGCCTCGTTGGGAGCCATTAGATTAATGTGAAGAAAACCTTAGCGAGGAAACCATTAATCGGAACAACAAAACGCAAACTAAGTTCTATCATTTGTGTAAGTAACTCGCAGTGTCATATGTAGTAACTTGTGTATTTTAGAGATCTGTTATTTGCGTAGTAACTCATAGTGTCCTATGTAGTATCTCGATGAAAGTCCCGTCATTTGCGTAAGTAACTCGCAGTGTCCTATGTAGTGTCTTCCATATAAAACAGCAGAAAATCAGACCCGACAGAAGTAGAATATCAAAGAGGATTGAGTAGCAATGGTGTGCCGAAACCCTAGAAATTCTCATCTCTATCTTTATTTTAATTACTTTTAATTGTTGCCAAATTTACATTGATCACCACTACAACTCTTGAATTTTCAGATTTTGTCTAGCCTTTCAAAAGATTGTGATTTGATCGCTCAAGACTCTAAACCAATATTCCCTGTGGATCAACCTCGATTATACTACTCGATAGGATTGTGCGCTTGCGATCTGAACCGATAGCATTTCCGAGTTTATAAAATTTAAATTGTGCGCTTGCGATCCGAACCGATAGCATTTCATTAGTCCAACTCGATAGATGTTTGATGAGCCAGACTGAGCTAAGACGACAGGACTGGGCTGAGATTAAGTTGAGGCCCATCCACCCGGCCCATGAACAAAAAAGTTTGTTTTCCTACGACACGAGTTTGGGTTGGGGATGGCCCAAAAACTCTAAAACTCTGCTTGTGATTTAGTTCGAGATCGGCTTGAAAAATACTTGTAATTAGGTTATTAGTGAGTTCAAGTTTAACCTAGCTCGACTTGATCTGACTCAACTTGTTTCTCAACTCGTTACAAGAATAATATGAAGTTATTTGTTGACTCTTTAGTATTTCTCTTTGTACTCATCATGAAAGAGGACGAAACTCATGATTTATGAGAGACAGCTTCAAATCAACAAAATAATTTTTTTGTGTATGTGTGGCTCACAGTTCGAACGAGCTATTAACTAATTGACTCGGCTCGGCTCGTGATTAGCTTGGTTAAAATCTAGTTAGACTCGGGCTCGACTCATACTGACATGAGCTGAGTTCAAACTTTGTCTAGCTCGACTTGTCTCGTTGACAACCAACTTTGGATAGCACTCCTAGTGATTGGTGCTACGTTGTCATCGCACATTGAATGTCAAAGAAAAGAAAGCGGGAGTAATTTGATGGGATCCGTATTCTCTGCATTAACTCGAAAGGGAATCTTTGAGTTAATGAATTTCAACCGTCTGATTTTAAACTGAGTCAATCCGGTCGTGTCTATAACACAGGGGTCCTTTAATATTAGTGCAGATCTAGTTCACACGAATCTTGAAATATATTGGACAGTCGAGATTCATTAACTCAAAAGATTCTCTTTTGAGTTAATGCAGAGGATATGAATTCAGTTTGATGAGTATCTGCATCAAGATTCGTGCGGACAATTTTTATGTTCGTCGTGATAATGAAATCTGTATGAATCTTAATACGAATCTTAACATAAACACAAAATAATATTTTGAGTTAATGCAGAGGATATGAATTCAGTTTGATGAGTATCTGCATCAAGATTTGTGCGGACAATTTTTATGTTCGTCGTGATAATGAAATCTGTATGAATCTTAATACGAATCTTAACAGAAACACAAAATATTATACAATGGATTGGTTATTTCTGTGCTGGAATATAGTTGTTTGTGTGTAATTTTGTGTTTCTGTTTTTCTTATTTTGACTCTCCTTCTTAGCTCATGCATGATGCATGTAACTTGTATTTTTAATGTTAGTGAAAATATTTTACAGCTTAGATTAAAAGTACAAACTTATTTATCTTCTCGTTAATTTATAATGTTAACAGAATAATAAAATGAATTCAAATCTCAACTGATTCAAGATAATACAAAATATGTGTTAATCAAAGTTCCTCCGAGATTTTGTAGTATATGTGTTAAATTAAATTCAACCAAAATAGAAGATCAAATCAAAATTGGCTTTCTATTCCCTCATTTCTCTTAATGCAAATATTCATAGTTTCGTATACACAAATTTACAGCATGGTACAAGTCATCCATGAAATATTCTTTTTATTTTTGGTAACAAACAAATATTTCCTTTACAAGTATAATTGTCTTCCTTTATACATGATATGAAAGAAGCAATTACTACGGTTCCTTTGATTTTTTCTGAAATTCCTTTCTATTTTTTTGTACAAAATATCATAAGCTAAAAAATAAAAAATAAAAATATAGCAGTGCTGCGAATTCTATCATATTAAGTAAAAAATAAATAATCATACAAATTTTCTTGTTTTTTTATTAATTTTCAAAAGAAAAAAATAATTCATAGACAAGGTTTCGTGTGCGTTGTCCGTAAATTTTGTTGCGTTGTCCTATATTATTATAGACTAGCATTGTGTTTGTACGTTGCAACATAGACTTATTATAAAAGAACAAAAAAAATCTCATACAAAATGATATATTTTTATAAAAAAATAAATTAAATAACAAACAATATTCTTAAATTACATATTTAATAACATCTACTTATAAATAACATTTCTTAAATGACATATTTTATTAAATAACATACATGTTTTTTTTTTATCTTTCTAACATATTTTCATTCAAAAATGTAATTCAAAGGGACATAATAAATGACAAACAACTCCTTAAATGATATAAACTGTGCTCGGATCCGTTTCCTCTGCATTAACTCAAAAGAGAATCTTTTGAGTTAATGAATTTTAACCGTCTGATTTTAAACGGAGCCAATCCGGCTCGTGTCTATAACATAGAGTCCTTTTATATTAGTGCAGATCTAGTTCGCACGAATCTTAAAACAGATCGGACAGTTGAGATTCATTAATTCAAAAGATTCTCTTTTGAGTTAATGCAGAGGATATGAATTCCACCAGGTGACCAGGTCAACAACGATACCAACACCCATTGGACGAGCTCGCTGTTTGGTGTTCGCCTACACAGCCATTATGGTCTTTTCAAAAAAGTAAAGGTACAAGTTCCGGCGCCACGAGAAACGTGTCTCTTAAAAACTTCGACCAAAGAAAAATTGATCTCCAGAGTCCAGAGTTTTATAACTTCAGCACAAGTCCTTTTCACGTTTTCACCGTTGGATCCAGATTCAACGGTAATATTTATCCTATCGACAAAGATGGTTCAAGTTCAAATCAGATCAGAGCCACCTCTGATCCTGTCCGTTGAAATATAATCGAAACAACATCGTGTGGTAGATCCTTCATTCCCATAAAATTTCTACGAGGCGATTGGTTTCAACTCCTCCAGGCTCCAGCTATATAAAGATGGTAATAAAGGGATTGAAGAATAAAAAAAGAAAGGCGATTGTCACTCTTTCCAAGAATCTCTCTCGCTCTCGAGTCTCGCCTCTCACTCTCCGCTTCTCTCGGCTAGAATTTTGAAAGGTATGAATCCTTTGTTTTACATTTCCGTTTAACTTTTCACAAATTGCTTTTTCTCAAATTAGTATAGTGCTTGTTAGTCTGTGATCGCTCGACCTTGTATCGAGTGATCGTTTGAATCGTTTCTTATTTTAGGTTTGTGTTTTCTCCCCTTTCCTCGGATGATTCTTTGATATAGATAGATCCATGTCTTATTTAAGCGCCCTTGGTTCCGTTATCTTCGTACTATTCTCAATTAATTTCTTGTAAATTCCTTTCTCCTTCTTCGAACTTCTTTCAAGTTTTCAGGTTTCCTTTTTCCTTCTTCGTATTCATTTCAAGACTGTGTTTTAGCATTAATTATCGTTTAGATATCTGATTTATTGTTAATACTTTGACTTAAGCGTTCTGGTTTGATTAAGCGAGTCATGTGATGAACTAATATATAGTCTAATATCATCATGTCCGGTGTGAATCTCTACATATTGGGATCTCAATTGATGGAGACATAAGATGCTTTTACCACTTTTTAATTTTTAAGAGATTCACTTGTTTAATTCTTTCGTCTGTTCAGAGAGAGAACTTTGTTTGCACCTTGATTAGAGGGTGTGCTCCAATACCTTTGTCGCCGACAACTGGGTCCACTTTTCTGGTCCTCTGTCAGAGGCATTGAAACAAAGGTCCATGCATTGCAACACTTTCAATGGCTGGAAGTTGACATCACAAAGTTATTGGAGAAATATTATTTCTTTTTATTTGTCTACTCCTTTTCTTTGTTTAAATAATGGTCTTCTCTCTGTGTTTCAGAAAAAAGAAAGGGAGAATTAAGATTTTAATGCTCAAAACTTTTTTGAAAAATCAAATTGGTCCTTGAGCTTTTCAAAATAATCTAAATTTGTCTTTTTATTTCGTTAATGGGATTAAGTTAGTTCTTTTAGAAATTTTTTACTGACATTGATTGTTCTATTTCTCACCCAGACCTCTCTGGTTTGCCACTTGAATTGATCCAAGGGGAAAAAAGAGAGTTAAAATCAGGGTACTTTTGTAAAAAAAAAAAAATAGTAGGATTTAGAGAAAATTTTAGTGATCTCGACTTGAGGCCAAAAATCTAAATTGAAGTGGATTTGATTCCACTTGTCAAGTTAATCCACATAACCAAAAAAAATTGTTGGAAGGACTCAATTAGTCCCTTTTGAAAAGAGACTAATTTGGTCTCTTTTTGAAATTTTTTTAGGACAAAGTTGGTGTAAATAGAACTTCAAGGACCAATTTGATTTTTTTTAAAGAAGTTTGAGGACTTCTGAATTTTTTCTAAATAAAATTAACTTTTTCTCTTGTTGGTCAAAGTTTGACCAGTGGTAATTTGTGATTGGTAATTAGATATGATAATTTTCTTCGCACAAATCTTAGTAAATTATATCTCTAAAAATGATCTAAAAGCAACAGGCTTTGAATTTTGCTCTCCAATATCATTAACTCAATTTTTGTGATTTCATCTATGCAGAAACTGAGCTGTAATCATGGCCGACAGAATCAACTACCCAAATGTGCTGGATAAGGCCGGATGTCAATTCCCCCTCCATTCAAGCCTCCTTCAGACAATTCGCACCCAAAACGGCTACTCTTCACCGGCATTCTACCGCTCAACTCTCCCATACTCTCCTGTCTTTGCAGAGGCTCCATCTGAGAAAGCAAAGGGAGGCTTCCTTGTCGATTTCCTCATGGGAGGCGTCTCAGCTGCTGTGTCTAAGACTGCGGCAGCACCAATTGAGCGTGTCAAGCTGCTGATCCAGAATCAGGATGAGATGATCAAGGCCGGCCGGCTCTCGGAACCATACAAGGGCATTGGTGATTGCTTTGGGCGTACCATGAAAGAAGAGGGGGCGTTGTCTCTCTGGAGAAGCAATACTGTCAATGTCCTCCGTTATTTCCCCACACAGGTAGGTAACATGACATTTTTTTTCCTGATTATTGGTACTTGCTTTGAATTTTATTAGTTCTGGAATATAAATTGATAGTTTCCAATTGTCAGGGGTATCTAGTCTCAACCATTTTAGGCGAATTAAGCCATTTGGTTGAGCAGTGTACTATAAGTTAGATTGGAATAATCAACAATTAGTATCTTATATAAGACTCGGAAAGGATGTGCACCGGTTGATTGTGATTTATTCTCCTCCTTGTTCTAGGCACTGAACTTCGCCTTCAAGGATAAATTCAAGAGGATGTTCAACAAGAAGAAGGATGTAGATGGCTACTGGCCATGGTTCGCAGGAAATCTCGCATCAGGTGGTATGGCCGGTGCCACCTCTCTCTTCTTCGTCTACTCCCTAGACTATGCTAGGACCCGTCTGGCCAGCGATTCCAAGGCCGCCAAGAAGGGAGGCGAGCGCCAATTCAATGGATTAGTTGACGTGTACCGCAAAACCTATTCCTCTGATGGCATCCGTGGTTTTTACCGTGGGTTCAACGTCTCCTGTGTCGGTATTATTGTGTATCGTGGTCTCTACTTCGGCATGTATGATTCCCTCAAGCCAGTTCTTCTAGTCGGATCTCTTCAGGTCAGCATTTTCAACCCTTTTTTTTATGAGGGTTCAAATGCCTCCATTTTTAAAGCTACAGTAACTTAAAATTTAAAACTTAAATATCAAAATAAAACAGTTAGATATTGTTTTGATTAGTATCAAGAGTTTGTAAAAATACACAATCTGGATAAATTCTGCATGTTGCTTTTTCAACTTTTTGATTCATGTAAAATCAAAATAAAAAAAGTGATAGTTTTTTATGTGCACGTAGAGAAAATAATATGATCACCTCTAATCTAATGGTTTTATTTTGATATATAAATTTTAGAATATTTTTTATTAGAAAATGAAAAGGTGGAGGCATTGAAGCCCTCCTTTTCTATATGAAAATGAATCTGCCATCTCTGATCTCTCTGCCCCAAAATAAATAAATTAATCTGCCCGTTGACATATTTTGTTTGCATATATGCTTTTGCAGGATAGCTTCTTTGCTAGCTTTGGGTTGGGTTGGCTAATCACCATTGGGGCTGGTCTCGCCTCATATCCGCTTGATACCGTGCGCAGACGCATGATGATGACGTCTGGTGAGAAGGTGAAGTACAATGGCTCTATGGATTGCCTTGCTCAGATCTTGAAAAACGAGGGCGCCAAATCCCTCTTCAAGGGTGCAGGTGCTAACATCCTACGTGCTGTTGCCGGTGCCGGTGTGCTTGCTGGGTACGACAAGCTCCAGGTCATCTTCTTAGGTAAGAAGTACGGCTCTGGCAGTGCCTAAGTTGAGACATTCCCGTTACAACGGCAATGATGATGATGATAGCTTATGATGTGATTTAATTTTGTTAATAAATAAGTACATTTTACTATTATGGGAGATTCTCTGTGAGAGTGCTGTGCCCCTGGAGTTTTTTTTTTGTTTTGCAGCGGTTGGCTTGAACAAATTTGGCGGGCAAACTTGTGGCCAACGCGTATTTTTTGACTAATTTTAAAACCTTTCCGAGTATATTTTTAAAATCACATTTGCGCATCCAGGGAATCGAACCCTGGTCAGTACCGTGGGAGGGTACTATGATACCACTACACCACATGCGCTACTTCTGAGCTTTTTTTTTTTCGTACAATGTTAACGCTTAGTTTCTAATGAGCAATAAAATAAGGATCCGTATTCTCTGCATTAACTCAAAAGGGAATCTTTTGAGTTAATGAATTTCAACCGTCTGATTTTAAACGGAGCCAATCCAGCTCGTGTCTATAACATAGGGGCCCTTTAATATTAGTGCAGATTTAGTTCGCACGAATCTTAAAACAGATCGGGCAGTTGAGATTTATTAACTCAAAAGATTCTCTTTTGAGTTAACGCAGAGGATATGAATTCATAAAATAATGGGGGAATTTCACGTGTACCCATCAAGAGTTTCAAAAAGTTTAACCCACTTCGTTGGACCTCGCAGGAATAGCCTTGGTCCTTGTAATCCTTTATTCTATTTCAATGATTCACCTCGCAGCTGCTGCTTGGCTTTCAAAAAAAAAAAGAGTTTCAAATAGTACGTATTACCTCTCTAAACTTCAAAATTATGTATTTCTCCTTTTTAACTTACAAAACTCACAAATTTATTCATTTTATTGTCTTTACTATTAAAACTCATTTATAAAATACCCATTTTATCCTTTATTAAAAATATTAAAAATTTGTACCTTGTTTAAGAGAAATGTCGATTTTATATTAGATCGGTTTTCGAGGGCAAAATGAGATACTTTGACGCCATATTGAAAATTCAAACCGTTCGATCCGAATCACGCGCCTACCAATTTCACACCTTCAGGGAGGAATCATCAGAATTTGTCGGCAGGTTACTTAGGGGGCGTTTGGTTCACGGTTTAGGAAGGCAATTCCCAGGCATCCCAATGCCATATTATTCTATTACCGCGTTTGGCTAAACTGACGAGGGAATAGACGTAGTAATTGCTGATTCCTTGCTATCGGAATTCCATTATTGATGGCTATTGCGCTAGCCATTTTAAATGTGGATTTTTTCTATTACCGCTCCGCAGGAATCGTTTTCTTCATCTCTTCTTCTCCTTCGTTGCTAACTTCTCATTCTCCGCTTCTTTTTCTTCCTCTCACTTCTTCTCTTTTAGGAATCACTGCTAACTTCTTCTCGTATTAATTTTCTCCAGGACCTCTTCTTCCAATAGGTATGTCAACCCCTCGCTCTCCCCACTCTCTCCTCCTGCTCCTTATCTGACTCTAGTTTTTGTCAGAATTACTAAATTGACAGCTTTGAAACCTGCATGCTCAATAATTTGACAAATTGGTCGTCATCAATAATAAAGCAAAAGATAAGAAATACCCCAAATTAATCAGATCTAGAAAAACCTCAATTCTTTTTTTATCCTTGCGGAAATGATATATGAGACCTCGAGTTGGATCCAGGCACATCAAGCATCATCCCTGGTCAGTTCAATTACTTCTTCACATATGCTGCATTCCTAAATTACAATAAATTATAAGTTGCTACTTATAATTGCTTCTTAAAAGTATCACTGTGCACCGTGCAGTTATGATTTTTAATTTGTAAATCACAGAACAATAGAAGCACACACTATACTTGGGAATTGAGATTATTACTGTGCACCGTGCAGTTATTACTTGGGAATTGATTTTTAATTTGTAAATCACTGTGCACCGTGCAGTTATTACTGATCCATTTTCGTAATAGATGAGATATTGTGGTAATTGAGATTTTAGGAAGAATGAGAAGGGGCCAACAAGAAATCACGAGACAAGGAGCAATTTACAGGATCGGCACATTAAAATACCTTCTGCAGGGAGACATGAGTACGGCTGGGCTGTGAAAAGACAACAAATGGACTGGTACATAGCGAGTGGTATGCTGACAAGAAGATGTGACAGTACTGAACTGGTACTGGTACATTCTGGTATGAGCTGAAGCAGGCTCTAGTACCATGTCAGGTTCAAAACCAGCACAATAATAGCCAGTGGGCCACAAATATCATGGCCCCCAGAACACACCACCCATTAAACTATTCGACAAGGTTGACCTAATGGACTGACATTGTAAAATTTGGTTGGTTTTGGATAATGAAAGAGTTTGTATCTTTAAAAAAAAATAACAACTTCAAAAGTTTTTTTTTTATTATTTTAGTAGTTGTAATAAGATTATGGTAAATGTAGTATTCTAATTTCCTATTTTTTTATGATTCGTAGTCTAGATAGATTTTTTTTTATCAATTATTGTAAGTTAGGATTTATTTGTAAAACCTCCAGATTATTTTAAGCCTATGCCTACGGGCTTCAATCAAAAAAAAAAAAAAATTGGAGGGAGGTAGATAATTTTGAAGGTTTTGAGGGTGAATGTGTAAAACTATGATGTTGTTTGTGAAAGAACCAAAATGATGAATAATAGTTTGATTTCTGATTTACGATTTAACTTTGAATAATACATAATTTGTTAGTAACGTAACATTTCATATATTATATTACATACAAATGAGTAAATTATTTAGTACTTGATTATTGATTATAATATTAAATTTGGTTAAATTTATTTATCTAATTGAAACCAATTATCTTTATTATTTGGTCATCTGATTGAAGCGAATTTAGTTATTTGATTTAAATAAGTTTTTTTAAACAAAATTTAGTTAATAATTTAAAAATAGTGAAGACATGTTTTGATAGCCATTGCAATAGCTATACACGAACCAAACATGGTAATGACAAATTTCCTGAAATGTTGGAGCAATAGTCATGCGCGAAACAAACATGGTAATAACACATTCCTTTGAATGACATTCCCTGACATTACATTCCCTGTAATCCTTCTATTCCCTGGAATGATCTGTAGCGCGAACCAAACGCCCCCTTAGTATTTTTTTTTTGAAAGCCGGGCAGTAGCTGCCTGGTTACTTAGTATTTTTAATAATAAAATGTGTTACTTTTACCCAAATTGCTTCTTTGAATTTATCTGTGTTGTAGAACTAAATTATGTATGAAGCCTGCAACTCATCCTTTTGGATCCATTTTATCCTGAAATTATATTATACCTTGTTATCTTTGCATCTTCATAAGAAATTATTTATGAAATTATGTATAATTCATAATTATGAAAAATTATATAGACTATAAAATTCATACTTTATTTCACGCAAGAAATGCCTCATACGTAATGTCATAAGATAAATGGACAAGCCTGATTTAAATGTGAAAACAAGATAACACTCGTCACTAACGATATTGGATTCTAATTCCAACTTATTGTCTTTACATTGTACATTGCTTCTAAAAACAAAAATAGACACACAATAAAACATTTTAGTTATGTATAAGATGAACTATGGAAAATTATTGTTTTTGAATAAGTCAAAATCTTTCTCGCCCGAATTAGCATCATATTGCACAAATAACTATTAATTTAGATCACCTGTCTACATAAAAATCACTTAATAATGACTATCTTGACAATATTTTTCTTCGATTAAAGTAAACAATATTAAAAACTGAATAGTAAATTTCAAAGGTTTAAATAGCGTTTATCGCGTCATAGCGGAACGGTTAAAAAAACGACGCTATGCCCATATAGCGCTAAATAGTGCGCTATAGCGCCGATAGCGCTATAGCTTTTATGGTCCGAAAACGCTATAGCGGAGCTATAACACGCTATTTAGAACCCTGGTAAATTTACAAGTATATTATTAAATTATAGATAGTCTAATAATCATATTTTATATACTAATGTTATATCTATGATCATTAATTTTAAACTGCTAAAATTTAAGACACTTGAAGTACAGTAAAACATACACTAAACCTCATTACTTTTATATAGACATAATATAGATCATACTTATATATAGTTTTAGATTTCAAGTTTACACTTTGTTTTAAAAATTATCAAAATAAATAATTGTCGATCCTCGTCTCAATTAAGAATCTTCATATGATCCTAACTCTTAATAGCAAAAAAATGAAAAATACATTAACTCTTAAATTCAACCATAAAGCAAAATTTTGTGTTATTTTCTTTTCTATGTTTTTTTATTTTATGTCAATCAACTTATATATGAATCTCACATTCTGAAGTTTCAGAGGGTACTTCTGAAATTTTGCCTAGAGCGAATTTTATCCAAAGTCATAATCTCACCACAGACACACAGTCACCCGCCACGCTTCCTTACAGAAGCACCACAGGCTTCGCCTCTTTTCAAACAATGGCGACGCTCTCGCCTCCTCTTCTCCGCCTCTTCCCCTCTCAAACCCTAAGTAAAAACCCTCTCCTCTCGTCTCGCCGGAGACCCGTTACCGTCGATGCATCTAGGGATCCAGCGAGCTCGTCCGGACGACGGTACCGCATCTCTCCCCTCGCTGTTGCGACGAGTCCGGCGCCTCAGACCGAGGAAGCGAGCTCCAGCAACGGGAAAGAAGCGTCTAAGGAAGAAAAGATCGTTCTTCCTACCAATGAGTCGTCCGAGAAGTTACTTCGCATTCGCCACACTGTAACTCGATAATCCTTTCACAAATTTATATAATTTTTCTTTTTCTATTGAGAGTTCGAATTAAATACTGCGTTCAATTTGGTGGAATTGAGTTGAAATTACCAGCAAGTAT
This sequence comes from Carex kokanica, assembly GCA_025461125.1. Lineage (NCBI taxonomy): Eukaryota > Viridiplantae > Streptophyta > Magnoliopsida > Poales > Cyperaceae > Carex > Carex kokanica. The sequence continues at coordinate 184,894 of JAJGRX010000992.1, forward strand.
ACCTTTTATTGGTGTCATACCAGTTAGTGACAGTTTGACTTTATTGCTTCATTTTCGTTTTATTTGTTCTCGTGGTGCTTAAGTGAATGATCCGCACCAGTGAGCAATTTTCGTTATAATCCATGTTCTTTTTTTTTTGTTATTATTTTACATTATAATCCATGTTTGTTTATCATTTTCTTATTCAACTTTTTTTTTTTGTTTATTTCAGTGTGCTCATGTAATGGCCATGGCTGTGCAAAAGCTTTTTCCTGGGTCTAAAGTTACTATTGGACCATGGATAGATAATGGTTTTTACTATGACTTTGATATGGAGCCTCTTACCGATAAGGACCTGAAGAAAATTAAAAAGGAGATGGTATGGATTCCCTCAAAATTTTGAAGTATGGACCAACAATTGCATTTCCGGACTCTTAATATTATCCACCCAATTTTTTGTAAAGCCCCAATTTTGGCATAATTAATCTTCTTCTTCTTCTTCTTCTTCTTCTTCTTCTTCTTCTTCTTATGTTTAACACATTTCGAAGCTGTTAATCTAGCCGTTTGATCTAAGTACACCCCAACCTCAATGAAACTGATGTTATTATCTACTTATTTGGATTTACTGTAATTATAGCCAGATATGCCTATATTTATGCCAAATAGTAATTAGGAAGTTGAGAAAAAAGTTTTTGTCAAAATTAAAAGCAATACAATTACCATGCTTTTTAAATTGCTACCTGCTAGTTTAACTAATTCCAGATGTGATTCTTATGGTACCAAAATCTGGCAGGGTAACCCTTGTTCATCTAATAGATAAATGGTTATATTCAAAAGCAGGTTAGTTCTGAGGTTTATTCATTCGCTTAATTGTTTCAGGTAAGGAAATTTACATCTTGCATCATCATCTGTAGGATCGTATCATAAACCGAAATCTCCCATTGATTAGGGAGGAGGTATCCAGAGAAGAGGCTCAGAAGAGGATAGAGGCTCTCAGTGAACCTTATAAGTTGGAGATTCTACAAAGCATCAAGGAAGAACCCATAACCATTTATCATATAGGTGTGCTTTTGCTTCATTTATTAAGACAGTTGTTTTAGTACTAGCTGCTAGGGAACTTTTTTTTATTAATAAAGCATAATATTTATTTCTTATTTGAGCCTTAGTTTAGTTTAACAGAAAATGAAAAAAAGTTCCTTTTGTTGCAAAAGGTTATATTATTTATCCTTGAACTTGCATGAATAAATCAATGATCTATGGTATTCGTCCCCACAAAATTTCCATAATGGGTGGTTACAAACAAAAGAACAGAATGAAAACTTGATTCCAAGAAGACCCAATAGAACTTTTGATTGATTTCTTCCTAAATTTAACTAATAAAAAAAAAAATTTGCCTTTGTCCCACATGCTAGCAAATGTCACTATATTGTTGTTGCCGTGTATGGTGATTAGTTCCTTTTATTTAACGAAGGGAATGAATGGTGGGACCTGTGTGCTGGGCCCCATGTGGAGGCGACAGGACAGATAGACAAGAAGGCAATTGGGCTGGAGTCTGTGGCGGGGGCATACTGGAGAGGAGATGAGAAAAATGCTATGCTACAGAGAATTTATGGGACTGCTTGGGAAAGTGAAGAGCAGTTAAAAGCATATATTTTCTTGAAGGAGGAGGCGAAGAGGCGGGACCACCGACGTCTTGGTCAAGACCTTGATCTCTTCTCAATACAGGTTTCTCTAATTCATACTTCACCAAAATTTTCATTTTAAGTGTGTTTTTAAAGTCATTTGTAGAAGGTAGTTTAGTAATGTTCCTGCAAACTTGGGCAGTTTTGTAAGCTTCTACAAACAAGTGCATTTAGATATAGCATCCAAGAGGGGTCCAAAAGTTCAGCTTTAATTCTCTTTTAGTAGAACATTGAGAGCAGATTGATTTTGCCTAAATTAACCCACAACTGGACAACTTGTTTTTGGTTGACCCAATTTGAGCCCTTGTTAACTCTTAAGATCTAAATTGTGCCTCCAATTGTACCCAATGAACCTCAATTCACTCTATACAGTATAGTCGCAAGGAAATATTTTAAGTCAGTGAAGTGCAGTTTAAAAAGAAAGAAAACGACTTATAGGTGATTAAACTGGTACAAGGTGAATCCTTTTCCCCAAGTATTTATCTTAAGCACTTATTAGCCTATTAAGGTTCATCGTCCCCACATTTTGAGTCTAAGCCTCCACTGAGGTTCAGTTTGTGCAATTACAATTTCATTCGCTTTTTTTTTTCCCTTCAATATCCTCACCAAAAGTTCCAAGAATAAATACAAAAAATGGGGCTTGGAGGTAGTCACTAAAAACAGTACCAGCATTTTACCTGCTGGTGCATACAAGTTCCTCACCATTTACATCATATTTTTCAGGAAGATGCAGGAGGTGGGTTGGTATTCTGGCACCCAAAGGGTGCAATCATCAGACACATAATTGAAGACTCCTGGAAAAAAATTCACCTACAACGTGGCTATGAACTCCTCTACACGCCACATGTCGCAAAGGCTGAGCTCTGGAAAATAAGCGGCCATATTGACTTCTACCGAGAGAGCATGTATGACCAGATTGATGTGGAGAATGAGTTGTACCAGCTCCGCCCCATGAACTGCCCATACCACATCCTTCTTTTCAAGAGGAAATTGCATTCTTACAAAGATTTCCCAATTAGGGTTGCAGAGCTTGGAACTGTTTACCGGTATGAGCTGTCTGGAAGTCTGCATGGTCTCTTTCGTGTCAGAGGATTTACTCAGGTACTAGACTAGACCTGTTGTACCAGTATATGCTGTCATCATATATTCACAAACGTTCTTACTATATATAATCACAATCAGCAGTCCATTCTAGGTGTTTTCCTGCTCGAGCGTGCATGCGTGTGTCTGTGTGTGCATGTGGCTGAGAGGGAGGGAGGGGAAGGGTAGCATCTTGCTTCATGATTGGAACATCATGAAGTTTATAACTCAGTTTGCACATGATCCTTGGCAAATGCATTTAGAATTGAATGGTGTGATTTTCATATCTTAGTTCTTATATTTCAGGATGATGCACACATATTTTGCTTAGAAGACCAGATAAAGGATGAGATCAGGGGTGTGCTTGATCTGACTGAAGAAACACTGCGCCAATTCGGATTTGACAGGTATGAGGTGAACCTCTCAACCCGACCAGAGAAATCAGTGGGCAGTGATGACATATGGGAGAAGGCAACTGTTGCCTTGAGAGAAGCATTGGATGATAAGGGATGGAGTTACAAAATTGATGATGGGGGAGGTGCCTTTTACGGCCCCAAAATTGATCTGAAAATTGAGGATGCACTTGGTAGGAAATGGCAGTGTTCTACTGTGCAGGTAATTGGTTGAATTTATAGGGTTGTTTTGCAAGAGTTTCCTTCATAGGTTACCTATTGGCTTCTTTTCTCTATGAATTCTCTTCTTGACTTTTGAGGATAGGGCTAAAATTTACAGAACCCAATCATTCTTGATTTTACGAATGAGCCATCCAGCAGGGACCGGTACAGGCATAATGCTATGGTGCAAGGCCTCATTGGTACGATATAAAAATGTGACAGCCTTGTTTTTCGGAAAATGAGTGTCATTGATTGCCTCAAGCAAAACAAACGGAGAGTCAAAATTACCAAATAAACTTTGCAAAAAAAAGAAGGTTGTAATTGCAACATACCTTTGTATTGAATTTGTCATACAGGTTGATTTTAATCTGCCAGAGAGGTTTAATATAACTTATATGGATGCAAATGGAGAAAAACGACGGCCAATCATGATCCACCGAGCAGTTTTGGGATCTTTAGAACGCTTTTTTGGAGTCCTAATTGAGCATTATGCTGGCGATTTTCCTCTTTGGATCTCCCCTATCCAAGCTCGTGTTTTGCCTGTCACAGATTCAGAGGTTGGTTCAACATTCTCCTTATCCTCTTTCCCTCCCTTTCTTATTTTTCTTGTTCTTCTATAAATCCATACCTCGCAAGTAATCTCAATTTGATCCTGTTACCGATAGCTTTGCAATTTTGGACTGTGTTACCCTACTTGTGCAATTAGAAGGCAAAAAAACAAGAAAATGGTAAAGCAGGCCAGAGAAAAAAAGTATTCATCCTTGTTTTGGTGATTAATGTTGCGAAATATGTATGTAATCAAGCAATTGTACTGGTCATCACCACATAATTTTATGGCAATCACCATCTTATATGTTTTTAGCTGTATCTTTGAATGCAATTTCAGGTTAAGTATTGCAGTGAGGTCATTGCAAGATTGAAATCAAATGGAATTCGTGCCGAGATGTGCCAAGGGGAGCGGCTTCCCAAACTCATAAGAACTGCTGAAAAGCAGAAAATACCACTGATGGCTGTTGTGGGACCCAAGGAAGTTGAGGCTGGGACCCTCACCATCCGATCCCGCTTCAGTGGCGGTGATATTGGTACCATGACTGTAGATGATTTCATCGCCAAAATCCAGTCTGCTGTGGAGAATAGAACCTCATTTTAGAGTCTTGTCCATAGGTATTCTGGATACAACATTCTGTATTTTGACAAATATATGATTCTTTATAAAGTAAGATAATACAAAGAAAGAACAAAGTTCGCTCCTTGAATTGGGCACAAACAAAAGGAATTTCACGTTTTTCTTATAACAAGTTTCGTCTTTCTCATGACGGACACAAAAAGATAGTGAAAGAACTGGCAAACACTTCATCTTCTTACACCGAGCTGAAAAATTAACTGAACCACCACTAACTGAACAAAGTTAAGCTTGAACTCATAATGAGCCGTGCCAAAATTGAACGAGATAGAACCATTTTCGAGTCAATCTCAAGTGAGTCACAAGCTACAAATTTCCTTTTTGTCAATCCAATACATTCCTTTCTGGAATTTCTACTGCGCTTGGCACGGCATTCAAACCTTTTTCATTATACCAGGAACAAACTGAAAATTCTCTATTTTATGTGACAACTATTGCAACAAATTGCTCAATGCTCTCAAGATCTTCAGAACATAAAAGCTCTTAGGCTTTCTTATTATACTAAAAAATTAACGAGGAAAGGAAAATAAATGCATCATCATAAACCGTCCCTGTTCACGGCCTAAGCCGACTTTCAAAAGCTTTATACAATGCCTCAGAGCTCTCAGTATTCTTTTATAATCATTAACCTTCTTCAATCCTCAGCCCGGGCCCACCAAAGATGGGTCTCATATAAGCGTCATCGAACTTTCTCCAATGGACATGTAAAGTATGAACTGGCCTCTCAAGCAGCATTGATAGACTCTGTTTTGCTTGGAGGAGACCACTAGAGGATGGATCATCAGCCAGGGTTAAAAATGGGAAAATCGTATCATCTTTGGATGGGCTTCCATTGTCGCTGCTATGATGGTTACCTGTCTCAGACTGATGGCGATGTGGCAACATCATAGTAATTAGTGGCCTCGTGAGAAATCCAAATACCTGTCATAAATAACATACATGTATTGTAGGAATATTGGTACAAAAAAACAATATAAAACTTGATATCTTTGATTTACCCCTCAAATAAGGCATGTTTGTAATATTTGCAAATGAAACTAGAAGCACGAAACATGCGATGATGCACTGACCTAATGGATACTTTTTCTCTCCTAATTTTATCAATCAAGTACGTTACATAATTTGTTTCTCTAATAGTCGAGAATTATGTATAGTGATAATTAAATCAGCAAAGCAGTTGGTTACTCTTTATGATATGCATGAAGTACAGTTGGTTGCTTCAGATATCCTTTTTGTTAAATAAGTGCATATCAATCGAAAGTACTACCTGGGCAAAAATATATTATCATACCAGTGTGGAGAAGAGAACAACGACTATTGTGCTGGTGACAATTGTTGCATGAATGGGGTCCCGTGTTACTCCTGAAAAAGTGAACTGCATTTGCAAAAAAGAAAGCTGTATTGCCCAACCAATTTAAACAAATTTTGGCATCAAGCCAAAGGTTCTAGGCTTCTAGCAGTACAAACTCTATCATGCCTCTATCATTATCAATTAATATCCTCTTAACATTATTGCATATGATGGGGTCTACTAGTCTACACAAATCACCACAAGCGAATAGAAGCATTGAGTATACAAATGAACAAATTATATTTCCTCAATTGGCTTACGCTTTAATCAATTGGCAATCTTAGCTTAATAATAAGTAAGAAAAATATTAAAAATCTTCATTATCAATTTGAGCTTCTCAAGCAGTACATCAGTTGAAAATATTAAATGTATACCTGATTATAAGCAAGAGCAATGGATACAGCTCCTCTCATTAGACCTGCCCACCAAATGACCACCTTGAATCAGCAAGAAAATTCAAATAGAGAGAGCCGTCAAAATTTGAAAGAGACAAGTTCACAATATATTGACTGGTTGTATCTGTATAAATCCAAGGGGCCCAACTGATACAATTAATGTCTGATGAATTCTAAATTTCACAATCTTGAGAAAATTGAAAGAAAATATAGCTGTGCTAAAATTGAAGACATGCTATGGAAAAAACCTGGTGTTTGAATGTAATGAGTTGCCTCTCAGAAGGAGAGCTGAAGTAATTTGACATGACAGATAATGGAAACACAAAAGCAGCACGCCCAACCAGTATTAGAAATAGCGTCACACCATATATGCCAAACACTGTCCTCGATCTATCAACATAGTAAAACACATTTTCTGAATCAAAAGATGACGGGTATGAATATGATGAATAGTCCATCCATATGATGATAAGAACATACTCTCATGGATAATCACATTAATCATATAAATTACTCAGAAAGTACAGCATTCAAGATGAAATTAGAGATTGTATTAGGTTATAACACAAAGGAACTCAAATAATATGTATACCTTGTTTCACTTGTTTTCCATTTATCAATGTCAAGAGCATCCATTCCCACATAGAGAAAAATGATAGTCTCAGCCATGAAGGACATTGCAGCAAATATATGCCTACAAAAAGATTGTTTTGTCACAATTTACAGACATAATAACTGGAATGTAAAGAAGAATTATCACAACTACAAGACTCACGCACCTTGTTGTGATCCTTGAGTTTTCAGTCACATTATGCCATGCATAGTGTGACATCACAATACCACAGAAAAACACTGTCAATATACCACTTAATTGGAGAAGCTGTACAATAAAATTATCATACGTCAGCTGCTTATAGTAAAGCAATGCATATTATTGCCTTCGTAATTTGAACTAAAAGGCGATTTGTCATAATGATACTATATATATTGACCTCAGCTAGCATGTAAGAAAGATATGCCATTAGGGCCATAAGAGCAATTTCTCGATCTGTGGAATGCCTACAAAATTCCAAAATTTTATGATCAGCCTGTCTATAAATTTTCAGACTAGTTTAAAAAGTATAATTAAGAAAATTTAAGCTGTGATGAATAACATATTTGGCGACTCTGGCAACCAACCTGCCAAAATATAAAGCTTTAAGACCATAAGCAGTCAGAAGCCCGGTCTGGAACACAAATAAGAAAGAATAGTTAATTGAATAAATATCAATTTCCATAATGTTTCCACAATATATAATGGAATTGAAGTTCAGACTAGAAGGAGAATAACATCAAGGTTAGTACTGGAATAGAAATTTAAAATAAATAAAAGCTTACTGCAACTCCTAGAAGGGTGCTAGTGGTGAATAGGTAGAGAAAATCCCCAAGAACCTTGAGAACTGTTCGGCCTTCTAAACTAGAAACATCAATTTTCTTAATTGCATTAAAAAGCACGACTGATGTAGCATCATTCACTACTCCTTCACCAAATACTAAGCTATAAAGCCTGGGTGTTTCTTCTTGGCTAAGCACCTACAATTGTGCAACCGGTTATCTCCAGAAAAACTATTTGTTACTGCTTTAAGCATTCTCTAATAGTTGGTTTGTACAGCGTCAAAGAAAGCAGTCCATGTGTTTGTTCAAACAAAAACCACAATGGAACTAAGTTCTTCAAGATCTTTTTTGAGGTACTGAAATTTTGCAAATTTAAAATTTCCAGTTACCTGTAGCGTGCAAATGGTGTCTGTAGAAGAAAAAATTGTTCCAAGGGCTGGAAGGAAACAAAGATATAACATATCTATTACGCAAACAGAACAAGCAGTATAATATATAGAACTATAATAATTTTTATTTGCACGACACAAGTTACTAAAATAGAGATGAAGAGCTAAGAAAACAAAAGCAACCTATTATCTGAATCATATTTTTCTGTGGATTGTACAGTAGGAACAACGCTTTTCAAGTTGTTAAAAAACTGAGATAACACGGTTAAAATTGTGATGTACCTAGATAATCCTGTAGATTGAGCCCGCTAAAACCAACCTTCGGATAAAGCCAACAGCAACCTATTAATAATGTGAGAAGAACAATTAGTAATGTCTTGTAGCCTGACACCTCTAGTTTGTCAAATTTACAATTTGACATGAGAACTGGTCATTGCAATCCAATTAAATTTTTCCTGCTGGTCCTTTATTCTCAAATTGCTCCTAAATTTTGAGTAAGTTTTGCTTCTCTGACCGATAAAGTGCTTTAGATGAATGAGGATTTCTCTTTAGAATAGAAAAAATTATGGACCATCCTGTATTTTTAAGATACAAAACTTTTAATATCTAGATCTACTTATATAACTTGATAATATCAACGAAATTGAAGAATTCAAAAATTTTATTCTGCCAGCTCGCACTCCCAGTTAGAAGATTCAGAAGTAATACATCAAATGTAAAGGTTGGAGGAGAGCATCAGATAATGAGTAAAATCACCTACTGAAATGATGGAAAATGAGATAAACACCCCGAGCACCCCAAATGACATTATCGTGAGGAAGTTATGGAAGAACTGCTTTTTCTTAACTTGGAATCTGCAAGGAAAAAAAGAAATTTCATTCAATTAAAAGAAATATATCTGTTTCCTCTGATAGTTGAATGAAATAACTCAAAAGTTTTATTGATAAATTAAAAAACCTACCCAGCATTAAAAATAATTGGCGGCAGTAAATATATGAAGAAAAGTTCCTCGTCAAACCTCAGTATGTGCGAATCCACGCCTTTGCTTGAAAACAATATGATTGCCCCAACAATGCCTCCCTAAATTAAAAATGAAAAAAGAAAAAGCTAATAATCCATTTGCTAGCAAAAATATTCAGTCATACATATACACCAAGAAAGCCGGCTCTTTCATTTTCTTAATGCTAAAGAAAGATAACATTATTTCTAAAAAAAAGTTATACAACCCTTTACATTCACTATTGCTCTTTTCAATTTTCCTCTCCCATAGCAAATAGAAAGGGTAAACTGGACGTACAAAAGGCCAAATAAGCATCATATCCAGATTTAATTTCTTACTATGGTTGAACCGAAATTGTATATAACATTTTACAAGGGAATGGAAAAACTGCAACCATCAATATCAGTGCTGAAAAGATTAATACTCCAATTCTGGTCCTGACATTGTAATCAGTGTTGTTTTGGTCTCGAACAACCTTTCGAACAAACTATTTTACAAAAACCTTCTGAGTGCTGTTTTTTATGCAAATTTCTTCAGGGAAAGTATCCAACAAGTCGTCAGTATGTATATGGACTTCAAACTTGCACTGTTTTGAAGGACAACTTTTGAAAGTGTAAACTGACTGAAAAAGTCGAAACTTTTGCTCTAAAATGGGAATCAAGTGACACTTGTGTAATTAATCTTATGTCCTCTAACATAATAGCTTTATTTGAAATTTAGTTAACCCGACTGTATTTTATTCCAAGCAAATCAGCTCTAAATGCTCGATGAACTGGCTATGCATCATAACTGTGCTGTATTTGGAAAATACTTTTGCAAGGAATCACATATGTAAAGACCAAAAAAAAAAAAGGGAAGGCAGTGATATACAAGAGACTCGGTGACAAATTTGACTAGCTATGCTCTATAAGGCCACACAATGGGATTGAATTTGGATGGTTGGTTGCTGGACTTTTCAGTAGGAGAGGAACAAGAGAAAATTAACCCCAACAACAAAATAATAGCATCTCTTGTTGATGTGGCATGAAGTAAAATTTATGCAGTATTAGATATGCATTTAGTTCCTTTTCAAAAATGTAGAAGGTATGTATCCTTTATTTCTTTTATTTAACTTTGCTTGTCATATTTTATAAAATTCTGTTCTATGGAATTGTCTTTTGATAATCGCCACCGACTTTCAAACAAATTTCTTCTCTTTGACTTGGCCTGTCATTCTTTTTTTTTCCTTTTTTTTTTTTAAGATTATAAGCGATAACAGCCAGCTACCTTCACAAAAAAAAAAAAAAAAACAGTGATATATAAAATATAAAAGAAAAACTTAAGTGACATCTTTGAAATCTTTTAAATGGAGAAAGCTCAAACTTTAAAGTGCATAATTATTAGCTTATTGTATAAATCCAGATGCAATTTCAATAATTCAGCTAACCATAGCATACTTTATTAGCTAAAAATAATTGTTAAATGATTTATACCTTGCTCTTACCAAATTAGAGAACAATATCATTCCCATATCGCTTATTGTGAACCCCGTCACAATCTATTTCCTTGCTCTTACTTCAAATTGACAACGAAAACCGAGGGACCGTTTCGATCATCAAGTGCAAAACACAGGAATCGCAGACAGAGGGAGAAGGTTTCTTAAGAGCACAAATTAATCAGGGAGGGAAATAACCGGGAACTTACTATAAGTATGGCAGTGATAGATTCGTTAACCCATCTGTGCTCCTCGAACAAGTGTCCGATGAGTATGCAAAAGCAAAGCACCACCGCGAAAATCGAGATCGACACCACCGTGCTCCGCCCCGTAAAATTCGAGAAATCGTCTATCAGTTTCGAATAATCCATCGCCGTGAGCAGGAAACAACGATTCAAAGTCGCGATTTAAGAACTAATCGGATAAGTGACATTTGGGTTTTTATCCTTTTCTCTCTCACTTCCTGGGTTTTAAATTTAATAAGAGGTTCTTAATTTATTTTCTTGGAGATTTTTGCGGAAGCGAATTTTGGCGGGGAACACTAGTGGACAATTTCACAAAACAGAGGTTTTATGTGGCGTTGTATTTATAACAACTGTAAGAAAATCACTGGTCATTGGTCCCACAAAAAGATTTCCGTTCGGAGACTAGTGGCCCCCGGATTATATATTGATCTCGGCATGAAACGACACAAGAATTAATATGGACAAACCAGAGTATGTCCAGACCAAGAGCGGTGCACAAGGTTCACCTCACTGAGACGTGGGTTGAACACGTGGGAGCCATACATATGTTGATTATAATAATGTGAAACAGGTCTATTGAATAAATTGTTGTGCTGTCAGCCTGTAACGGAAGAGAGTATTTGGCTGACACGTATGAAGATATCTTGGTACGGTCGTCGTGGTACTGCCACGTAGCTCTGTATTTTTTTATTTTTTTATCAATACGTAGCTCTGCTGAAGTGCTGAAGTACGGAAGGATTACGCACAGCGCACTGGCCGACATTTTTATTATATCCAAAGTTAATTACAAATTAATAAAATTGTTCAGAAGTCAGTTTTTATTAAAAGTGTCCACACCGGCTATTAAATGACCGATTTTTGATTTAATTTTTTTTTCAAGACAAATAACTAAAATGCTGAAATATAACACTAAAAAATTGATTTTTTTTTAATATTTGTTAGATTACTTTTTTGGTATATAATTAGCATATTTACTAAATACGCTAAAGTACTTGAAATTATGTTAATTTATGCTGAATTACACTAATTACGCTAAATTAAAAATAATTATGTAAAATTATGCTAAAATATGGTAAAATTACGCTAATTACGTATGAGTAGGGCCGATTTTGTGCCATCTTTCATAAATCATAAAAAATAGTATAAAAATTTCAAAAATTTCAAAAATTGGTATTCTACAAGTTCATTATATAACTAATTTACTGAGCTACGTAGATTGAACAATAGAAATGAAAATCTTAATCGGAAACTTCAACTGAAGTTTTGAAGCTCTTTTCTTTGTTTTTGGCGATTCTGAATTTCAAAATCCAGCATTGCAGGCACTGACGCATGCGTATTTTCACAAGCTTACCAAAAAAGTGGTCATTTGCTAAAATCGGACACTCAAGCGCCGTTTTATGGCTATTTGAAGTTTCGTCGTTGTTTTTCGCTTTCTCAGTGAAGATATCATCTCTATTCATACGTAATTTAGCATAATTTACCGTATTCTAGCATAATTCTACATAATTATTGTAATTTAACGTAATTTAGTGTAAATATGCTAATTAACATAATTTCAAGAAATTTAGCATATTTTAGTATAAATATGCTAATTATATATCAAAAAAGTAATCTAACAAATATTTAAAAAAAATTGATTTTTTAGTGTTATATTTCAGCATTTCAGCTATTTGTCTCTTAAAAAAATAAAAATAAATAAACATAATTTCAAGTAATTTAGTGTAAATCAGCATAAATTAACATAATTTCAAGTAATTTAGCGTATTTTAGTATAAATATGCTAATTATATATCAAAAAAGTAATCTAACAAATATTTAAATTATTTTTTATTTTTTAGTGTTATATTTCAGCATTTTAGCTATTTGTCTCTTTAAAAAAAATTAACATAATTTCAAGTAATTTAGTGTAAATCAGCATAAATTAATATAATTTCAAGTAATTTAGAGTATTTTAGTATAAATATGCTAATTACAAATCAAAAAAGTAATCTAACAAATATTTAAATTTTTTTTTGATTTTTTAGTGTTATATTTCAGCATTTTAGCTATTTGTCTCTAAAAAAAAAATTAAATCAGGGACCGGCCATTTAATAGCCGGTTTGGACATTTTTAATAAAAAATGGCACTTCTGGACAATTTTATTAATTTGTAATTAACTTTGGATATAATAAAAAGAGTGAGGCTACGGTACTATGCATAGCACGGTTTGGTCCGTGCTACAGCTCAATATTTGAGTTTAATCCTAACGGTCGATCCGAACCATTCAACATGATTATAAAATGAATATGTACTTGCAAACCAAATTTTACATTTTTTAGAATTTTTTTACTATTTTTTTAGATAGATAGAAAATCACTTGATCTGAAAATTCTAGACCATCCAAAAACAGTGATTTTCTACTTATCTAAAAAAATAGTAAAAAAATTCAAAAAAAATGTAAAATTTCATTTGCAAGTATATATTCATTTTATAATCATGTTGAACGGTTCGGATCGACTATTAAAATTTTAAAAACTCAAATATTGAGCCGTAGCCCGGACCAATCCGTGCTATGCATAGTACCATAGCCTCACTCTAATAAAAATGTCGGCGCACTGGAGATTGGGGACTGCTACTCAGGCGTTCGGATTCAATGTGGCGCGTGAAGTGAATTCGGATCCAGGGAGTAGAGTGAGTCATACACGTAGTCTATATTTTTGAATGATTATTGAATTTTAAGGTATTTAATTTCGCTCAAAAAACGAAGGAATCATACGTGTCCGGCTGTCCGCTTTACCATCTACCATGAATCACAATGCAAAACCGACGGAATCAGTTCCTTTCCTTTTGACCAGCACTCAGAAGTTCTGACTTCCAACGTAAAAAAAATACGTAAAGACTGATGGGCCCACACGGAATTCCCCCGTGGAGGATGTGAATTCATTCCCCTTTGGACCAGCCATGGTTTCTATTTCTAATGAGCTGGTCCAGATTGTTCTTTCAAGTCAAAAGATAGAGATTCATTGATAATAAATTAACTTTTCAATCTCCACAACGGTAAACACTAAAACTTATAATTTTATAATTCGACAATTAAAATTTTATATAGCACATTTAAATGACATTTTAAATTGTATGAAAAATTAGTACGTACATATAAGATAAACATATCATGTTTATAATTTTTTTTTTGCTTGATTTGAAAAATAATTGCCGACTTTGTGAGTTAAGTCATTGTCAATGAATCTCATCTGTCATCTAATACCCTAACAAAATAATCAAGAAATAGAGGCGTTGCTAATTCAAGTACCATTATTAGGGTATATTTGTGGAAACTATGGATTAAAAATTAGTAATTCTAATATATATATTTAATGGTGTTGTCCAAATTAAAATTTTAAAATTGAAGATATTTTCTTCCCTATTTTAATAGGGAGGGCCTAGCTTTCCCCCATCATTCATCCCCCAACTGAAAATAAGTAGGGGACCACAATATTACAGTTAATAACTGCTGGAATTAGTAGGGGACTACAACTGCCTTCACAGCATTACCGGCGGACATATTGCGCAAAAGTATTCACACTTGACACAGGTAGTATTCATCCATGTAAATAAAAGTACTCATCTTTGAGAAATAATTATATAAGGAAACATTACCACTCATCTTTTACACGTTTTTAGAAGTGGTTTTTTTTCCTACGTTCACTCTAACTAATATTTCTGTCGATCTGTGCGGAATTTTTCAAATCTAAAACCACGAAAGTCTTCTATACAATTTTCTCTTTCAAATGAGATCCATGATGACATACTTTCGAGGTATCCGTTACGCAAGTATTCACACCTCGTACGCAAGTATTCATCTCTCATTGAACAAGTATTCATCCTCGTCGTGTAAGTGTAAAGAGTACATGAAGGTAGGGGTGTCAATGGGTACGATACGGGTAGGGTGGAACCATTTTTATACCCATACCCACTAAGAATTGATATACCCATACCCTACCCATACCCGTTAAGAATTTGTCTTACCCTACCCTACCCATACCCGTTATGATTAACGGGTAACGAAACGGTAGTGGGCGAATAACGAAAATACTAATATAATGATTTTACTATTTTTACAAATAAATCATCTAAATTTATCATGTCATACATACGCCATCACAATTACTAATATAAAAATAAAAATACAAATATGCAATCAATTCTAACTAATAGTTTTTTATAAAGCAAAAATAAAATAAAAATCACAAATATCTCTTCTAACAAATTCAATTTCAATTTGTTAACTAAATAACAAAACATTCAGCAATATGGAAAACATGGAAATAAATAAATTGAATATAATATTGATATATCTATATATAATTTATTTCATATAATTACCCGTTACCCAATGGGTACGAAATAATCTTTATCCGTATCCATACCCGTTTATCTAATGAAAAAAAATATTTACCCATACCCATTAAGCTAACGAAAAAAAAATCTTACCCATACCCGTCTTATCGAATACGATACGGGTAGGGTAAATGGGTAAACGGGTGTCATTGACACCCCTACATGAAGGTATGGTGGGACCGCACAACTGCGACTTCAAATAAGTAGGGGACCACAGTAATATGCGGAGATAAGTGGTGGAATTAGTAGGGGACGATTTGCGAAAAATTATTCACACTTAACACGAGTTGTATTCATCTATATAAATAAAAGTACTCATCTTTGAGAAAGAATTATATATGGAAATATTACGACATTAAGAGCATTAATTACGCGGAGATAGTAGGGTACCACAACTGCCGTCCGCTAAAAACAAAAGAAAACGCGTAATTAAGTGGGGGGACCGTACAACCGCCATCACTAACTACCGTGGGGACCGCATAACCGTCACCGCAAGTGGAAACAACATCAAGTATTCACCCTGATATATCAAGTATTATTAAAAAAAACTGGACATATCACACCCATCTTTTACACGTTTTTAGAGGTGATTTTTTTTTCTCCGTTCAATCTAACTAATATTTCTGACAATCTGTGAGGAATTTTGCAATTTAAAACCACGAACGTCTTCTACATAATTTTCTCTTTAAAATGAGATCCATGATGACATACTTTCGAGTTATTCGTTGCACAAGTATTCACCCTCGTCATGCAAGTATTCATCTATCATTGAACAAGTATTCACATGTAATACATCAAGTATTCACCCTGATATATTAAGTATTTTTAAAAAAAACTGGACATATCACACCCATCTTTTACACGTTTTTAGAGGTGGTTTTTTTTCTCTCCGTTCAATCTAACTAATATTTCTAACGATCTGTGAGGAATTTTGCAAATCTAAAACCACGAACGTCTTCTACATAATTTTCTCTTTAAAATGAGATCCATGATGATATACTTTCGAGTTATTCGTTGCACAAGTATTCACCATCGTCATGCAAGTATTCATCTATCATTGAACAAGTATTCATCCTCGTCGTGTGAGGCGAAGGCGGAGGCGGAGGCAGAGGCGGAGAAGGAGAGGCGGAGGTGGGAGGCGGAGGCAGAGAGGGAGAGGCGAAGGTGGGAGAGGCGGGCGGAGGCAGAGGTGGAAGGGGGAGGCGGAGGTGGAAGAGGGAGAGAGAGGGAGAGAGAAAATAAATAGATGGAGAAAATCTACTAATTAATTTGTAGGGACCACTAGTTAGTTAGAATTTGATTATTATAGTTAGAAAAGGAAGTTAGTTAGTTGGGGGAAAAATGAGAGAAGGAATCAAGGGGTAACATATAATTACCCATTTTAATATGGAGTGTGCATATCAAATTTGTTGAATATAAGATTTATTTAGCCATCAGGTAAATTATTTGAAAAATTCAATAATATAGTTATATCATTTTACTATAGATGAATAATAGATATATTTTAAATTTGACTAAATTTACATAGGTCATATTAAACAAGGGACATCATACGTATAAATTAACTTAATTTTTATTTGAAATTATTTTATTGATGATTTTAACAGAGAGCTACAAGAGTCTGAGGGAATAAAATATTTTGTATATTTGATCTTATTTTTCTATTACAACAAGGTCCTATTTATAATTACAAAGGCTTAATATAGTCGTTTGTACTATTTTGCTATTTATGATAACAACGGTACACATTACTGTTTTATTTCTTTCTATTTATGGTATTTAATTTAAACACTTGGATCTTAGATTATCGGTCGATGAGGAATGTTCTGAGATCAATCTTGAACATTTATGATGATTGTAAAAAATAATATGAATTAAAAGTACGCTACAAGTGCTAAAAGAAAATATAAATTAACAAATCTTTTTCATTATGAAACGGAGAAAGTTCCAAGTCCTAATTTGACAATCGTGTAGTATGTATGATCTTTGAAAGTCATTTTGATCTGATGATCACAAGCTCCAAAATACCAAGCATTTATGAAATTCCTCATTTTATTAGCTCTCGCGTGTATTCATATTTTACGGCCAGGCAAAACCATGGCCCAAAAAAGGAAAACAACGGCCTGAACCAAACCAAGTTTAGGTCCCAATTAATTGAAGCTGACTGTGCGCATATGGTCCGAAACTCCGAGCAACGCGTGAATTCCTTGAATTAAACCGTTAAGGCTGTGACTCGGTGTGTGTATATATACACACAAACCCAGGTAGCTCTCAGTCCAAACTAAAAGATCACACAATATATAACCCAAATAATATATAAGCTTTTTTTGCAACACAACCAACACGAGATGAGTGTTGAAATCTTAGATGCTTCCACCATCTGCAATTTCATCAATGATTCCGAATTCTTTACCAAATCCGTCGAAGAGCGTTTCACCGCCATCGATTCAAATCATGACGGCCTTCTCTCCTACACGGAGTTGGCGAGCGAGTTAAAGAAACTTAGGGTTATTGAGACGCACTTCGGCATAGACGATGCTGTGCTAAGCAGTGACGAGCTCAGGCAGCTGTATGAGGGTTTGTTCGCTCGGTTTGACCATGACGGAAACGGGTCGGTGGATCTGGATGAGTATAAATCGGAGATTCGTGAGTTGATGCTCGCCATAGCTAACGGACTGGGGTTTATGCCGGTGCAGATGGTGCTCGAGGAAGGGAGCTTCCTTAAGCTAGCCGTCGAGCGGGAGATGGCAGCAGCTGCAGTCTAGTTCTATAATTAATTAATTAATCTAATTAATTGGATGATATATATTGAATTATTCTTTCTTTTGTTTTTTCTTCCAGTAACAGTTTTGATGTGGTATGTTGTCATATATGATCATAAGGTCGTATACGGGATGATATTGAGAATAAATAAAATTTGTTTTTATAAAATTATTTATCTCGGAGTATGATGTCGGAATCTTACCTGATACTGGTAATTCAGTCTAATGAGCTCAAAAACTGAGGAAAACCACCGTAGTTAGTAGTATAACTTTGTTAAGAATCTTTCAAAATTCAAAGAACTTTGTTGGGTGATTCCAATTTTTTTTAGTACAATTTGGACATGCAGCCAGGGTTGTATGATTAAGTCCCTCTCTAACAAACTTTAATTTCTCTGTTATGTAGTGTCACACACTGGAAATTAATTAAGACTTGATTTAAATCCAAAAGTACCTTCTTTTACCTGCACTGCACATTAACAAAATAACCTCAAATTAAAAAAAAACCTGTTCCAGTACCGTAGTTGCGAATTCAGATCTCCCTGGTGTTTTACAATTAGTGGATCTGAAACGTTCCTTTTTAACTTGGCACGAATCTCAAAGCCCAATAATATTGTCCCTACGCTAGTTCGAATATTGTCCCTAAGCTAGTCCCTAAGCCGTAAAGAGAGGGGAATCTTTTACGGTACCTGGGAGGATATTTGTCCCCATAGTTGCATGGTATGTTAACTGCAAAAAGGGCAAAAAAAAGAAAAGAAAGAAAAATAGAGCTAGCAAAAAATAATGATGATTAAGATATCTTCAAATACTATTGGTCTACTCAAATTTGAAAATATATAATTAAATACAACGCGCAATACAAATGAAGCATATATAGTTTGTTTTGAGATTTTCAGAAGATGGAATTAATTCTTTCAACTTTATATATAATTACAAAGCATTTTTCAGTCAGATTTCAATCTGCAAGTTTCCATACAAAAAGTATTATTTTATCCAGTAGACCAAAATTTGATTTTGAATAAAGAATAATTTCATTCGCAAGTTAAAAAGTATACACTGTCATTCGATATTTACTATTTTTATACATCCACAATTATGCATACATGCAATGCATTATATATCATATAAACACAATAAACATAAATATCAAAATATATAAAAAAAATTAACACCACTCTAATTTCATCACTACATTTCAATCAAAATATCACAATTTTTAAATCAGATTAGTTTGATTTTATGAGATAGAAATATAGAAATCTAGCCTACCAACTTATATTTAATTGTTCATGAATAGTCTTAATCTGAATTTCAAATCCAGAACCTCTCACGTAAGTGTTACTCTTTGCTACTAAAATAAAAACTGATTCTTGAATTTACTATATAATTAACAATTGGGTCAATCAATTGACCTTCATGTGTTTTTTTTGTTTCAAAATTCTGACGAATTTGTATTGTAATTTTTGCAGTAAATTATGTAAAAAGTTTTCTATATAATTTTTTTTTGTCTCCGCTAGCTACTGGTTATCCGATACAATGGAGGTTGTATAAACAGAGACAAAATTAAATGAAGAGTAATGTTACGGTACTTTATTTTTATTTTTTGGACAAACATGCACGTAGGCTGCCTACTATACTGTGCATGGGACACTTTGATTCGTATTATGAATGTATAATTTTATTTTTAAATCTCCGTATGGAAATATACTTAGATTTTTTTTTTTTTTCTAAATAAGTACAAAATATGACTAGTGAGTCAAACAATCGAACTTGAAGTGGCGGCGCAAAACCTGAATAGCGAATCGGTGACCGCAGAATCTACTTTTGACTGTGGGCCCGGAGGCATGTGACATTGTCACCACAGAAATTGACCTCCTCAGCCCACAGATTCTAGGCTTCTGACTCGGTGTATATTATAAACACAACAAAGAGCTCTCATCTCAGTCCAAACCAAAAAACATAACATCACACCAGTAATTGCAACACTATCAGCAGAGCACAAGATGAGCGTTGAAATCTTAGATGCTTCCACCATCAGAAATTTCCTCAATGATTCCCACTTCTTTACCAAATCCGTCGAAGAGCGTTTCACGGCCATCGATTCCAATCATGACGGCCTCCTCTCCTACACGGAGATGGCGAGCGAGTTAAAGAAACTCAGGGTTATCGAGACGCACTTCGGCACAGACGGTACAGTGCCGAGCACCGCCGAGCTAGATCAGTTGTATCAGGGCATGTTTGCTCGTTTCGACCATGACGGAAATGGGTCGGTGGATCTGGAAGAGTATAAATCGGAGATTCGTGAGTTGATGCTTGCCATAGCGAACGGATTGGGGTTTATGCCGGTGCAGATGGTGCTTGAAGAAGGGAGCTTCCTTAAGCTAGCCGTCGAGCGAGAGATGGCACCCACAGTCACTGCCTAATCAATTTTAATCGATTACATGATTTTGAGTTTTTCTTATTTACTATGTTTCATTCAGTCACCTTTTTTATTTTATATGATGTTGTAGTTAATGTTACTATGTATAATTGTAACGTTTGAGTGATAATTTTGAGAAACATCTAGAGTGGTAAATATATGCCGTGCACTTTGATCTTGTGCCGTGCTGTGGTTTGTCTAAGTAAACAGTCATATGTGCCGTGCACAACACCGTGTTCAAATATAGCTGGTTATGTTTAACTATTTTATTCATAATTTAGGTTGGTTTATTCAAGATTCATCATTTAATCAAGATCTAACGATTCTAATTATACGTGTGATCATGTGCCGTGCCGTGATCAGATCTTTTGCGTGATGTGTCTGCCATGTCAAATTTTTAAAAAATAATTACGGCATGCGACACACGAGTTACGACACGTAACAGTTACACATGCATTCTGTGACGTGCCGTTTCACGATGCCGTGTCATTTTTCCCACTCTGGAAACATCTCTCTACCGCCAAAGGGTCGACGAGTCAATTCTTCTTTTTGTATTAAAGAAAAAAAAAAGGATTCAAAGGATTAAAAAAACTCGGAAGAGTTAAAATAAAAAGAAGATAGCTTGTGTCCGGGGGGGGGGGCAGTAGTATATCGGCTTGCACCCCTTGCAATTTATTTTTACAACAGTATATATGAATACATGATGTCCTTGTTGGTTTCGTATTCATAAAATGCATCCTTTAATTATTTATGATTTAATAATGAAAAAATAATTTCTGCCAATTTTGATCAATGAAGAGGTCTTAAATGCTTTAATTTTTTTCTTTTCTTTTTTCTTTTTATCATAATTTTATTTTTAAAACTATAATAACTTAAAATTTGAATGTTAAAATAAAATCATCATATATGATATATGTTATAATTTTTTCCATGCACAAATAAATAATTACATAATTTCAATTTATTTATTAGTATCAAGAGTTTGCAAATATATTGATATGAATAAATATGAAAAGTTAATTTTTTTAACTTATTAATCATATAAAATTAAAATAGAATAATTATAATTTTTTATATCACATCTTACAATTTAATTTTGATACATAAATTGTACAATTTTTTTATTAAAAAATTAAAAAGAAAAAATATGAAAAAGAAAAAAAAAAGTATTTGAATTGTTCTCTTGATAAATAGAAATAATTTATATATTTCAATTTATGAAGTAACCTTATGTCAATCAATTAATCGAACCTCTCCTCCAGTACAGAATTACTGGAGAGCTTATGATATCTCAGTTACCGGTGTGTTTTAATTATTTAGGACGTGTTGGTATCTGGTGCGGTACCTAGAATAGAATAATTCTCAATCGAACTGAAATTATTTAGCTAACTATTTGAATTCTATAGAGAAACCGCTTTATAATTCATATCAGGTTAAAACGGAGGTGGATTCAAATCTCATTTTACGCATTGGATCTAAACCCGTTTTGGGGCTGGGCCCCGGCCGGCCGCTTGAGGCTTTTAGTCGGTTTCTACTTTCTACTTGTCTATTTTGTTTTCCCCAGTTTTTGACCGACGATAGAAGGTTCTAAAGTAGGTATCAAGTAGAGGATATCCTAAAATTCTATTCTATTCGTTTAATATGGACCATCACCAAGACTGACACCGACTAAACATGGTACTGGCTACTGAGACCGAGGCCAATGTATTTTATTTAATTCTGCCTCTAATGTATTAGATAATCAATCAGGACTTCAGGACTGGAGACCAAAAAATAAAGCTTTCAATGAAAATCACAATACATATTTTGTAGGTTCTAAATTATAATTTTTGAATCTAACATCTCACAACTATCGAGTAGAACTCAAATCACTCGGGGTATGTTTGGTGGAATTGAGAACATATTATTTTCAGAGTTAGGCTATTCAGAATAACTTATTCGGTATTTGGTTGGATTAGAATAACTAGAATAGTGAATTCAAACTTTTTATCTCATTAGAATAAGCTATTTCTAATTATTTTGAGATTTATCTTATTCCAATAGGCTATTCCTAATGATTTTGAGATTTGACTATTCTAATAAAACAAACAATAGTTATTCTTGATTTGGCTATTCTAGCTATTGTTGTTTTATAAATTACAACTAAACATACCCTAAATTACAAGCACACATAAACTATCAAGTAGAACTCAAATCACTAAATTGCAAACACACATTTATCAATTTATGTAGAAAATTAAACTATATAAAAATTTAACCAAAAAAACTCAATTAAATTTTAATATATATAATTAAAATTTTAAAATTATACATATTGCTTAGTCAAAAAGACTTGGCCACCTTTAACTAAATATTAGATCCGCCCATGCAGCCGGGACTGCCCAACCAAATTTCTACTTATCAAAAGAATTGAAATCGCCTTGGTAACAATGTTTGCGCTCATCGTCTCATGTGTCGTACATATATAAAATGGTACCAAAATTTTTATTAATAGAAAATAAAATAAATAAATATCGACATTGAAGAAGAGTTTCGTGAAAATTTGAGATATAACAATTCCGTTATAGTCCATATGGACCATCGCGGTCCGGTTAGCGAAATCAAGTTACTGCTAATTAACCAAATAAATACTGTTGCTTACCGTTATGGTCTATAACGTCTAGCTACAGTGTTTTTTTATTTTTCAAAAAATTCACAAACGAAGCAGCAAAAAAAAAAAAAAAAAACTGTAGCCGGACGTTATGGACAATAACGGCCAGCTACATAGTTTTTTGTTAATTAGAGATCAAATTAGCTGGCCGTGATGGTCCATAACGTCTAGCTACAGTACCCTGGACATTATGGACTATGACGGAATTGCTATATCTCGAATTTTCACGAAACTCTTATTCAATGCCGATATTTATTTATTTTATTTTCTATTAATAAAAATTTCGGAAAATGGTAGGTATATATGTTATGCAGTCAGCAGTGAACAAAAATGATGGGAGACTGGGAGTTATTTGAAATTTGAAAGATTCTTAACAAACTTATACTGTAATTTTCCCTCTGCTCTCCAACTCGTAGAACTGAATTACCAGCATTAGCTAAATTTTCGTTATCAAACTCCAAAATAAATAATTGTGTAAAAACAAAATTTATTTTTTCTATATGTCATCACGTATACAAGTACAACATCAAAATTGTTACTGGAATAAAAAAGAAAAAGAAAAATTGAAAATCATCAAATTAATTAGATTAAATTAATTGATTAGGCATGGACTAGAGTTGCCATCTCCCGCTCGACGGCTATCTTAAGGAAGCTCCCTTCTTCGAGCACCATCTGCACCGGCATAAACCCCAATCCGTTGGCAATAGCAAGCATCATCTCGCGCATCTCTGATTTATACTCCTCCAAGTCCACCGACCCGTTTCCGTCATGGTCGAACTGAGAGAACAAACCCTCGTATAACTGACCCAGCTCGTCACTGCTTAGCACAGCACCGTCTATGCCGAAGTGCGTCTCAATAACCCTGAGTTTCTTTAACTCGCTCACCAACTCTGTGTAGGAAAGGAGGCCGTCATGATTTGAATCGATGGCGGTGAAACTCTCTTCGACGGATTTGGTAAAGAAGTCGGAATCATTGATGAAGTTGCAGATGGTTGAAGCATCTAAGATTTCAACACTCATCTTGTGTTGCTAGTGTTGCAAAAAGAGCTTAATTAATTAATATATTGGGTTCTTGATTGTGTGATTTTTTGGTTTGGAGTAGTGAGAGCTACTTGGGTTGTGTATATATAATATACACCGAGTGCGAGTCACAGCCTCAATTGGGTCTCGGACCATATGCAGTCAGATCCAATTGGGACCTAATTAAATTTGGTTCCGGTCGTTGTTTTCTTTTGGGCCATGGTTTTATTCGGCCGTAAAATACGAATATAAAGTCAAGTGTGAGAGTCAAATTAACATGACTAGAAATCAGAGTATATTATATATAGACCCTCATTTTTTCTTGTTTTATTGTTTTCAAACAAGAATATATTATATATAGACCCTCATTTTTTCTTGAGGGAGAGAGACAAAGGAGTTCTTTCTGGTAGAATATGGACCTATATATAAAAAGTAAAAATAAAAACCGTAATCTGGACCTAGTTAATAAAAAACCAGCCCATTAGTTGGCTCATACAACGGGAGGTTTCCGTGTGAAGCTTACAGAGTTGTTATTTATGTTGAGGTCACAAGTCAAAATAACTAGATTTCTATTTCTTTTCTTTGAAGTAATCCCTCTGGCTAGTCAAAATTATTAGACTGTTCACTGGAATTTCAGTTTTTCTGAATTTTGACCTCTGTCAATTAATCGCTAAAACTGTACCAATCTGTAATAGTTTTGTATAGAGAAATTATATTATCTGGAAACTAGACTTCCATACCTTTATTTTGATATAAAGAACACAAAAATCCATGTAGCCATTTTCTCTAAAATGAATTTTGAATCTGATCAAAATTATTGGACTGCTCACTGGAATTTCAGCTTTTCTGAATTCTGACCTCTGTCAATTAATCGCTAAAAATGTACCAATATGTAATATTTTTTTATAGAGAAATTATATTATCTGGAAACTAGACTTTCATACCTTTATTTTGATATAAAGAACACAAAAATCCATGTAGCCATTTTCTCTAAAATGAATTTTGAATCTGATCAAAATTATTGGATTTCTGACTGAACACAGCAGAAAAAAAAAATTGATTTTTTTTTTTTTACGTTTTTTTCTGCGGGCTGTAGTCTAGGATGGCGGCCTTCCTATTTTTCAAAATATGTTCAACAGTTTCTTATTTTTAATATTTTATTTATTTATTTTCTTATATATAAAAATCTCGGCAATTTTTTCATTATCAAAAGACATGATTTGAACTTGTTCAACATTAAACTCAGTATGTTTGAAAGGACAAAATCAGCATTGTATAAAATGGGAATGGACTCTGCTGCTTTTATCTCATAAAAGCAAGAACCTGCATTTTCAGATTTAACTATTTAAAATTTTTCATTTGCGTGTCTCGATAAATAAATTTTTTCATGCACAAATCTTGATGAATTTGAATAGTTGAATCTGAAAAGCAGTTTCATGTTTTTCTCTCAAAACAGCAGCAAAGTCTGATCCTATAAAATGACCTCAATTTAAATTAGAGAGCAAAAAGGTACATGCATGATGCATCCCATATTTTATTCTATGTTGAAACCCAAAAAAAAAAAAAATTTAGTACTTTTTTGGCTTACAATTTGTTAAAAAAAATATATATACTAGCACATCTCGAATAAATAACCAATAAAGTTGATTCATTGTAATGTATACATGAAGAGATTCGTGCATTTAAATAATAGAAACAACCCGTATCGTTAATTTTTTTTCAAAAAAAAATTGATGGGTCCAATTCAAAACAAAATGGAGAACCTTCAAACTGATCTCAAATTATGTGCTTGTAGAGCAAATTTTATATTTTTGTTGAAATTTATTATTATTTTTAAATAGGTACAAATTGTTGTTTTTCAAAATAAAATTAAAATTTATGTATAGTCAATTCAATCAACGAAAATGAGCCATTGTTTTTTTTTTTTTTAAAAAGCCTGCTGGCACTGGTTAATTATGTAATTCTAGTTACCTACGTAGGTTAATCTTGAATGGGTCCTTATCAAGGTTTTCATGATTCAAGAAGGATGTGAATTGAAATCCAATCTAAATCTGAATGTACATTGAATGTAATCTGAATCTTGCTTTGTTGTTCATTCTACTTCCTGGCATTATATAGGTTAATTAAAACAAAGTTTTTATCAGGTTAGAGCATCCTTTTCCATTCTTCAATTGGCATGTTATCTTAATGTTTGCCAATTTTATGTTTCAGCTATATATGTGATTTTGACCTTGCACAGTGACTAAGACACGGAGAAAATCTCTATTGTCATGCCTTATTGTTGTTTTTATAAGGTGAAAACTATGGTACAAATTGGTTACTGTTGTATCACCACCAAAGTAATTTTTTTGAAAATTTAAATGTAACAACTTACACAACTAGTGCAAAGGGCAGTGCAATTTCACTAGTGCCATTATTTTATGATTGCCAGTTAAGCAAACAAAAAGATACAAAAATTGCATACCTACGGATCAAAACTTTGCAAATTACATCAAGCTAACAAAAAAAATTTATTGAGCTATCTTAATTAAAGTAACAACAAATTTGAGCACTACATAGAACTCTCCTAATTAAGTACATAGCAAGAGCAAATTTAAGCACTACATTGCATTCATTTTAAACAACAACAATAAAATCAACAAGTCCTGCAATTAATCCTACTAATTGAAATAATTCTAGTAATGAATTATTGAAACCAAATCCAGGGTGCTAGTTAAAATCAGAAAATTTATCACTGGTTAAAGTAGAAAGCTTCAAAAAAATTGTCGACGCAATTACACACACAACTCCTGCTTGCCTAAAGATTTACACCCGAAGCTGTTCACACAATCTGAAAAGCAACTCTGTACTAGTGAGTTGTAAATCCTCAAACTGCATATGAAAAGGGAGAAATAAAAAAAAAAAAAACATTTTAATTTGCAGGTTCTAAAGGAACAAGAAATGAAAGCATGGTGTGTGTATTATCTTCATAAAAGAAATCAAATCCAGATAGTATATATTCTCACTGTGAATTAATAAACTTTGGTGCAAATTAGAAATCCAATAGGTACTATTCCAGAATACTTGGCATTCCAAGGTTATTCACTTATTCACCCATTGATATTCTTACGAGACCATACTGCATCATGTGTATCAGGTTGAATCATCAATATCTACACAAACCGGCACAGTATTGCAGTCATGAACTCATGATCTATTAATTAAGGGTCTTTTGATTATTCACGATTGCTTAATTACCTGTATTAATTGGTTCATAACTCAGTATCTGAGTGTATCTTCTCAAGGAAATATATATCTAAATGTACCAATTATCTCTATTCTTTACTGCTTATAGACCCCCCTGATTGCCAAATTAATTTACAGCTATCCCAAATGGTGTATCAGTAGTTGTGTAGCTTTGTCTTAATTAAAGAAATTGAATACTGTCATGTCCAAGAAAATTTAAGAAAATCATGTTTGAAATCATGCAGATCCAAGAAAATGAAAATACCAGAAGGAAATTTCAACATTACCCATAGCTAATTTAAAATGAGTGAGCTTGAACTTTTAAAAAGTGAAAAATGAAAATAATGAATAATAATTAAAGGTAGTAGTGCCTTGGAAGAGAGCAAGTGTGAGATTGTCATTTCCAGTGCTGATATTCCGTAGCAGGCTGGCTGTGCGAGAGACAGAGGGAAAACGCGACGGAGAGGGTCGACAGGTGGAGGGGGCGAGAGGAAGAGCGCGCGACAGAGCCGGGAGATGAGGAGGCCGGGATAGAGAGAGGAAGCGTGCGGGGGTAGCGTGAGGGAGCGCGCAGGGGGCGGCTGAGGAGGAGGGGGTGGGAGTCTTGGGGATTGGTTTTTGTTTTTTCTTTAGAATATCGGAAATGTTGGGAATTGGGACTTGGGAGAGAGAGAGAAAGGACTGGAGATGTCCAGTCCTTAAATTCGCTGGAGGATTAAATTTCCGAAATTTGAAGTAGATCTGATCACTGATCCGCACGTTTATTTAAATAAATCCAACGGTTTAGATTGTAATATACAGAGGAGTCAATACATTGCAATGTATAATAGCCCATCTCACTGTAAATATATACAAACCCATCCGACCACCGATCATCATACTAATTAGTAATTACAATGGCGCCTCTGAATGATGTAGTCGAAATTCACATTGCCTTGCTTAATGCCGTCTCTGACAAGTGCAGATTGGCTATGGAAGCCGTGGAGGCTACACGAAACGTTCTCCTCCAACAAGGGATGATGGATTCGGCCATGTATCAAATGACCTTGCACTCGACCATTGAGAACATCCATATTGCGGTGGAACTCTTGGCCATGGCAGTTGATCATGAGCCAGTGGACTTCAGACCAGTTGTGGCTGATGTCAGGCCGGATGCAGCGCACCCCACTGCAGCTGAGACAGCGCCTGTCAGGACAGTTGTGGCTCACGCGCCGGAGGGGCACAACACAACTGCACGTGCAAGAAAGTCTATGGGCCGGAGGAGAGTCAATGCGCCGGTTGTGGCTGATGTCAGGCCAGATGCAACACACCCCACTGCAGCTGAGACAGCGCCCGTCAGGCCGGTTGTGGCTCACACTCCAGAGGGGCACAACACAACTGCACGTGCAAGAAAGCCAGTGCGCTGGCGGAGAGTCAGTAGGCCAGAACTGGGATCGGCCTGAGCTTGGTTCAATAAGAAAGCTTGAGTTAATAAAAATTCTGGCAGTGCAAGAAAGCTCAGACAATGCTGGTTCTGTCTATGTTTAGATTTCTTGATTGTTTTTATAGTTTCCTGTTTTCTTGGGTTCTGTTGTTACATACTGAGATGACAATATCTAGTTTCTTGAATCTTGTTTCTGTGATTGTTTTTATCTGTGTAATGGGCTTTAGCAAAATCTCTCTGATCTTGCTGATTGCAACAATATGAAAATAATTAAAATGCAGTTTATTTTGTTTCTTTTTCTTATTCCCATCTTGTAGTAGAGTTCTATCAGTAACAATCTCATGTTA
This sequence comes from Carex kokanica, assembly GCA_025461125.1. NCBI lineage: Eukaryota > Viridiplantae > Streptophyta > Magnoliopsida > Poales > Cyperaceae > Carex > Carex kokanica. Next base: position 213,880 of record JAJGRX010000992.1, read on the forward strand.
CTTTAGAGTAATATAATGCTATTTGAGTGTTCTTGAGCATTCCAAAGTAATTCAAAATTGCCAAATCAATATTGCTGAAAATTTATTTGTAGCAATTCATAGAGTCTAATAGTCAGGAACTAGCTAGCTAATGCTTCTCTGGTGGAATTATGTACTGTTTCTTTGTTTTTTATTTGAATTAATGTACTAGAGAAATGTTACCAGATCTTGGTATAGTTAAGGTTTTGGTTAAAGGGCCCGTTACCGGGTTAAAACTTGAAACACAATTTTCCAAAGGAGTTTTGATGGGGAATTGGAAGCAACTCCAAAATAGGCCAAGATCTAGTGTATCGGTTGGGTGGAACTATTTATAACCTAATGAAAAAAATATAGTCTTATCCGTACCTGATAAACTAACAAAAAAAATATTACTCATATTCATCTTATTGAAAACAGTACGAGTCGGGTAAACTGATAAAATGATGTTACTGAAAAGATATATATGAGCCATTAATAAAACTATATCATATCATACATCATGCTCGGTTTCAGATTGGGAATTTCCACATAATTTCTTTGACAGAGTTCAAATGTAATAATATGCATCTACAAAAAAAATGAGATTTTAATGGAAATTCTTGGGGAGTTCAAATATAAGAATCAGATTCATTAGGAAAACGCAACATACCTTGTTGTACAGATATATCTTTTGAAGAACTAGCAACCACTGGAAAACCCTCTTGCGAGGCTCGAAAGCCTATTCACGGACCCTAAAGGTGAAAGCACAACCTAAATCAGGACAGAAAAGCTTATCTGCACTTAGATTAATTTGCAGTTTGGTACCTGATCTTTTATATTTGACAAATGGTTCAACTACTTATAAGTGAATTTTGCAAACTATACCACACTGCATCTAAATTTACATTGATTGGTTTTAGGTTTGACAAACTAATCAGGTAACAATGACAAAAGTTGTCAACAATCAACTGAGATTGCATAAACCAAGCTGGAAAAGCAAATGTTGGTATTTCCATGAAAAGCTAAAATTTTGGCTGGTTTATGAAAAAGAAAGGAAGATAAGCAAGACAAATTAAAGAAGACAAAAGCACAGTGAAGTCAACAAAACACACTGCGATAATTCCCACTGCTCTGTTCATTCTCTAATATGTCAGAAAGTGTGCAGCAGTTGTGCCACCTTGTGTACCAGCTCAGTGTCAAGGTTGGGACAGTGGAACTAGAGCAGGCTTTAATTGTTAATGGGTTGTGGGTTGGTTATTGGGAGATCCATAATTCAATTTTCAGCTGCTATCAGAAGAAAACTAAAGTTAGTAATTAACTAGTGATGTAAAGTGTAGGAAACGTCAAAATCAGATTAGTAATTGCAAATATTACATAAATCTGACAACGCAACTACGCAAGTGAAGTTCCTATTGTATAATCACAAAATCTCACATAAATTTTGATAAGCCGAAATCTTGATAAGCCGACTCATCAGTTCATTTAGTAGAAGGTGAAATCCAATTTCAACAGAAAACATGAGCAATAATAAAATTGTGATCCAGCGCAAATTTGTGTTCAAACTTTTAGCATTTCGTGGTCATGGCCATGAATGGATTCGACCTTGAATTAAAGGCCAATGATGATACAACTTCATATGATATTAAATTAAAAACATACATGCAGATGCATTTCCTTGTACTACCAAAATTTTCCACACAAATCAAACGGATTGGACAAACAGTCTGTAGGGGCAAAATAATAATTTGGTTTCCACTAAGGCTTCAACACTCAAATCAAATTCATTAATGTAACTTTGTTGACATGATCATTAATTTCAACATTTGAAGTCATTTCCCAAGTTCTTCCAACTAATCATTAATCGTTGGATGTTAGAGATATAAGTATAGAAACCTAAATCTCTATGGAACATCTCATCACTTCGTAATGTTTATGTGAAACCTAACCCCCAAATTTAAGGCTCACCACCCTAGGTTGACACTTACTGATCCACCTTAGATATAAACTCATCTTGATGGAAATTATGAGCAACATTTTACCTTCAGAGTCTGTTGATACAAGGGCCTTCCCAACATTTTACCTATCTTGAGACGGTGGTATCAACAGACTCTGACGAGTAATTCAGGAGTACCGCTGCCTTGTCAATTTATCCCATCTTACACAGCCTATTCATAAAAGTGCTATAGGAGAACAGATCAGGTGCGCAGCCCAGCTTAGGCATTTTGTCGAGCACTATGGCTGCAGCTTCATGGATCCTGTTCAAGTAAAACAAAGGCTAATCGAACCAGATCCACTCGGGTACAGCAGTTGATCGGGTCACTGGTGGCCAGCAGGCGGTCAAACCGGCCAGGTGCTTCGCATAGTGCTATACAAAATGACTAAGCTGGGCTGATCCTGGTGTCTTACTCTTACTACTTACTAGAGAGATCCCGACAGGCACGTCGCCAGTGGTTTAAAGAGAAAAAAAGAGTAAGCAATGGGACTTCTGATACTCGCCAGTCGCCACCAGTGAAGGAATGGCTAGTCACATGACCTAGACCATAATACTGTTTGGGCTTTGGCCCACGAATTTGTCATCTCACTAGAAAAATGGGCCTGTGCTTAAGAAATGTTATTTAGCAACTATTTTTTCCAACTTTAGAAATTTACTAGGTGGGTGCCTAGCGTTGCTTCGGCAATTGTTGATTACAGTAAGTTTGTAAAAAGTTTAGGGCAATTGTTGATTACAGTAAGTTTGAAAAATACTGTTTTGGTATACGTATTTCTGTATTTCCGATTATACCCTTCATACAATTTCAAGGTTATTTGCCAGAACAGTATTTTTCAGTTAATTTTTAATAAAAAAAAGCATAAGAATACAGTATAAATGGCAAAATTAGAAATTAATGAAGTTTAGAGTGACATTTTTACAATTTCAAATTTCGGAATAGCATTTTTACAATTAAAAGATTTTGGAGTGGCAAATAACCAATTTTCCCAAAAGTTTATATATGTAAGTTATGTACAACAAAAACTTTATAGTTTGGAGTGTTAAGTTGTTTTGCTACGTGAGATAAGTTGACATTTTCCTATGAGCTATGTTTGGAAGAGAGAAAAGCACTTATGAAAGCATATTATCCGTTTGGGATAACACTTTCAAACATTTATTTATTTATTTTGTTTTAACAAAATGACTGTAAGTATTTTGTTGAAGACGTTAAACAAAATAAAATTATACTAAAACAAAATATGTTAAACTATTAGTATGCCCACGATTCAGCTATTCTTTCTTCTGTTTTCCTTTGTTGTCTTCACCACTGTGAAAATGAGAATGTGTTAGTTTGTTTTTCAATGTGCTGTAATGTTTGAAAATCTAATTTGATGTTGAAAAAAACACATGTAATTCATAAAAAGTTATGCAATAATCTAAACAACTATGAATGATTTTTTTGAAAGAATCATTTCTATTAAAATTCTTTTATTGTAGATCTTGTAAGTTAAAATTGGTAACATAATATTAATTAATCTACAAAATATTTTTAACATATGATTTCTTTAACCATCAGTATAGAATATAGATAAGTCTAAATATTTGTGTCAAGCCAACATATTTTTAAATTAATTTAACTGAAATCAACAAATTAATTTTATTAATTTAATTATTGAAACGTGACTTTAAAAATTATATCTAAACACCTGGATCCATACAAATTTTTGAACACATGCATTCATATGTCAAGTATAAATTTATTAGTCTTTAAAATTAATTTAGATATACTAGGAAAGATGGGAAAAAATTAAAAAGAGAAATAAAAAGTAGCCAAACCCGTGTATTACCGAATTATTCCTTAATAAATTACTAAATATTAAGAAGAACTAATATAAGACAGTAAATAATGATTATTTATTTTAACAATCGAATATTTAAAATAGAATAATTCGGATATGTTCAAAATTTGTATGGACCTAAGTGTTTAGATGCAAATTTTAAAGTCACATTTCAATAATAAATTAATTTGTTGACTTCAATTAAATTAATTTAAAAATATATTTGCCTCATACAAATATTTCGACTTTTATATATGTGTGTGTGTGTGTTCTATAATGACGATTAAAGTAATCATATGTTAAAAATATTTTATAGATTAGGTAATATTATATTGCCAATTTTAACTTACAATATCTACATTAAAAAGAACTGTATATAATAAAATAATGCATTTCTAAGTTCACAAAATTTTCATTAGAGTAACAAATTGTATTATCTATTTCAAATAAAAAGATGTAGGAGTAAACTAGGAGAAGTGAGAGAGAGGGAAAAATGAGGGGGAAGTGAACTCCACAAGGACATTTTTTAATAATTTACGAAGAGGGATATTTTGTTTGTTGATTTGAAAAAGAAAGGCAAATTGTACATTTTCCCGTCTTAAAACAAAAGGGCGGAATTATGTACTGTTTCTTTGTTTTTTATTTGAATTTAACGTACTGGTGCATTGCTTTTTTTTTAGAAAAAAAAGTGTAGTGATGTAATATAAATAGAATTTAAGGCCTCAATGTACATTAAAGTTGTTTGATTTTTATTTATTTATTTTCTTTTGCCTACTAAAGTACATTCAAACAGTTGCTAACCCACATTTTAGAATTGCCATAGCCTAGTACTGACTGTACTGTGCTAGTAAATACTATTACCAGTAATGCAGTTAGTGAGGTGCTGGTAAAAACTAACAATGTAAACACGTGTTAATCAGCAATACACCGAACTAAACATAATTGTTTCCTACATTAAGAAAAGAAAACTTTTTACTGTAGAGCTCCCAAGTTTAATATTGGATACAATTGATTTCAAATCAAACTGAATAATGCTAATCCTTCATGTTTAAATCTGTCATGGGAAGCCAGAGGATGTGGTTGAATTGATTTGATCTCTGAAATTGCAGCTACAAACCTGAAATCAATCAGATATCATCAAATGTAATAATTGGAAGTTTTGAGGCAGCGACAGTTAATTAAGGGATTAGAAGAGGAGATGCATGCCTCATTATACAGCTTCTAAGCATTTTCTAAGGTGTTTGTGCAAAGAAGGTAAATTTGATGATCCCCGAGAGGTGTTTGTTTGATGATCCCCGAGAGGTGTTTGTTTGACGATAGGCTAATTAAGAAACAATTATATTACGCAGTATACTTATTTTTTTATTTTTAATAAAAGATAAAATGGATATTTTACAAATTAAAATGAGTTTCAATATAAAAGTCAATAAACTGGATAGCTTTATGAGTTATTGAAATTTAGAAAGGTAAATATGATATTAAGAATTTTAGAGAGAGTAATATGTAATTTTGAGATTTTTGAGGGTTATATGCGATTTTCTCTTTGGTTGGGGTAAAGGGCTGATGGGAATTTTTTTATCCGTAGAAATTATTAAATTCAGATGTACAGAAATAAAAATAGTGTCTCGTTTCCAACAAATATAGAAATATCAGATTTAGTGAGTCCGATCCAAATATTATGGATCGGACTCAATAATTCAGATCCAAGCTTCTTCTCTTTTTAGTTTGAATCTGAACCGTCCGATTAGAGGAGAATCAAGTCCTGGTCCACATATGATTTCAGAAAAGTATAATATTTGAATCTGAATTATTGAGTCTGATCCATAATATTTGAATCGGATTCAATGAACCCGCCAATCTTTCTATATAAACGAAACACTCTTTTTATTTCAGTACATTTGAATTTATTAATTTCTATAGATAAAATTTTTCCAAACTGATGGCAGAGAAAAAGAAGAGAGCTGCTGAAGGGGTCCATTAAAACTTGAAATTGGCCAGGATCAGTGAATAAGAGAAAACTGAAAATGAATTTAAGATGTTTTGAGTTGACATTGTTTAAAACAGGTGTATATATGTATTTTATACTCTGAAACTAGGCTAGATTTTTGTAACTATTTAATTGACAAGACTAAAGTTAGCATGTGCATGTTTATCAAGAAAATTTGGTGAGCACCAACTCCAAAAATTTATTGGATTTTGACTTCAAATAAAGAATTCATACTGTTGAAACTGATTTGTTTCACGAGTGATGCATGTCATGCAAAATTTTGAAATTATTGAATTCATGAAGTGCAAAGTCGAGCGATCAAATATATGATGAAAAATGAATGCATAAAATAACTTACAAAGTAAATTGTAAAAAATTCAATTTTTTGACCGCTTGACTTTGTACTAAATGAATTCGAAAATTTCAAAAGTTTGGATGTATGTGCATCACTCGTGAAGTAAATCGGTTTCAACGGTATGGATTCACCATTTGAAGACAATCCGATAGAATTTCAGAGTTGTGCTCACCAAACCCTCTTGGTGAGCATAGCACATGCTAGCTTTACTCTAACCGACAAAGCTAGTGCCTTATTTTAGCGAGTGACGCTAGCGCGTACTAGGTTTGAAGAAAACTCAATGAACTTAACTCTAAAATTTATTAAATTAGTTTCAATCGTCAAATTTGAAAATGTTGAAACTGATCTACTTCAAGAGTGATACATGTACATGTAAGATTTTGATGTTTTTGAATTCATTGAGTATAAAGTCAAGTGGTAAAAAAGAATTATAAGATTTTGAGATAGAAAGATAGAAGTCTAGCCTACCAACTTCTATTTAATTGTCCACGAAGAATCTCCATCTGGGATTCAAACTCACAACCTCCCAAACGGAGAGTGTTGCTCTTTATCACTAGAATGTTGGTTCTTGAAAATTCATAGATTATTTTTAGTGTTTCATTTTCATTATTTATTGACCTTTATTTTTTATAAGTGTATGAACAACAATTTGAATTCAATGGTTTGAAGACAATTTAATAAATTTTGAAATTAAGCTTACCAGTGGGCCTAATATTTTTGAAATTCTTCCAAAAACGGATGCAGATTTTGAATTTCCAATTTTGTTTAGGTATAGATAAAAATTCCGGGAATACAAGTCGAATGACACTATTAAATGTTTGGAATTAAACCAACCCTTCGTAAATTATATTTTTATTAAATGCTCAACCGTTTTCTTGTAATAATTTTCATTCATTTCTTCCTTTTTTGTTGTCACAATATATTGGGTTGTTTGAATTCTAATTAACTTCCATTAACTTTTTATAATGGATATATAATTTATTTATTGTAGTTATTTTCCTTATCCTTTTATGGTTATTTCGTTCATCATCAATCATTAGTTCATTACACATGTAAAATACTAAAACAATATACGAATTACACGGAAAGAGAACCGAGAGAGAGAAAAAATTGGTGAATTCCTGAAAATTATAAAAACACAACAAATTCAATTCAATTTTCTGTGAGCTATAATTATAATAAATCATTTTCATAAAAAAAATTGGAGTAGTTTGAATTATTTTGGAGATTTAAAATATTGGGTAAATGACCAAGACCAAGAGCTTGTAAAAATGTACTGATATGGATAATTTTTAGACGTTGATTTTTAAACTTATTGATTCACATAAAAACAAAACAAATATGTGATAAATTTTTATGAGCACAATAGAGAAAAATAATATAGATCACATCTAATGGTTTTATTTTGACGTTTATGATTTAAATTTTGAGTTATTAACATTTTAAAAATGAAGGCATAGTGGAGGCACAAAAAATGAAGGCATTTGAACCCTCCTCTTTTTAAAATCTATAGTTTTTTAAATGAAAGATACTAATTTTGATGTGTCGACAAAGTTGTTATTAGAGAAATTATTTTTTGTATCATCTCTTATCTGCGCTAAAAATATATATATATTTTAACCATTTTAGCTGTTCATATCTGAATTTATATATGTTTATATCTGGCACATAAAGTATTAATTACTTTTTTCCCCCTTTTTCCGAGTGATATTAAAGAAGTTCAGGTTAAAAACTTTGTTGAATGAGTAAAATATTTTTAGAGTTTTTATTCTTTGTAATATAAGTTATGATCATAAATAATTTATAATCAAGTATAAACATCTTTTGGAAAAAAAAAATATAGATATATCTAAGATGCAGATAGAGTTTGCAAGTAAGATAATGTATTTTTCAGTCCATCATATTATAATCAAGTATAGAACGTACCATAAATGTAGAAATTAAATGTAGATCATAAATGTCCTTATCATAATAGTGAGATTATTCTATGGTTTTATAATTTAATTATTACCAAATGAGCATGTACTTTAACATCTTATTGACATCATTAAAAAGTTTCTGAAAAGTACAAAATATTTAGATAAGCTTTCACATATATGTAACATGCTCAGCAAATATACAAACAATAGATATACTTTTAAATGCTACTTAATAAAATTAGACCGTATAGAAGTATCATAAATAAAGATGAATGATTGGATTCATAATAAATTTAATAGGATTCTATCAAATATGAGGAAAATGCTTTTTTTTTTGTCTACATTATATTTTCATTTTTAAATTTTAATAACTCCAAATTTAAAACTTAAATGTCAAAATAAAACTGTCAGATATAATCAACATCATTCTCTCAATGCACATGCATAAAATTATGACTTCTCAACTTTATTTTGATTGTTATCAAGAGCTTGTAAAAATACACTGATATAGATAATTTTTGGATGTTAATTTTCCAACATGTTAATTCACATAAAAATAAAACCGAAAAGTGATAAGTTTTTACGTGCATATAGAGAAAAAAACATATAGATCACAACTGACACTTTATTTTGACATAAACATTTTATAATAATTATTATTAAATATTTAAAAAATAGAGGCATGATGAAAACAAAAAAATAAAAAAATCTAAACCATCCTCATCAAATATTTGGATTGTTCCTCAAATAGTGTCATGTTGTCATGTTAAACGCTCACAAGTTTTAATTATATACAAATTTAACATAATTAAAAATTAAACGCCGACCTTCACTTGTTAAGCAAAAACTAAACCCAAACACAGTAATAAATTGATTTTCAAAGGGGTTAAATAAATAATAGTATCCATCAGCACCAAGTAGTTAATAGGTAAGTTCATAACAACAGAGAGCCGAAATAAAGGACCTTTTCTTAAATAATTACAAATTTGAGTCCCTAAGCGATAAATAACGAATTCACATTCTCTGAGATATGTCATATTTTGCGCAACTTTCTGGAAAATCTCAACCGTTGAAATACGTTCTGCACGATCTCAAAGCTTAAATAATACGTTCCCCGAATAGCGAATAGGCACCAAGCTACAAGCTTAGAAATAGAAAAAGATTTATTAATAAAGAAATTCAAGAATTTACTTGCCATCCTACAGGCCTCGGATGAATTCAGATCCTCTGTGTTACTCGAGAAAATAAAATGAGCTCTCAGCCGGTGGATTTAAATTTACACGAATCTCAAAGCACAAATAATACTGCCCCCTCCAATCACCCGAATATCCACCGGCTGAGAGCTCATTTTATTTTCTCGAGTAACACAGAGGATACTGGTTCGGCCTCGGATACAGGGAAGGGAAAGAGCTTGGGGACCCAATCAGAATCAGTTGAGTCAAAAGAAAATCAACCCCTCTCTTGACCGTGAACGCACCGCCGAGCAACCGGGGCCGATGCGGCTGCTGGATTAGGATAAGCACAAAGTAGTGTCGGAGGTTCTCTCTATCCTCTAAGGTCCGGCACGAGCTTCAATCTCCCAACCACTTAAACGAACTAGGGTTTTGGATCCCTCTCCTTCAATATCGGGATCTTTTTACAGGATGGAGGTCACGGAGTTGGGGCGCGAGACGGTGGAGTTCTCGGCGCTTGTACGGCGAGCGGCGGAGGACTCGTACCTGGCGCTCAAGGAGCTGGTTGACAAGAGCCAGAAGGGGGATGAGCTTGGTCAGAACCGCTCGGATTCTGAGAAGAAGATCGATCTTCTTAAGTTCATCGCCAGAACCAGGCAGCGCATGCTTCGCCTCCATGTACTTGCCAAGTGGTGCCAACAGGTAAGCAATTCCCTGCTATTTGGTATTGGATTTTTAGTTCGTAGCTGGAAATGGAGAGGAGAGAGAGGCTCCCATTAAGAATTTGGTTAGGGCATTTGAGGTAGTAGGCTACATTGCAAGGCTAATGGGCAAACTACCTTTATTTTTTGTTTCAGTTTGCTCCATATCCTCGTGAATTGGTGCCAATTTGTACTTGATATGTCAAACTAAACCAAAGCTAGGGTTTGCATTGATGAGAACTTTCTGTTGTGTAGGAAAAAAGTAGCATATTGCGTACGCCACCAAGGGTGTAGCCTGTATACGTAAAAATTGGCTTAGCCGAGGGTATACATACGAAGCAGAGTGAAATAAAGAGTGTGCAGTTGTCATTGAGATCTTTACTTTGAGACCATAGTTAGATTTCAATCCTGGTTCTTTTTTATGTAGGTCCCACTGGTCGATTACTGCAGGCAGCTTGCGTCGACCCTGTCGATTCATGAGACGTGTTTCACTCAAACAGCTGATTCATTGTTCTTTGTGCATGATGGGCTTCAGCAAGCCCGTGCCCCCATTTTTGACGTCCCCTCCGCCATAGAGGTCTTTCTTACAGGTACTTATTTTCTCAATTTTTACCCTCAGATTTTGTACCATAAAGTGTCATTTGAACTTGTGCGTTCCTCAGATTTTGTACCATAAAGTGTCAGCTGAGAGGTCAATCTTTTAGTTCCTCTGGTATTGTTTGCCGAAATTTGACCTGATTAAGGCTTGGTTAACCTCCAACTGGGCTTTGTGCAATAAAGCCTACCGTCAAACTAATTATTCTTGTGTTGACATTTTGTTGGCAATAGTGCCTATCATTGTCTACTCAAGTATAATTTCACACTATATATCCAGGATGTGCCGCCAAAGCTTGTTAGTGTAGGATAAGTAGCTGTTACCAGCCAGTATGAATACATACAAGAACCAGTTTAAACAAGGAACATGTTTCTTTGCTTGTTAGTTTTCACTCCGGTACGTACCTTTTGATCAGTATGGCACCCTAAGATTTGTGGTTAATCTTGTTACAACTCTTGGCCTCTTTCGTACTATTGAATATTATCTTTCGTACTTTTATTAGAATATCTACAACCCCATTAACCTGAACTGTACCTTGGGAATTATGCTGTACGCCTATTCCAGTACAACCCTGGTGATAATGGTAATAACTATCTACTCTTAAGCCCTATATCGACAATTTCCATACTGCCCTATATCTGGTACTTATACTCCAGATGAAATTGGTATCGAGCTACATACCAGTCCTGGTCAACACTAATAGACGTACTTGAATCCAGGTGGATACAGCAGACTTCCCAAATGCATAGAAGATCTTGGTGTGCAGAGCGCCCTATCTGAGGCAGAGCAGAAACCAGCACTGAAAAAACTCAACACTCTTGTTCGGTCAAAGCTTCTAGAAACTTCTGTCCCGAAAGAAGTGTCTGATATTTCAATCTCCGATGGAGTTGCCACCTTTCGTGTAGATGGAGAATTCAAGGTACTTCTGACACTGGGCTACCGAGGTCACTTGCATCTCTGGCGAATCCTGCATCTGGAGTTGCTCATAGGCGAGAAGACAGGGCCTATCAAGCTTGAAGCATCCCGTAGGTATGCACTTGGTGATGACTTGGAGCGCCGCATGGCAGTGTCGGAGAACCCGTTTAATATCCTCTATGTATACAATCCTTCATGAGCTGTGTGTCGCTCTTCTTATGGATACAGTAATAAGGCAGGCTCCAATACTGCGTCAGGGGAGGTGGCGAGATGCAATTCGCTTTGATCTGATCTCAGATAATAGTCAGACTAGTCAAACGGGTGGTACAGCAACGGCTCAGTTAGGTCAGGACGGGGAGTTGGATTCCACCGGGTTGAGGATACCTGGGCTGAAGATAACTTACTGGCTCGATACTGAAAAAAAGTAGTGCTGGAGGTGGGGAGCAGGGTTGCCCGGCTCGGCTCCTTTTGTGAGGATCGAACCGGGGTCAGAACTGCACATCAGGTGTGTGCATGGGTCATTTATACTGGATCCGCTTACTGATAAGAAGGCGACACTTACGATCGACACGAGCTGTATTGATGTGGAGAAGCTTCTTCTCAGGGCTATTGCGTGTAATAGACACACCAGGTTGCTTGAGATTCAGAGAGAGTTGATTAAAAATGTTCAGATTTCCCGCGCTTATGGAGATGTGGTTTTGAAGCATAAAGGGCTTAGAGTTGATGAAGATCGGCGAAAGGTACTGAAATAAATCCTTTTGTCTTTCTCTGTTGTTGGCACATGTGATTGATTACTATGTTAATACTTAATAGCATTGGTAACTGAAGCATAGTAGACCAAACCCAATGAGTTCCTCTTGGGGGCATTAGATAAGTTCCCTAAAACTGAAAGGCACAGAGAGTTAAATTATCGCCCAAACGTGCAAAAGGGACACTGATACTTTCATTTATATAACAGAATAAATATAAAATATGACTTATTATAAGAAAAAAAATGATTAGGACAATGAAAAGCAAAATTAAGCACAAAATGACTATCCTTTTCTTTGTGTTTCTTTGCATGACTCCATATAGAAAGAGGATAAACTGAGCACGGAAGACTATTACACAGACGAGGTGCTTCAGGTGCGGGCTTATGGCAACTCGTATATAACTCTAGGAGTAAACATCAGGTTCTTTTCTGTTTCATACCCACTACCTCATTTTATTCCTGTTTGCTAGATACTAGTAGAAGTCTTGAGTGACCAAATGACCAGTAGAAATTTGGTGTTTATTGGGTGTGAATGTGCCAGTAGACTTTCTCTGCATTTCTTTCTTTGGGGTATTGGAAGTTGGATTTTGGGTTTCTGGAGCCATTCAAAGCTTAATGGCTCTTGGCCATATGAAATAATTACAGAATTATTGGCCATTCAAAGCTTAATACCTAATTGTTGTGTGATTGAATTATTTCTGCTTACTTTGATTTTTGTCACTGTGGTGTTTTGTGGGCTATAAACAAATGTTACACTTCTAGGTTTGCAAATGCCATTCGACTGATATTAAATTCAATTAAAATGCAACTACTAATATGTTTTCTTGCTTTTCAAGAAATGAATACAGCATATATTTAGGTTTGCGAATGCCAGTTAAACAGTATTAAAGAATTCAATTAAGAAAAATATGTTTGAATGACCAAAATTTATGAGTCTTAACACATGTAAAGGCACAAGTGAAACTTAACCTCTGAGGACCTCTTGTCTTTATAGTTTGTGTGCAATAAGCTACCAAAAATGTTTCATTGCATTTCAATAAATGAATGGCACATATTTAGGCGTCAGTTGAGTGGTATTTAATAATTCATAAAAAAAGCAACTATGTTTTGAATTGTTAATATTATTCAAAGCTAGGAAACAATGCATGAAAATGCATTAGTGACATTGTTAGTTTTCCAGGAGCTCGCTCTTTACACAAGAACTAGTAAATTTTTGTATGCATTTCAATTTGTATTTATGTTAATTAATTGAACTGCTTTACATAAATATATTATTTATTTAATTGAAGCATTGAATGAGGTCAGTTACGATCTCATATAAGTAGCACCGACCACAGAATTTGTAAAGCAAACGCCACTCCATTTTTTTCTTAAATTGTTTCCTTTTATAACCTTCTCCTTCTCTTATGGACAGGTCCGGCCATTTTTTTCTTCAATCGTCGAAGAATATTCTGGTCCCAAGTGTGATTTCCAGAGCTGAAGATGCCTTGAACAAGGGGCTTATCTCCCCTGTTGATGCTTTTGCGAGCTTGAGGAGCAAGAGCATCCTTCACCTCTTTGCCAATACAGGAAAATTTCTTGGCCTGAAGGTATCTCCTCTCTCTCTTACTCAATCTCTCTTTTTTTTTTGAAAATGTTGGCAGCTGCTGCCAAACAAATGCATTGATAAAAAATGAATAGTACATAGGATTACAACGCAAGGAAACATCATAATTAAAACCACACAGCTAAAATCATAATCCTATCACACTTCAACTACAGAGAGATATATCCATCCTCTCCCAGAGATTGGCTGAGAGAGTCATATTCAAAATTAACAAATTTCTCCCATAAATATGCATCTGAATTGACTCTCTCAGCCAATCTCTGAGGAGGTAAAATACAATTCCCAAAGAGCTTCTCTTTCTCTGCTTCCAGAAGCCCAGCATCCACACAACAATTTTGACATAAACGACTTCGTATTTTGCCCTCTTGCCCTCGCCTTGTTCTGTAGGTTATTCCAAATGTTTTGCACTGACAAGTGCTCAGCCGGTATTATGCAATCCGCAGTTAGGCCTAAGTGAAACCATACCGCTACCGCATATTGGCAAAGAAAGAAGAGGTGGCTACGATTCCACAGGGCATGAAACGCACATCAAACAATGACCATCACAGTTCATTCCTCTAGCCCTTAGGTTCTCCCTTGTTAAAATCTTATTTTTTTAGAAAGAGATAAGCGAAAATGTGTACAGTTGGTGGTACTTTGAAACGCCATGTGTGAAGAAAATTCCACTGTATCTTAACACCCCCCCCCCCCCAATAGGCGTACCTGGTTGTAAACATACCTGATGCCTCAAACCTCCAGTAGAAGGAGTGTTCTTGGCCATTGAGAAAAATTCCCGCCATGCACCGTTGGTCAACCTGCAAGGTATCTAGCCACTGCACTGATTCTGCGAGTGATATGCGCCAGGATATACTCATCTCTCTCTCTCTCTCTAGGTTTAGGAAGCTTACCACTATAATTCCAGATATTTCTGGGCTCTGAAAGGGTCTCTGCTAGTTCTCTGACTGTAGTAAATTATTCTGGTAGTACAACAGCCCTCGATATCTGTAATGGATCTTAGCATGAAATGATACTAACACCTGAGATATACTGGGTATAGTTACTTGACTGATCTGTGGTAATTGAGCTAGTCGGTTACTGTCAGGTTTGGGTCATTTAGGTTTCTGATCCGGCTTTGGGTCCTGATCATCTTGGATTGGGGTCAACTCAAGTGGTGGGTCAGTCTGCTTCAGGTTGCCTGGGTGCTGGGTCATTCTTGTTCAGGTTGCTTTGGTTAAATGAATGGGACCAATTGGGGTTTGATCGGTTTGGATACCGGTCAGTCAAGTTAGGGTCAACATGGTTGTGCGGGTCAATCTTTGGGTTGTTTTGAATTTTTTTATCATAAGTCGAAGTTATAGTTTATGGGTTTGTTACAAGTTATTCCTTTTATTGTGCAATATTATTTTCCTAACAGTTTTTTCTGAATTTCTCTCCTGCTTGTACAAAGTGCGTGCCCTTTTTCACATACCCAAGTTCAATGTTTTAAGCCTTTTTCCTTTTCCTTTTTCAGGTATATGATCAGACCTTGAATAGTTTGAAGATTCCCAAGCAGATACTTCTTGGATCAGACATGTCCATCATTGGATTCCCTCAATGTGGAAATTCATACTATCTACTGATGCAGCTTGACAAAGAATTTAAGCCTGTCTTCCATCTTCTGGAAGCACAGTTGGTCCCACCTGCAGAGAGAAAAAATTCAATGACCGATGTCAGAAGTATTATAAGGGTGGGTGAGATTGATGTAGGCCACATGCCAGTTACTCAGGATGATCTTAACACCACTAGCCTGATAAAGTGGGACAAGATTCAGATGATGCTTCAGAACAATCTGAGTACTTCTAACCAGATAACTGATAACGTGTTGGAACCCATTTTGCAGCTTCCTGGCAGCTTTGGTGGTTCCCGTTCGACCTTCTCTTCTATTGTTGACGAGGTCTTTGAGTCTGAAAAGAGTAATGCTAATATACCGGGTTCTTTTCCTTTACAAAGTCATCTCTCAACAGGCTATGGATATTCCCCTGGACTTATCGGTTCAGGCCACAGTAACTATATGCAATCTCCTAATTCTTTTGCGGCTTCAAGCCCTTCAAGGAGTTTGTCAGTTCGCAAAGTTGGTCCATCAAAATCTGACCAGGACCTTAGGCCCCTACATTCTCCTGATGTTCGTCAGAGTTCAGCCATTGCAGGATCTTCAGCAAATGTCAGAAAGACCATGCCATCTGTCTTACAACAACCATGTAACTTTAACTTTCAATTGTTAAAATATTTTACCCTCTCATTGACTATATTTTTGTTTATTTTTTTTTTATAGTTTTGGGCTAGGGATGGCAAACCAAATAGAAACCTTTTAGATAACACCTTACTCTGGTATCACAAACCCTTCGTTATTTACACCCCTTATTTTGCAGGGCAATTTTCAGAAAGCGCAAGCTCCCCCTCCACCTCTGCACCTGAAGGCCCCATATATGAAAAAAATCCAAAGAAGCGCTCTATCTCAGAGATACTCCGCCATATTCCCTCATTGCAGGGGATGAAAACAACTGATGAGTGGGCCAAGCGCAGGAAAGTTTCAGAGTCCACTAGTGCTCACCACACTGCCTCTCAAGCATATCCACCCACGATTGTAAACAGATTACCGAGTAACTTGACTTATGGTAACCTCCTTTCTGAAAGGAACCATGGGATCCCAGCAAGCACCTACTCCTTGATACTTATCCAGGTTGTTAGGCAATGCTTGCTCTGCATTAAGCATGCACAACTAACCAGCCAGATGGATGCATTAGACATATCGTACGGGGAAGATTCTGGGCTGCGCTCTTTGTCCTCCAGCTTGTGGCTATGTCTCCCATTCGCCAAAGATGATGCATGGCGGCGCATCTGTTTGCGCCTAGGCAAACCCGGGAGCTTGTCATGGGATGTGAAGATCAACGACACACATTACAAAGAACTCTGGGAGTTGGATGGGGGCAGCACTGTTACCCCGTGGGGCCCAGGTGTGCGGATTGCAAACACTTCTGACATGGATTCTCACATCTCGTTTGATTCAGATGGGGTTACTTTGTCATATAAAACAGTCGAGGCAGATAGTATTAAGAGGCTGGTTTCAGATCTGCGCCGGCTCATGAATGCAAGGTCATTTGCATGTGGCATGAGGAGATTGGTTGGATTGAAACCAGATGAAAAGGTGGCTGAAGAGGGGAAGGGGCCGTCTGGCAAAGGTGTTGATTCTGCTGAGAGGCTGTCAGAGGTCAGGAAAGCTTTCAAAATCGAGGCAGTGGGTCTCATGAGCTTGTGGTTCTCCTATGGATCAATGCCAAGTGTTCACTTGGTTGTGGAGTGGGAAGTAGGGAAGGAAGGGTGCACCATTCATGTTTCTCCTGACCAACTTTGGCCGCATACAAAGGTTTGGAGCTGTGTCCCTTCATTTTAATCTAACTCAGTTTCCTGCATTTTTTACTTACATACTTGCACTAAATGCCTTTGTTTAAAACTATTTGTTGCTCATCTTTCACGTTTCACTAAACTTGAGTGGATAACTCTAGCTTACAACTCTGCCATAGAAATGTTTTGCATAAATTAAATGGTACCTGTACTAAAATAGCATTTACCTTTCAGTTTTTAGAGGATTTCGTGAATGGAGGAGAAGTGGCTTCTTTCTTGGATTGTATCCGGCTCACAGCAGGGCCCCTCCTTGCCCTCGGCGCAGCAATCCGTCCTGCAAGGATGCCAGTCACTGTTTCAGCTGCCTATAGCCCTCTGCAGAAGCAAACTGGTACTGTGCCATCACAAGGGATATTGCCGAACGGTTCATCAGCAAACCACAGCCAACCACACTCCACTGCTGCTGCTGCTGTTCCACCGACTTCCTCAGTAATGTCTCAACTCGCCAATCAAAACCTGCATGCTGCCATGCTGTCGGCGGCTGGCCGGGAGCGTCCTGGCATCGTTCCAAGCTCACTCCTCCCCTTTGATGTGTCTGTTGTACTGCGGGGTCCATATTGGATACGTATTATATACCGCAAGAAGTTTGCAGTTGATATGAGGTGCTTTGCTGGTGACCAGGTATGGTTACAACCGGCAACACCTCCTAAGGGGGGCCCATCAGCTGGCGGCTCATTACCTTGCCCCCAGTTTCGGCCTTTTATCATGGAACATGTTGCTCAAGGTTTGAGTGCTCTGGAACCCAACTTCCTGCCCAATGGTGGAAACCCTAACCCTAATGGTGCTCAGCCCTCGGTGTTGTCTGCTCCTGGCCGTGCTAATATGGTGGTTTCCGGTGGGATGGCTAGACCAGGTTCAGGTCCCACAGTGCAGGGACAGGGTCCTGTCCAAGGCGGGTTAACCCGTCCAACCAGTGCAATATTAGCAGCCTCGTCAGGTCTAGCTGGCAGTATTTCTGGGGTGCCTGGGAGACTTTCCCAAGGTGGTCTGCCAGTGCACATGAAGGGAGAGCTTAACACAGCGTTTATAGGGCTTGGAGACGATGGGGGTTATGGGGGTGGGTGGGTCCCACTTGCGGCTCTTAAGAAAGTTTTGAGGGGCATCTTGAAGTACCTTGGGGTGTTGTGGTTGTTTGCTCAGCTACCAGAGCTTCTGAAAGAGATACTGGGTTCTATCTTAAAGGAGAACGAAGGTGCTCTTTTAAATCTGGATCAGGAGCAGCCAGCATTGCGCTTCTTTGTTGGGTAAGTGATCAAATTCAATTGCAATTCTTATATTTGTTTTTTTAATGCTTTTGCTGGTAGGAAATGTTTTGTTAAAGCAGAATAATTTTACCATATAAAACCTGATTATTATGGCTTTGGTACATGTTGGCATTCAAAAATTGAAAATGCCTATTGTTATTATAACTAAGTATCCATCATCATCATGGCATATACATAATTATAAAAGAGTTAAAACTCTTCAATTCCAGGAAAAGATCTAATATAGCATTTTGACCCTCTTCTCTCAGGGGTTATGTTTTCGCAGTGAGTGTCCATCGAGTACAGCTCCTACTGCAGGTACTCAGCGTGAAGCGCTTCCACCACCAGCAACAACAGCAACAACAACAGCAGCCCCACCAAAACAACTCTCAAGAAGAACTCTCCCCCAGCGAAATCACCGAAATCTGCGAGTACTTCAGCCGGCGGGTCGCATCAGAGCCATATGATGCCTCTAGGGTAGCCTCCTTTATTACCCTTTTGACCCTCCCCATATCTGCTCTGCGTGAATTTCTCAAACTAATCGCATGGAAGAAAGGCCTCTCTCAGGCTCATGGTGGTGACAATGCCACTGCACAGCGGCCCCGCATCGAGCTCTGCCTTGAGAACCACTTGGGTTATACCACCGATGACGGGGCAGTGTCAAAGAGCAACATCCACCATGTCCGGGCCCACAACCTGGTCGAATTCGGGCTGACATTTGTTCTTGACTCGACGCAGATACCGCACATGAACGTGGCTGGTGGGGCCGCGTGGTTGCCATACTGTGTTTCAGTACGGCTGAGGTACTCATTTGGAGATGCAGTTCATAACCATAACCTTAGCAACGTTTCTTTTATTGGGATGGAGGGAAGCCATGGGGGGAGAGCGTGCTGGTTACAGTATGAGGATTGGGAGCGGTGCAAGCAGAGAGTGGCTCGCACAGTAGAGGTGGCAAACAATGGGGCCATGATGGGAGATGTGAATCAGCAGGGAAGGCTGAGGTTGGTAGCAGAGACGGTACAGAAGACCTTGCAATCATCTCTCCAGCAGATGAGAGATGGGCCCATCTCTGCTGGATCAGCAGCTAATTGATAAATATAGTTTCATTTTGTTTCTTATTGGTTTAGTTTAGGGTTTGATATTTCAAGTCAATTAGTGATGTACAGTTAAAAAGTTTTAAAGGACTAGAACAGAGCTGTTTGGATTATCTGGAGGAAAAGGGGCTTTTTTGGAAAGTTCGTCTGTTGTAGGGGCTCTTTTATCCTTATTTGATCTGTAATTTTTGGAAGGATTTTAGGTTATGTCAGACTTAGTGGTGTCATTTCTCGTCCTTGTACATTAACATGATCATAATTTAATGAAACTTTGAGACTGGACTTGGATATAATAATATATATATATATATATGAGTAAAGCTAGCATAGACTTAAGAGTACCGAGGGTATTGGTACACTTAACCTTATGGCCATCAGATTTCCTTAAAAATCGTGCTATCATATATCGCTTCCAGATCAATTTGATGAGACGGAAATGGGAAATCTTAAATTTTTGCTCCGTTATTGCTAGGCCTGTCTCCCTCTCTGTAACCCTTGCTCTCCTCCCCCTTCTAAAAATTCTAAATTTTTTGCTCTGTAGTTCTTGCTCTCCCCTTTCGTCCCCTTCTCCCTCTCCGCCTCCCTCTCTCTCTCCCCATATTCGGTCACCTCTCCCAACTTGCGAGACAGGAGGTCACAGAGACAACTTCATCTTCTCGCTCTGCTGCAACTTTTATTTTCTCCACTTGTCTCGCTCCGCTACTGCTGCTCTCCATCTACCTCGTGCCTCACCTCTAGGTCGCTCCCCCTTCTCTTGAGCAATACAAGTTGAAGGTAAGATTTGTACTTCACCTCCAAATCATTCAAAGTTCTTAATGGTCAATTTGTGAATTTTTTTCTATGGCATGAACAATTTGATGAAAAAGGGAAAGCAAGAGGCCTATGGGCACTGGGCTAGCACATGTAAGAAGGCTAGCAGCAAGCGCAGACAACTTAGAGCTGGCTACGCAAGAATTTGCAAGGGCATTAAGGAAGATACCTCTTTCATGAGAAAGGACCAAAATCAAGTTTTTCAAAGGAATTTGCAAGGGCTTTATAAAGGTACCTCTATACAATGTTTTTTTAGATTTAACTCTTTCAATTTTGATATTGATTACATTTATTAGATTGCAAGGGAATTTGAACCCTCCTCTACAAAACCACATAAAGCACAAAAATTTCTATTTATTAGATTGCCCAGGGTCAAGCTTCAAAGTTGGAAAAAAGTGGAATATTGTACCGAGAAGCTGCTGGCTTGTACCAAGAAGTGAAGGATTTGGAAAGTCAAGAAGCATTTTTTTTTAAGGAAACGCTGTGTAATAAGCAAACAATTTAATTTCAGTTTTGTTGTAACATGTGTTGTGTAATTTATTCTTGGTGTTATACTGAATGTGTTGAATACTTAAAATGATATAAATTATTATTTATTTCAAGTTCTCTCTTAGATATGTTGTGATTTATGTTCAAATAAGGATGTATTTTTTTTCAATTTATTCTTTTCTGATTATAATATGTTATTAAATAAGTGCATTCCTATAAGGATGTATTTGTTCAATTTATTTTCTGTTTTTAAAAATGTATAATCTGTTATTAAAAATGTATAATCTGATTATAATCTATTATTAAAAATGTATTTGTTCAATTTATTCAAATAAGGATGTATTTGTTCAATTTATGTTCAAATAAGTGCATTCCTATAAAAGTTTTACAATTGAAACAGCAAAAATATCTCAAGTACCAGTATATTATCACATCTATTAACAAGCAGTTATTTTGAATTTGCCAATGCATCCAACTCTTCTTCATTTCTTATGCAAGGGAAACAAGTACATGTACATCTTATAATTATAAAGGTTGTTCTCAAGACAACATTGTAACAAAAAGAAATGCACTCGATTTCATTGTCATTATATGCATACATCATTATAAGAGAAACTACATCAGAAACTACATCGTATTATAAGAGTTGTTCTCATACATTATTCTAAAAAAAGATACACTCATACATTGTTCTAAAAAAGAAATGCACTCAATTACACAATAATTATAAGAGTTGTTCTTATTATAGGCATACATCATCATAAACTACATCCTATTA
Source organism: Carex kokanica (assembly GCA_025461125.1). Lineage (NCBI taxonomy): Eukaryota > Viridiplantae > Streptophyta > Magnoliopsida > Poales > Cyperaceae > Carex > Carex kokanica. The sequence goes on from JAJGRX010000992.1 coordinate 235,520, forward strand.
TGTTACAACAAAACAAAATGCACATTGACGGCCCAAGTCAGTGAAGCTTTGCAGCAGCTGAGCCTTGCTTGGGTCAGCAGGGGCAAGTACTAAAGTGGGATGACCTCACCTCGCACTGGCTGCCACGACGAACTTCTCAATGTAACTTGCAGCTTGCGCATATAAGCAAAATGGATTCAGCAAAAGAGCATATAAGAAAGCACAGTTTTCCTCAAAAAAAAAGTAAAGCACAGCTTTATGAGTTCACTCTTTTTGCCATGACATTTGCATATCATCAAAGGAAAAAAAAAATACATCTTCGATAAATTCTAATCAAGAGAAAAAACAGCTAAACATTTGAACTGAACTACACAAGAGAAACAAGAGCCCAGGATTGTTCTATAACACCAGAAAAATTTGAAGCCTTACTCAATGTCAGTAGGGAGTTATTCTTGTTTTAGTAAGCTTAGTCGGCCATGACTTTCTGATAATCGGTGCACAGCTGTCCAAAGCTGGTACCATGTGCTAAAGGCTGGTACGCTGGGAATGTGGCCTGATGAAATGATATGATTTTCAAAAAAATGCTTTAACAAATTCAGGACTGGTCTGATCATTAGGGCAGTATGCAGTAAGTTTGCAAATGAGCCCCTCTCAAATCCTTTTTTACAAAATCAATATCAAAATGTAAATCTGCAATAAATGTAATCAATATCAAAATTGAAAGAGTTAAATCTAAAAATGCATTGTATAGAGGTACCTCTATAAAGCCCTTGCAAATTCCTGTGGAAAACTTGATTTTGGTCCTTTTGACCTCACCTCGCACTGGCTAAAAGCATAGCCACATTAGAAGCACCACAAAAAAAAAAACATGATTCATGCAAGCATAACCACATTGAAAGCACCACAAATAAACCGAACTCAGAGTCCTACTGTTTAGCATAGTTTTTTTTCATATCGGATTTTTCAAGCTCAAATGGTACTTTACTCATTTGACAGTATCAAATGCCTACGGATCATATGTCATCAAATCTATCACAACCTCTACAAAGGATAAGCACTACTGATGTTTGGCGAAATATCATTTTTTTGGAAAATGAAAATCAACTAATACAAATTTAAACTGGACTGAGCAAAGGAAATATACTTCTTCCGTATTTCTCTAATCTCTGTCAGGCTGAAAACCTGATCATAAAACATGCCTTATTTTAGAAATTGGAAATTAAGAAATTCAGATTTTTACTGGACTGAATGTAAATAGATTGAAGAGGGGAGCTTTAATGAGAAGAGACTATTTTTTTAAATACCTAAAGTCTGAGAAGCAAAGTGCTATACTACCTATCAGCATGAGCATTCTCATGACAACTACATCGTCGTCGGGTCCTCACTAAAGTGTGCACATAAAAACAAAGCATTAGTGGAAGAACACTGTTCAAATCAAGTTCATGTTGTTACACATATTTTAACATCAAATCAAAACATTGTAACAGAGTTAAAAAAGAAAACGACAATACAAAATAAGACACAAAAAACTCGATTCAGAAAGGTAGTAAGTAAAAGAATAAAGCATCAGAGGGACTCCCACTTAAATCAAGTCATCAACCTCCTCTTTGAAATTAAATGAAAAAGCTACAGATTACCCTGTCTACGTTACCTTCTTTACTCATTTAAAATATGTTTATGGTGTTATAATCCTAATTTTTGTAACTCCTTTTGTACCCGTCAATAATATACTCAACCTTTCGGTTTTTCCTATAATACCACAAACAATTCAATCACATGAAATAAATCACCATATAATCCAGAAATATAACTCAAATAAAGAGTGGGTGCATTAATTGACCATTAAAAACTTTGAAATTGAATTGTTACCGAAATTTGTTGGCTGCTTGAGGGCACCAGCTGAGAGAGGGGGAGCGACCAGGAGATGAACACAAACCGTTAGATAACGCAACTCAAGAGAGTGAGGAGCGGCCTGGGAGAGGTGAAGCACAGATCTTACCTTCTCCCTCACGAGTTGGGAGAGGTGAGCGAAGATGGAGAGGGAGAGGGTTTACGAGGCGAGAGGAAAAGAAGAGAATTTCTCTCTGGCCCTTGGAGAAGAGAGAGGCTGGCCTCATTCTACCTCGCGAGTTGAGAGAGAGGTGAGCGAAGAGGGGGAGGTTTAGGGTTTACGAGGTGAGGCGGAGAGTGAGAGGAGGAGGGCAGGGAGACAGAATCGCCTAGCAATAATGGAGAAGAATTTTAGAATTTCCCCTTTCCATCTCATCAAATTGATCTCGCAGCGATATCTCATAGCACGATTTTTAAGAAAATCTGACGGCCATAAGGTTAAGTGTACAGATACCCTCGGTACTCTTAAGCCTATGCTAGCTTTACTCATATATATATATATATATATATATATATATATTTTTAACTTTGGTGCTTAATTCGGGAAAGCAGTAATGGAAAGAGTGGAGACGAGTATTTCAAATGCAAGTGTAAATTGAGAGTTTTGTAGAGTAATAAAAATGCAAGGGAAAGGCTGAAAAGAGTTGATACAACACAAAATTCTCAGATGCTATAATTTTAATTCAAAGTACTTGCTGATTACTACATAATTTTGCACAAAACGGAGAAACAAAATTCTGTTAGATTCTTAAATAAACTACCAATTAACACCTAGCAAACTCAAATATTGGCCAAAATATCTTCCAACCCTGAAGAACAATCCAACAACTGACTAATCTCATCCAACACCTCATGGTCAAATGACACATTTGCCACGTCAGCACTCTCTGTCCCATTCCCATATCCCTCCTTGCTGCTATCCACCACAGCATACAAATTAGGCAAACATAGTTGCTCGCCCAGCAGCGGCGCCATGTCAGCACTGGCCAGACCAAGTAGGCACTGGTTCTGCTTTGGCAGTGCCATGTCAGCACTATCAAAACCAAAAGTATACCAGTTGTGCACTGGTGATGCCACGTCAATACTTGGGAGACCAAGCATGTGCTGCTCCTGCTCTGGTGATAACATGTCAGCACTATCAAAACCAAAAGTATACCAGTTGTGCACTGGTGATGCCACGTCAATACTTGGGAGACCAAGCATGTACTGCTCATGCTCTGGTGATAACATGTCAGCACTGGGTCGAGGCAGAGACATTTGCAATAGTACTTCCTCCAGGGGACCCACAGATTGCGGTACAGAGAGCAGCTCGTTCATCCTCCCACGCACTTCATTGAGGCGCTCCTCCACCATAGCTGACAATCTCGACATCCGCCCAAAATCTGCCATGTCAGCAAGAGTGCATTGCCCAGAGAGCACATCCTGCAACAGCATCATCGTTTCGAGGCGGCAATTTTCTTCCTCAACTTGCCGCAATTCCACTTTCAGCTTCTCCACCCTCTTGGATAATATACCTTTCTGATCCACCATATTCTTATTTCTCTGGGCCTCTGGCATGCTACCGAAGCAGGAGAGGATCTGCATAGTTTTCTCTCGCGGGGGCCACACGTCAGGCTCACGGTCGTGTGGCCCGTAGATGACAATGCATGCATCCACGCCGCATAGTTTGGAGAGCTCTGATGTTTTCTTGATGATCGTCTCTTTTCTTTTCTTGTAAGTATAACGACGAGACGCCTCCTCCTCAATGGCTACCAGAGAAGTTCTCTTCCTGGGCGCCATTGCTCTCTGATCTTCTCTGTTGTTAATCTGAGAAAAAAGAAGAAGATGGGTTCAGTTTGGGAGACTGGAAGAAGGGAAGGGATACACATATATATATAGAGAGAAAGGAAAAGGAATGGTTGTATAGTGTTATAATTAAGGGAATAATGAAACGAATCTTTTTGTTAGATGGAATTAATGTGTTGATCTTTGATAAGATCTCTCTCTCCTTCCCGCACTCTCTCTCTCTCTCACCACGCATGGCTATTTTTCTCTCTCTTAATTCCCAAGTTATTTAGTAACATGATTACATGATATTCGGAATGTACGGAGTTATCTTAGTTTGCATTAATTAGTGAGGTAAAAACGAAAGTAAAAGTGCATAACTATTAACTAGTGAACTACCTTTTATTTGGGTAAAACGTAAAAGTCTCTAATTTTATAAGGGTTGACTGGGTCAACGACAACCTTAATTTTCTTTGGGCTTCAGAAATCAATACAAATGGGCCTTACAAAAATGTATACGAAATAAACCTCAAAATATCCATACAATATGGGCCTATTAATTTTGAATTGATACCGTTCAGATTTTTAAAATAGTTCATTTTTTATTAATATTGTCTCATAAATTTCGAGTAGGCTTTGTATTAAATAAAAATGTTATTTCGAGTAGGTTAAAATATGAATTACAATTTGATACATTTTTACTCCAAATCACAAAGTATGATTTAATGATATCGTAATTTTCATAAAAAGGATTTTATACCGAATTATGACGAGCCTAGTGGAAGTGTGAAACGAAATTGAAATTTCTCTCTCCTCTGTTCCCCCCACCCGCTCTTCTCTCTCTCAAGTCTCAACCCATATTTCTTGGTTAGCAAGAAATTTAGTAACGTGATACATCTAATACATAATTTACTTGCATTATTGAGATAAACATTGAGTATAAATGTAAAACCGTAAAATGGAACTTATAATCAAAATATCTTATACTCTTTTTATTTATTTTTAAAAAATCAATACAAATTGGTCCTAAAATATGCTTACACAAATTAACCTCAAAATACGCATATAAAATGGACCATCAGTTGTAACTTGTAAGTGGGATATATATGAAATCAAAGGAATGAAATTGAAATTGGTGCAGTTAGTAGTACCGTGCAATTATATTGCAAATGTACAGTATTGCTTCGTGGGCCCTCATCTGACCAATTTTTACTCCTCATTGTCCCCACCATTAGCATTACTACTTAACCAGCGATTTTGATTTCGGCCAAATTTCGCGTTGACTAATCCGGAATGGCTAATTTCGGATGCTCACATAAACAACGTACACATATAGTTGGAAATCTACCACCATTTGTTAATGCAAAAACTTGAAAAAATATTTTTGGACGGATTGTACTGAAGTGAAAACATGACTAATGTCTATTTAACCAGGGACACTTTTCTTTATACAATTAATGGTGAACCCAAGATTTGTTCCCCACAAAGATTGGTTTTTATCAGTACTTTTCAGTACAGTTTGTAAATTTATTAGTGTAATTAAATGACAGTGGGTCCCCACAAAAAATGATTTTGGGTCCTCACTATTGGTTTTCATTTTTATTTTCAATTTTTTTTTCAGCAATTCAATCAAGTTATTGTAATTTTGGATCATATTGATATCAGTTACCTGGAAATTTCGTCATATATTTATTATTTCAACCAATTGATTTGTACAATGCACTTAGCATTGTTTTGGGTCAGATCAGGTAATATTACTGAAATAGGGAAAATATGTGCCTTAATTTTTTGTGATGTACTTGGTAGATTTTCTCTAATTAGTCTGTTTGTAATTGACCACAACACAAGTAGTTCATTAACACCACATTATGTATCATATGACATGAATATATGATTCTCTGCTAAAATAATGCCGAGGGGTATGGTAAAAGAAAATGTGGTAAAAATTGTAATACTTTTGAAGTAAATTATTATAATATTACCAGAACAGGTAATAATACTATAGTTGCTAGGTGCTTGCTAGCTGTGGCATCCTCTCGGTCAAATGTGGTGTTAATTAAAATTAGAATTGGCCATTCAGTTTTATGTTAGAAATAGAAGCTTTTGTTAATAATATTTGTCATCATGTAAAAATTGTGAAACGACTAACAAATGTAGCTTGAATCCTAGGTAAAGGTAAAGGTAATATAGAGGCCATATTATGAGGTCTATACTCTGAAAAATGCAATGTGAGAGGGGTGGTCTGGTCACATCTGACCAATTTTTACTGGTGTTTGCCCCCACTGTATTAACGGTCGCCTTAACACCACTATTTAGTTAAAAGGATCTACAGTTTCATTTCTGTTTGTATTTTGGTACTGGTAAATAAGAAGGAGATAAAGATGTATTTAAACTTTGTATTCTGTTTTTGTATATTTCAAGAAGAAGATTTACATGCCTTTAAATAGGTGGATTCATTACATGATTTGCTGTACTAATGGTTAAAATACCCTAATGAGCTGTTGATAAAACAAAGGGAACAAATACTGGTAATTATAGATTTCGGAAGAAATGGAAGATTCCTCTTGTTGCAATTGTTCTCAATTTGTTGTGAAATGGAGAGCTCCAGTATTCATGTTATTATTAGTATTTACTCTGTTTCACTCACTCCGTATGAACTATGAAGGCTGTGATTAATTCAATTCGCCAATTTCAGTTATGCCGGTGAAATTCATCAATAATTCAGGAGGAATTTACTGATTTCGGTCAAGCGAGTAACGAAACGGTACCAGAATTCTTGATTTATATTTTAGCCGAACCAGCACTTCTCTAATGCCTCACTCCACCAAATGCACTAGAACTGGAATTACCAGAAGACAAGTCTCTCCTACTCTTGCAAGAACAAAACCACCAAATCCAAAATTTGCTACCTAAACCAAATACTTCTTCTAAAACAATGCAAAAGAGAGCTTCTACCACTGATCATCACTTGACAAATATGGTTTGTCCAATATATTTCCTGAAAGTGCTTTTCTTGTTTCTCGCAACCAGCACCAGTTTCTCGATTCTAAGCACCTTTCTAACCCGACAAACCGGTGTTGAAACCGTGACTTCGCACCATGTCCATCCATGTCCTGAAGAAACGATCAGCCTAGATTGGTACATCAAGCCTCCATCAAGCCTGGTGCATTCTATGACAGATGAGGAGCTATTATGGCGAGCCTCTTTTGCACCGGCAATAGAGAAGTACCCTTTCAAAAGGACGCCTAAAGTGGCATTTATGTTTCTGACGATGGGGCCGCTTCCCTTCGCACCACTGTGGGAGATGTTTTTCAAAGGGCATGAGGGTTTGTATTCGATTTACGTACATGCTCTCCCAACTTATGTCGCACATCATACGCCCGATTCGGTGTTTTACCAGAGGTTTATAGCCAGCAAGGTATAATAAGTGCTTAGTGCTACAAACTGTACAACTACATTACTCTACATGATGATTATATTTTTCAATTTCTGGATAATGTTGTAGGTTCTTTTTCTTAAGCATTTTTAAATTTTAGTTGGCATGATGATTTCTAAACTATGATTTTTAAATAAGCAAATTGATTCTCCATTTAATTAATTATGTATATTACATGTCAGTGTGTAGCTAATTGCAGCTAAAATTTAAATATTTAGTGTGAAAGAAGCATGTCACACAAAGGTATCTGGCTTCTGGTCCAGATGTCAGACTTATGCCGTAAAGTGTGCCAGATCTACCAGGCAACAAAGAATCAAAACTGAAAGTAAAACTCCAGTGACTGTACAAATATGATACTCATATCCAATGTACGGAATTAGTTTAACCTCTATAATTACTTGTTTAATTATCCTAATTTCTTGGGATTTTAATCTTTCACCGACTAAATTACTTAATGACGTGTCAGGTCACAGAGTGGGGGCAGATAAGCATCTGCGATGCAGAGCGGCGCCTCCTCGCGAACGCGCTTCTCGATATATCGAACGAGCGGTTCGTGCTACTCTCCGAGTCATGCATCCCGCTCAGAGACTTCAACACCACCTACAACTACCTTGTCATGTCAAAACACAGCTTTGTGCACACAATGGAAGACGGCGGCCGCTACGACCCGAACATGGCCCCCGAGATCAACGCCACCACGTGGCGCAAGGGGGCGCAGTGGTTCGAGGTGAGCCGCGAATTGGCTCTGACGATCGTCAGTGACGTCACGAGGTACTACAACAAAATCTTGTGGTTCTGCCGGGCCCACTGGTGCTACCCCGATGAGCACTATTTTCAGACCATGTTGAATGCTGAGAAGCCGGGGCTCTTGGCAAATAGGAGCATCACTTGGGTGGATTGGTCAAGGGGCGGGCCCCACCCTGCGACATTCGGTGCAGATGACGTGAAGCAGTGGCTCGTGAACTGGATGATGGATGAGCAGAATTGCGAGTACAATGGACGTAATTCGACCGTGTGCGTGCTTTTTGCTAGGAAGTTTGCTCCGAGTGCTTTGGAGACGTTACTCGAGGTGCTGTCGCCGACATTGTTGGGTGTCGGGTTGGAGGAAAAGGGGTCTGCTTTAAACCATACTAGTACTGTTTAATTAGTTGATTTGTTACATTTATGATGAACACTTGAGTCGTTTAAATAAATAATGTGATCACTGTTATCCAAAGTGATAACTTGGGTGACTTCATTCATCTTTTTTAGTTTCTACCAGATTGTTTTTTTTTGTTATTAGTGTTAAAAAAAATTATTTTTTTTTAAATCAAATTTTTACTTGGTTTTTGACCTGTGGCTGTCAATAATCCATAGTAAATTCAGATTGTTACTTCAGCAAATTCTCTGTGTTAGGATATCATTTTTTTATTTGGGTCTATAAATACATGCTGTCCTCATTTGATTAGCATTTGGATACATAAATGCAGACATTAACTTGCTTGGAATTTGACAAGGCTTTCCTTACTATACTAGACCTAGTCATAATATATAACCTGGTAAATTTTTTTCAAGATACAGAGGATCAAGAGTAAAAAAAATATACTGCACTCCATCGGTACAGACTGATGGTGTATGTTCCGACGAAGAACCAACGCCTTGGTTTCCGTGTCACCACCAAATCAATAGTGTTCCAAGTTGAGATAGGAGTAGGTCCGATGGGCATCGGACCTACATATAGGTTCAATTAGCTCTAGGACCATACGATTAGCATCAAGATCTATGCGCACGGAAATTGATACAGACTTGTACGATTTTGATGCAGAGCACACGAATTTTGATGCAGATCGAATGGTCATCACACCCATCGAACCAAGGTAGGTCCGATGGGCATCGGACCTACTCTGAATCCTTCCAAGTTAGGTTCTCTATTGCTGGGAAATTACAGCGCCGAAGAGGAATTGAAATCTAACAGAAATGCCTTATGAGTTTGTTCGAAGAGAGGGCCTATTTAGGTGAAGAAAGCGCAAGTGAAGACAGGAACATTTTGGGCCAGAAAAGTCGGCCCAGAACGGAGAAATCTTTCCTTTAATCCTTCCATTTCCAACCAGGGCTTTTGTAGCATTTCTCTCGCTAAGGCTAACGCTATCTCTTTCTTCCTCGTTTCCTTATCTCAATCTTTATCTCAAAGTTCGCGCTATCACTTGAAAGACTTGAGAAACGCTCAAAACCCAAAAAAGAGAAGAAGATGATGCCGGTGCTGTCTCTCGCCCTTTTCTGTTCTCTTTCACCTTCAATTTCCCTCTCCCTCTCCCAATCCCAATCGCAATCCCCATTCTCATCTCCCTCAGCTTCTCGTCGTTGCCTCTATCTCTGCTATGCCATCCCCCATTCCGAGTTTCAAACCCTCCGAATCAGCAACAAACCAAAACCACCACCATCCTCTACAGCTAATTTACTGGACAACACCAATCTTGACAATCCTTTGAAGATTCCGAGGTGGAGGCCGAAACACAGTGAGTCACTTAATCATTACCACTCTTTGTTGGCTTCCCAGAACCCTCCGACCTCAATCCGTACCTTCAATGTGCGCCTAACCGCCTTGGTTCGCAACTCTGACCCTGCCGTTTTTACCCTCTTTGACCGTATAACCCAAACCGATGGAATCAGCCCTGATGATTGTACCTATGGGCTCATGATCAAGTATTGTACCCAAATAAATCGTCTCGACCTAGCATTTTGTTTTCTCGGAAGGCTTCTCAAAGAGGGCCACACAGCTAAGGCTGTAATATTCAGTCCAATAATCAAGGGCCTTTGCTCTGAGAATAGGGCCGGTGAGGCAGCAGCCATTGTGCTCTACAAAATGTCTCAGCTGGGTTGTATACCTAATGTGATTTCATATAATATTCTTATCAAGGGACTTTGCTCCAAGGGTAACACTGGTTTTTCCCTTCAGTTACTTTATAGAATGGTTAAACATGGCGGTGAGTGTAAACCATGTGTAATCACGTACAGCACGATTATAGATGAGCTCTGTAAGGCAGGTCAACTTGCCAAGGCATTTGGTTTGTATAGACAGATGTGTCCTGCTGGGGTTATACCTGATACTAAGACTTACAACTCCTTGATTAATGGGCTGTGCAAGAAAGGTGAAATCGATAAAGCAAAGGAGTTGATGCATGACATGAGTTCCAAAGGGTACGAGCCCAATGTCGTGACTTACAACACTCTTATTGATGGGTTGTGCAATCAAGGTGAAATTACGAAGGCAAATGAGTTGATGCATGAAATGATTTCTAAAGGGTACGAGCCCAATGTCGTGACGTACAACACTCTTATAGATTGTTTGTGCAAGAAGGGTCTAATTACGAAGGCAAATGAGTTGCTGCATGAAATGATTTCGAAAGGGTACGTGCCTAATCTCGTGACGTACAACACTTTTGTAGATTGGTTGTGCAAGAAGGGTGAAGTTACAAAGGCAAAGGAATTGATGCAAGACATGATTTCCAAAGGGTGCGAGCCAGATGTCGTCACTTATAACACTCTTATAGATGGATTGTGCAAGAAAGGTGAAATTACAAAAGCAAAGGAGTTGGTGTATGAAATGATTTCCAAAGGGTATGAGCCCGATGTCGTGACTTATACCACTCTTAAAGATGGGCTGTGCCAGAATGGTGAAGTTACAAAGGCAAAGGAGTTGCTACATGAAATGATTTCCAAAGGGTACAAGCCTAATGCCGTGACTTATACCACTCTTATAGATTAGTTGTGCAAGAAAGGTGAAGTTATGAAGGCAAAGGAGTTGTGGTATGAAATAATTTCCAAAGGGTACGAGCCTAATGTTGTGACTTATAGATGGGCTGGACAAAAAAGGTGAAATTACAAAAGCAAAGGTGTTTCTCTTTTGAACTTTTGGTGAAAATTCTATAGAATGTGTTTCAATTTCGTGAGGTACTTTCTTCTCTGCTGATTTAACAAACCGGGAAAGGCTTTTTATCAAATTTATGTATAATAATTGGGACAAGGGTGCTTTTGCTTAAAAAAAATGATGTATAATAATAGGGACGATTTGCTATTATCTGGAGTAGATTTATATCAACACCACTTGTAGCTCTCTCTCTGGAAAATTAGCGAGTGTTTATATTTTTGGTTTAGGTACTGAATGATTTATTCTGCGGTAAATGATGGTGCCAGGGGGCTAAGTGGTTCAAGGTGAGCCGTGAATTGGCTCTGATGATTGTCAGTGATGTCACGGCGTACCACAACAAGATCTTGTGGTTTTGCCGGGCCCACTGGTGCTACAGCGACGAGCACTATTTTCAGACCATGCTGCATGCTGGGAAGCCGGATCTCTTGGCGAATAGGAGCATCACGTGGGTGGATTGGTAGAGGGGCGGGCCCCACCCTGCGACATCCGGTGCGGCCGATGTGACTGGATGTTGGATGAGCAGAATTGTGTGTACAAAGGAAGTAATTCTACCGTGTGTGTGTACAATGGAGGTCCTGTCGCCGACATTTTTGGATCTCAGGCTGGAGGAAAAGGGGTGTACTGTAAACCATACTAGTGTTTAGTGGATTTGTTACATGTATGATGAACACTTGAGTCGTTTTAAATATATGATGTGATCTGTGTTATCCAAAGTGATAACTTGTGTGACTTCATTAATTAATCTCTTTTAGTTTCCACCATAATGTTATTTTTTTTTGTTATTAGTTTAATTTTTTTTACTTTTTCTAATCAAATCGTTACTTGGTTTTTCAGTTTTGACCTTTGGCTGTCAATAATCTACAGTAAATCGAGATTGTTACTTCAGCAACTTGTCTGTGTTATGATATCATTTTTTATTTGGTCTATAAATACATATTGTCCTTATTTGATTAGCATTTGGATCCATAAATGCAAACATTAACTTGCTTGAAAGATCACAGGAGCTCCCTTACTAAACCAGACCTGGTTATAATATGTAACCTAGTAATTTTTTTTTTTTTGAAGATACAGAGGATCTATTAAGGTTAAGGATATATTAAATTCATCAGGAAGGAAAAAAGAAAAGAATTCACTTTTAGTGGAATCAAATTTTCTGGAACAAAAAGTTATTAATTAAAAAAAAAACAATTTTGACTTAGTGCTTACGATGGTAACACACTAAATGATATCAATCAAGAGTGGTTTCTATTTGTCTTCAATCGCTTATATCTCTTCTATTGGAATTGAGAAGGTTGAGTATAATAGGTGGTAGGAGGATGCGAAAGTTGAGTATTTACAAAAGTTAAATTTCTGAAATTCAGAGGGAAAAACAATGTGAATTAAGCAGATAGCAATTTGGGGCCCACAAGCAATGAAGAAATACATAGAATCTGGCATTGGTTCTTTCTTTTTTCTTCTGGTATATATGGTACTACCAGTCCATCATACCAGAACTCAGGGGCGGATGCAGAATTTTGATCAGGGTAGGGCAAAAAATTATTGAATCGGATTTAAATAGATAATCGAATCCAAACCCATTAGATAATCAGATACTAGATAAAGCATGATAACAAAAACAAAAAAAAATATTATAACACAATCTACTCCATAATATTTAGATAATCAACTACAGGGTGGGGCAATATCAATTTCCAGGATAGGGCAAAGGCCCAAAACCCAGTCTTTGTAAATTAGTTTTGGATTTTCAGGGTAGGGCAGTTGCCCTACCCTGCGCTACAGTAGATCCGCCCCTGCCAGAACTCCCTCCTTTGAGCAGCTGTGCTAGAGATTTCAGGTTGAAGTTATCAAATACCTAAGGAGACTTGCTAAGATTTCATTTCATGTTATCGAATAGTTAATATTATTTCATGTTAATAAGCCAGTTATATTATAACCTATAGAATGGTGAAAATAGAAATATTTTTATTTGTTTCTGTGTTTGAATTTCATTACCTGGTACCTGGTAAAGCTACAATTAGAATTATTTATAGAGAAGTTGATGTAATATATACTAGAGTTAACTATTACTAACTATTGCTAAACTAATATTAATTACAAGCCTTGGTTAGGTGTTGGAAAGTTTGTTACAGCAATTCTGGTAAATATGCTCCATGCTTGTCAAAAGCTCTCCAATTGTGTCCGGTAATGGACGCCTCCATTGTTTATCCAATGTAATTATATAACCCGTAAACTTATGAAAAGGATCATTTTATTGCTATTGTCCTTTAACACTATTACACATAAGTTATTCAGTGGTTGATTTCTTTTTTGTATTTTAATCTGTTATATGGTCGCTGGTGGAAACTAGGTTTTAATGTCATAAAAATTGTGTGCCACGGTAAATGTAATTAAGGTGTTTTTTTTTTTTAGTTTTCACACAAAATATGACTTCATTTAGAGGTCATTTGATCCGATTGATAGAAAAATTGATATTATGATTACATCCCAAGTCCTCACATTCTAATTATCTCATAATTGTTTCTATTAACTTTAAAAGTAAAATAAATAGGTAAGTGTGTCTCATGCAACAATTAATTGTGTATTATGTTATAACTAAATGCACAATACGCAATAATCAAGTAGTTAAGTATACATTTATAAAGTAACTAATTGTGCATTTTGAATGGTTGAATGATTACCAAAAATTAAGACAATTATTAATAGTTATTTCATATTAAAATAATTAAGTGTATTTTAATAATAATTGAATGTACATTATATAATATTCAAGCGTACATTTTAAAATACATGAAAAAAATGACTGGATTATATTTAAGAGAAAAAAGTGACGGTATATGATAATTAATTTCTAAATATTTGAATTTTTTTGGCTAAAAGCCCGTATGCATTCTAAATTTTTTATTTGTTAACTTGTTGTTGAATGAATGAATTGAACAGACTAAGTACGGATTTGAAATATCCTATCCAATCAAACATAATTAAATTTATAGATGAGGCAGTAGATAATCAACCTATAATTTATTAGCAAAAATAATGCTCTTTGAGTATGAGATCATAGGTTTTAAATTTGAATACGAATTTATATAGATATTAAATAATTAGATAATTTGACTTTTAATCTTTACTAAAAAAATAAAAAGAAAATAGACTAGGCAATATCTCTTTTCTTTTCAATAACAAAATGTAAATGATATATTCTTTGTAAATATAAGGTCGGCAAACCATGTTCTGATCAATATCTGAAATTTTCCCAAAAACCCAACAAAATTCACATAAAATTCATGTAATCAGAAGTCCATAAAATAAAAAAAATAAAAATTGAAGAATCCCAAAAATTATTACCTGCCGTAGGAAAGACACTTCTTTTTCCGTTGCATAGAATCAGAGGCATCCATGTTGGCTGCCTAGCTCCTTCACTGATCAGCCTCCGACTTCATATTTCACAGAAAAAGAGAGGGTAAGATCGAGTCTGTATTCTCTATAGTAATGTAAAATTTGAGCTTCAAGTCCGAACCGTGCGATCAAAAGTCGGCCCATAACGGAGAGATGTTTCTTTTAATCCTTTCATTTCCAACCAGGGCTTTGTTCCATTTCTCTCTCCCCTTCTTCGACTCGGCTTATCCGATCTCTTCTTCGTTTCCTTTCTCTCAATCTCTATCTCTACGGGAGCCCGTGCTGTCTCTTAAACCAAAAGAAGAAGAAGAAGAAGAAGATGATGATGCCCGTGCTGTCTCTCGCCCCTTTCTGTTCTCCTTCACCTTCAATTTCCCTCTCGCATTCCCAATCGCAATCTCCATCAGCTTCTCCTCGTGGCCTCTATCTTATCTGCTGTGCCATCCCCCATTCCGAATTTCAACCCCTCGGAATCAACAACAAACCAAAACCACCACCACCCTCTACAACTAATTTACCGGACAACACCAATCTTGACAATCCTGTGAAGAATCCGAGGAGGAGGCCGAAGCACAATGAGTCACTTAATCATTACCACTCTTTGTTGGCTTCCCAAAACCCTCCGATCTCAATCCGTACCTTGAATGCGTGCCTAACCGCCTTGGTTCGCAACTCTGACCCTGCTGTTTTTACCCTCTTCGACCGTATAACCCGAACCGATGGAATCAGTCCTGATGATTATACCTATGCGCTCATGATCAAGTATTGTGCCCAAATAAATCGCCTCGGCCTAGCCTTTTGTTTTCTCGGAAGGCTTCTCAAAGAGGGTCACACAGCTGAGGCTGTGATATTCAGTCCAATAATCAAGGGCCTTTGTTCTGAGAATAGGGCCGGTGAGGCAGCAGCTATTGTGCTCTACAAAATGCCTCAGCTGGGGTGTATACCTAATGTGATTTCGTATAATATTCTTATCAAGGGACTTTGCTCCAAGGGTAACATTGGTTTTTCCCTTCAGTTACTTTATAGAATGGTTAAACATGGCGGTGAGTGTAAACCATGTGTTATCACGTACAGCACGATTATAGATGAGCTTTGTAAGGCAGGTCAACTTGCTAAGGCATTTGGTTTGTATAGACAGATGTGTCCTGCCGGGGTTATACCTGATACTAAGACTTACAGCTCGTTGATTAATGGGCTGTGCAAGAAAGGTGAAATTGAGAAAGCAAAGGAGTTGATGCATGACATGAGTTCCAAAGGGTACGAGCCCGATGTCGTGACTTACAACACTCTTATTAATGGGTTGTGCAATCAAGGTGAAGTTACAAAGGCAAAAGAGTTGATGCATGACATGAGTTCCAAAGGGCACAAGCCCAATTTTTGGACTTACAACACTCTTATAGATGGGTTGTGCAAGAAAGGTGAGATTACAAAGGCAAAGGAGTTGATGCATGACATGATTTCCGAAGGGCACAAGCCCAATATTGTCACTTACAACACTCTTATAGATGGGTTGTGCAAGAAAGGTGAGATTACAAAGGCAAATGAGTTGATGCATGAAATGATTTCGAAAGGGTACGAGTCCGATGTTGTGACTTATACCGCTCTTCTAGATGGGCTGTGCAAAAAAGGTGCAATTACGAAGGCAAATGAGTTGATGCATGAAATGATTTCGAAAGGGTGTGAGCCCAATGTTGTGACGTACAACACTCTTATAGATGGGCTGTGCAAGAAATGTGAAATTACAAAAGCGAAGGAGTTGGTGTATGAAATGATTTCCAAAGGGCACAAGCCCAATGTCATGACTTACAACACTCTTATAGATGGGTTGTGCAAAAAAGGTGAAATTACAAAGGCAAAGGAGTTGATGCATGAGATGATTTCCAAAGGGTACGGACCTGATGTCGTCACTTATAACACTCTTATAGATGGGTTGTGCAAAAAAGGTGCAATTACGAAGGCAAATGAGTTGGTGCATGAAATGATTTCGAAAGGGTGTGAGCCCAATGTGGTGATGTACAACACTCTTATAGATGGGCTGTGCAAGAAAGGTGAAATTACAAAAGCAAAGGAGTTGGTGTATGAAATGATTTCCAAAGGGTACGGGCCCAATGTCGTGACTTATAACACTATTATAGATTGGTTGTGTAAGAAGGGTGAAGTTACAAAGGCAAAGGAGTTGATGCATGAAATGATTTCCAAAGGGTACGAACCTGATGTCGTCACTTATAACACTCTTATTGATGGGTTGTGCAAGAAAGGTGAAGTTACAGAAGCAAAGGAGTTGGTGTATGAAATGATTTCCAAAGGGTATGAGCTCGATGTCGTGACGTATACCACTCTTATAGATGGCTTGTGCAAGAAAGGTGAAGTTACAGAGGCAGAGGAGTTGCTGCATGAAATGATTTCCAAAGGGTGTGAGCCCGATGTCGTGACTTATACCGCTCTTCTAGATGGGCTGTGCAAGATAGGTGAAATTACGAAGGCAAATGAGTTGATGCATGAAATGATTTCCAAAGGGTGTGGGCCCGATGTCGTGACTTATACCACTCTTATAGATGGACTGTGCAGGAAAAGATGAAGTTACCTAGGCAAAGGAGTTGCTACATGAAATGATTTTCAAAGGGTACAAGCCTAATTAATGTTGTGACTTATAGATGGGCTGGGCAAAAAAGGTGAAATTACAAAAGAAAAGGTGTTTCTCCTTTGAACTTTGAACTTGCTTTTGGTGAAAATTCTATAAAATGTGTTTCAATTTCAACTTATTGTGTTTTTGGTGTACTACAACAAGATCTTGTGGTTCTGCTGGACCCACTGGTGCTACCCCAACGAGCACTATTTTCAGACCATGCTGAGAAACCGGTGATGTTGGCAAATAGGAGCATCATGTGGGCGGATTGGTCAAAGGGTGGGCCCCACCCAGCGACATTCGGTGCGGCCGACGTGAAGCAGTGGCTTGTGAACTGGATGTTGGATGAGCAGAATTGTGTGTACAATGGAGGTGCTGCGGCCGACATTTTTGGGTCTCAGGCTGGAGGAAAAGGGGTCTACTGTAAACCACACTAGTGTTTAGTTGATTTATTACATGTATGATGAACACTTGAGTCATTTAAATAAATAATGTGATCAGTGTTATCCTAAGTGATAACTTGTGTGCCTTCATTAATCTTTCTTAGTTTCCACCAGAATGTTTTTTTTTTTGTTATTACTAGTTTGTATATATTTTTTTTTCTGATCAATAATCCACAGTAAATCCAGATTGTTACTTCAGCAACATGTCTGTGTTATGATATCAGTTTTTATTTGGGTTTATACATATTAAATACATACTGTCCTTATTTGATTAGCATTTGGATCCATAAATGCAAACATTAACTTGCTTGAAAGATCACAGAGCTTTTACTAGACCTGACCTGGTTATAATATGTAACCTAGTAATTTTTTTTCAAGATACAGAGGATCTATTAAGGATATATTAAATTCATCAGGAAAGTATGTACTGGTACAAGTGGTATAGTATTATTTCAGTACCATCCCTTGTAATTTCTGGTTTCTTTATGAAATCAGTGGGCTTTTTACCCCACTTTTGTCAAAAAAAAAAAAAAAATCATCTGGGAATTAAAAAGAAAAAAAAACACAAGAGACGAAAAGAAATAACTTTTTGTCTGATATTTTATAAGTGTCCAAATTACCCTCCTTTGCAAAATGAGTGCAATCAATTTTTCTGGAACAAAAACTTGATTAATTAATAAAAAAAAACAATTTTAACTCTGTGCTTACGATGGTTACACACTGTATATGATAACAATCAAGAGGTGTTTCTATTTGTCTTCAATCTCTTATTTCTCGTCTCTTGAAACTTAAAAGGCTGAGGTTAACAGGTGGTCGGAGGAAGATCCGACTTGCTGCTTTTATTAGAGAAAAACAGATTTTTGATTTTCCAACCATTCAAAATTTTCCATTCACGTATATTGATAAAGAAACTTTTTTATACACAAATTTCAACGAATTTGAATAGTTAGAATCTGAAAAGTAGAACTTTGTTTTTTTCTAAAAAAAGCAGCAGAGTCTGTTCCGTCGGAGGATGCAGGAGTCGATTGATCCGTACCGCATAACTTAAATTTCAGAAATTCAGAGAGAAAAGAATGTGAAGCAAACAGTCATTTGGGGCCCACAAGCAATGAAGTACTTTTGATACTCAAAGAAAACGTTATGATTCAGATACACAGTTTTGCACTTCAGTTTTATATAACATCTGTGTTATAGATTCCGTGGATTTCTACTAAACTTTAAAGAGTATAGATTCGGAAAAATTATATCAAAACCGAAAGAAATCGATTTTAGAACCAATAAAAATAAAACGACATGTTTTTTAATTAATGCATTACTTACCATAAACATTAAATTACAACTTCAAGCCCAAAGTATGGATTAAACATTCAAAAATAAAAAATAAAAATAAAGGAAAAGGCCCAATTTAGAGTACATGGCTCATTCTGGCAGAAAGCCGAAATAAAAAAATAATTATTGCAATTTAAGGGGTGTATTCGCGAAATGAGGGGTCGTTAGCGGGTTTGAAAGGAATGGGTCCGTCCGGGTTTGGAGCAGTTTCATTATTGTTTTTCTTCATTGCATTTTTCATTTTATCAGCTGCTTCTTGTGCTAGCTGCTTCACTTGCACTCCAGTCTGTCAACAAAACCCAATATATAATAATAAATAGAAATGATATGAATTAATAAATAGGCCCATTGTACATCAATAGTAGATTAACTTGGTGAAATTATAACTAAATTGACAGTTTGAGTTGAATGCACAAATTCAGACATTTTTTAACTAGTGCTGCCGTTTTCTTTTTTTATTGCTGAAAAGGTGGAAATGCACATTTTTCTTTGGAAGTCCCATAACTTAATCATAATATCTTTTCTTAGTAAATTTTACATTCATTGACAATATAAATACATAGGCACGCATAATCCTTTAAATCACTACCGCATTTTTTTTGTTTTTTTTTTTAAATTGATTGAGTACTTGCAGCTTACCCATTTCCATGTTCAGATAAAAAACTGCCATTGTCCCAAAAACCCAACAAAATTCATATTATTTTGTTTTCCAAAAAGGCCCAAAAGTTATTACCTGTTGTAGGAAAGATGTTTCTTCCTTCTTCCCTTGCATAGAATCAGAGGCATCCATCTTTGCTGCCTCCTTCACTGATTCTATCCATTTATCAGCATCTGACTTCATATTTCACAAAAATAAAAAATAAAAAAGGAGGGTAAGATCTCCATTTATTTTAATATGAAATAAAGAAAAGGCATGTTATTATTTTATAAATTAAAGATACATGCCCACTGATTATATTTAATAAAAAGAATAACATCATTTCAAAAAACAAAATAAGAATTGCATGATGAATTTTTTTTCTTTACATTGCAACAAAAAAGGTCAAAATTAACAAAATATAAGAAAGAAAATGAACTACCTCGCACTCGTTGCAAGCTTGGTCAGGCCTCATTTGCTGCGAGCTCGCCATTTAGAAGTATCTTTGATCGATCGATTAGTTACGGGATAAATTTCTCTCACTATCTGTTGTGAGGATGAGATTTGAAGATAGGTCTTGACAGGAGAGGAGCTTTATAAAGGGAAGGAGAGAGCGGGAACTGGCGTTTGACGAATCCACGTGGCAGCTTAAAATTAGGCGAGTAAATAACGGCCGGATAACAAAATTAACAAAATACAATAATAATAATACTATCAGCAAGTTCTGTTTACAAGAAAATTAAAATTAAACATTAATTCTTATTCAACTCATAGAAAGTTCAAATTGTTGGTGCCTAGCTATTTTGTAAATGCATTTTCCTAAATTTAGTTAGTGCCAAGTGTATGATTTTGAGGTGTGCTTTGTGCAAGTTTACCTCTTTATGTACGGACACAGTTTGCCAAAGAATTAAAGGGATCAAAATCAAAATTTGCGAGAATTCTGTCTTTGTTGCTCTATAATAGACAAAAACAGTTGAGGATTCAGAGCTCAATTTAGTCCCTAAAACAGTTGAGAATTAAAGGGATCAAAGCTCAATTTAGTCCCTAAAACAGTTGAGAATTAAAGGGATCAAAGCTCAATTTAGTCCCTAAAATTAACAACTTTTAAAAATTATCATAACCATGTATACATAACCGATTAATTGTCCTTTAAAAAACTGCTTATCAGAGCCCTTCTGCTCTAATTCTTCAGATCTGTATCTAGCAGCGAGCTAGTATAACTCGGAAATATTACACTTACATTTTATTGAACAGCGAGGAATCTTAACAAAGATACTTTCAATAACATGATAACAGGAGCAAACACATACTAAGCAGAGAGAATATTTTGTTGGTAATAAAGAATCTTAAGAAAGATACTACAATAACATGATCTTTCTCAGAAGCACACTGAAGTCAGAGCTGTAATCAATTCTATTATTATTTTTTCTTCTTTTCTCCTTCCCTTTTCCTTTCTTAATTTCACCTCTTCTTCTCTTTCTTTTTTGCTTCTCCTTTTGGTAACAATTTTATTTTTTGTAATTTGACACTTCTGGTGTTCTTTATCAATGGAATTTAGAGGCATGACCTCCATCTTTCTCTTTAAAAAAAAAAAGATTCAAATATCGATGATAGGAGTTGAGAGAGGAGCAGGTTGCTGTTGTGTAATGCAGTGTATATTCCCCCCTCCTAGTACTATTTCTCTTGCACCTTCCACCATCACCACCTGAAATTAACCATCAATCATTTTAAGGCATGAGAACTGAAAAACAAAGAAAATTAGCAACTAAATAAACTATGCTGCAAATTTTAGCTTTAACATCACTCAATTAGAAAAGCATCCTACATTTCTTAATTTTCTAATCCATTTAACATAATTTGGATTGAAACAAAAACCGCTAGAGTAGACTTCACATTGGGCTTGATAAATCCAAGTTGTTTTTAGTTGACCACCACGATTAAACAAACTGATTTTGTGCAGTTAAACTTTAACTGTCATCTTGAGCGTGTTAAAATAATTGTGTTAAATAGGAGGGACATGCAGGCACTAGATACCATCATATTTGTATAAAAAATCTACGGGCCAAATTGCAAATACAAATTGTTAAAAAGAATTTATATCATTTTTTATACTCCCGCATTAAAAGAGTCCCACTTTGCCTTCTTTTCTCTAAAAATAAGATAATGTTGATAACTTTTGATGTATTATTTTTTACCCTCTCAAAAAACAACCAAAACAATCTCAACATGACATTATTTTTTGCACTACGGGGTCAGTGGTTATTTATTTTATTTTTTTGAAAAAGTAGGATTGCGCCATTTAATTTTCATTAAATCCAAACAGAATTACAACAAGAAAATAAAATAAGCTAAAAAAGAGAGAATGAAATACAAGTAATGTCGCAATGGTTTGAATTTGTCATTTGAGATTAGATAAAGTTCTGCAATTCTGATTGGTTATTTGAAACTCCCACTTCGAGTTATTAGTAGCATATTGATAAAGTAAATTATCACATTTTCAGATTTCTTATTGCATTTTTACATTTTTTTTTTTTCACTTAGATAATTTTGAAAAGCATGCTTTTGCAATTTAATCTTAAATTATAAACTCAGTTTGTTTTTATATAATCCAGTGAACTTAACATATCTGAACTTCTTGGCAAGGACCCTGTATTCACTTTTGAACTAATAAAAAAGGAAGACGAAAATAAAACGATGCAAAGGAATAGGTGCAACAATGTGCAAAATTAAAATTACCTCGTGATTGGGAAATGCACTTTTAAGAACAACATATGCTTCCTGGTCCCGCTTGTCATCCCCAAACTTAGGAGCTATGATCCCACCATTTGCAATGTAGAAGTTCACGTATGAAGCAGCTAATCTCGTACCAGCCTTCCTAGGAACTGCATGCCCCTTTTATAACAAAAAGGATCATAAGATGTATTATCTTATTTATTGCCCCTCAAAAGCACAACAAATTAGCATATAGCCCTCAAATGGTGAAAATCTAACGCGTTGTTCCTTTTTTTCTCAAAGAAAAATGGCCCAAAATAACCTCTACTACTTGTGTCTACTTGAGAGTAAAAATACATGGGCATTTTTGGGATTTGGTGAACAAATGAAAAGGAGATTAGTACCGTATCTACAAATCCCTGAGACTCTTCATCGGTCATGTAAAGCGGACCTGGTGTGTGAATTTTGGTCACCTCTATTTTCCTCCCTTTCGCATCGGTGCAACTAGAGAGAATAGAAAGTGCCTCAAGTGACCTTTCATGTTGTGGGTCTGATGGGTCGTTGGTCCATGACAGAAGCACTGCACCTGGCTTTATGAAGCAACACATGTTGTCTACATGGCCATTTGTATCTTCATCCCCTGAAAGAAGAACATAGATTATTCTGTGCTCTTTTATGGTGTCTACATGGCAATTTCTATGTGCATATGCATTTCTAATTGGTTTGTGCTTATGCACTTTTCTATACTGTTCGCCTATTTTATTTACAGATATTTCCAGCACAGCAGAGCATCGTACTTGACCTGCCAGATGCAAAACAAAAAAAAAACAGACACTCTAATTTTGGTGAAATTGAGATAAAGCCCTATTTTTGGGTTCCTCAAGTTTAATAAACCTTGAATCAATATGTCAGTGATGTTGAAAATTACCTAAAAGCCCTCGAGGTAGCCAAATGACCTTCTTGACACCAAGATACTGCTTTAGTTCATTCTCTATCTCCTCCTTGGTCATGTCAGGGTTTCGGTTTGGATTTAGCAAGCACTCTTCTGTTGTTATGCATGTGCCTGTAGCAATAGTACCACTTAGGTACAAAGATTCAATAAGATATAATAAATAATTGAAAAATAGGTTCAGTATCCTCAGCCTCATTCAGTTGCAACATGGCATACTAATGCTTGACTACTTGATCAAAGGCTAGCAATACTGGATTAGGAACCATTGTTGCTCAATTTCAGTACAGTATGCACTGAGTGGTATAACATGTTGCCAAATTGAGTGTTTGTTAGTATTTTCATGTTTTGTGAAAGTATTCCTTGCAAGCTCTTCTTGTATCCCAATTTTTTATCTAAAAGAAAAGTGAAGCTAATTGCACAACAGATGAGGAGCAATTGCTAAAAAAATTGGATAATATTGGGGGTTCATCATATTGAATGCCAATTAAGTTGATTCTCATTTTTTTTTTTGCAAAAGTGAGAACCAATTAAGCTGAATTTCAGTCAAATTGTAGTCCAATCAAAGCATTGAGAGATAATTGTCACATGGCTTGGTTGCATCAGTGCATAATAGCAAATTTTGGGAGAACATTTGCAGATCCAAACTTGACCTGACATGCAGTAAAAAAAAAAAAATCCATACCAGTAGACACCCAAAAAAGGATGAGTTTGGGCCTATGGGATATGTTGAGTTAACACACAAGTCGGCTATGAGTTCAAACCTTTTCTTTAGATTATGTGATTTAGTAAATTACCTTCTCCATCTACATGGATGCTTCCTCCTTCAAGGACCATCTTGTGTGGAATCCTTGGTTGCTTTTCCATTTCAAGAATCTACACAAAAACAAATTAGCAGTACAACAGTATGATAAAAAAAAAACAATGATATAAAGTCTAATTATCCGATATTATGTTTACAAAGAAAAATAAAACAATGCCACTATTTATCTTCAAGGATAAAGAAAAAAAAAATAACCTTCTTGGCAACAAGACTATCAAGGCTCCAATCATCGTAGCAACCTTCTTCGGGCCCTTTCAAATTAATTTATAATGAGAAATATTTAAATAAATATCATTAACAACAACTAACAATAGCATAGCTTCTTTACTTGTCTGAATGATGTGGAGCATTTGATTATCACACTTTTACTTGATGTCGAATTTCTCTTTTCATCAAATGTTCCACTCAAAAAATGAACAAATCATTAGATTATAAAAGTATATAATAATGATTATTACCTCCCCAACAATTGAATTGCCAATCAATTCCAGCCACCCTTCCTTTGTTTGACAAGCTTGATTTCAAGTCACACCTGACAAACTAAAATCCAATGAATGTTATTTTCATACATCAATAAAAAATGTCCAAAAAATATAATAAAAAGAACTCAGAAAGGTACTTGCATCATTAGTATCCTCTTAACAGGTGCAAAAGCTTACCGTAGGCCCAGTATCACGAAACCATGCATCATTCATGCTCATCTCAACCACCCTGATGGAAGGCTTATTATTCATCAAAGAATGCACTTTTTCATACTACAAAATCAACAATATTTAACAATTAACAATTAAAATTGCAACAAAAGTCGTAATTAACAATAATAGTTGATGCAGTTATCAAGAAGCAATGTTACCTTGGTAAACTAGACAAACAGAGGGGACTGGTATGTTAATTTTACCAGAATGATGAGTTCGTCTACTTTACCTGGGCAGAGCTAACACATAGAGTGACTGGCTCAAATTTTGAAATTGCAAAAGCCACATCAGCAAATGTTTTCTGACCAGGGCCCGCATTGTCTCTCCAGTTGTCAGGCCTTTCCTACAATTATAATGATCTTGCTTTTATCTGTGTATGATTTTGAATTTTTCTGATTCATTATAATGATGATACGATGGGGTGATAGGGAGAGGGATTAAGAGGGATAGACTGGAGAAGAGAGAGAGAGAGAGAGATACCGGCCATCCCATCCAGCACTGCTCATGAGACTCCCACTCCGCTGGCATGCAGTATCCGGAACTTTCCAGTATTGTCTTCGCCATACCTCAAATTAAATTCAAACTAGGCTTTGTGGACATATACCTCAAGAATGCTTTGTTTCTTTAAGGCCGAAGAAATCTAAAGGTGCTGTTGAGAAAATCTGCATGGACAAATGCCAATATATGTTATGTTTCCAATTTCAGGATCACATGATTTTTCTTGTAGAAAGTATCGAGATAGAAATTAATCCTATCTTTAATTGTCATGTGCATTCCCCTTCTATTTTTCATTTTGTTCTTTTCATGCAGCCCCCCACAAAACTTGTCATCAGCATTCAACTATCTTAAAAAAGAAATGTGCCGTAAGTTTGGGTGAGCATGTCGAGAATGTGTCTAATAATACAGCACCTCCAAATGGATAGAGATAAATTAAGGTCAGTAAATAGGGTTAATTACTTAATTTATCTTAATGCTAATTTATATGTTGAAAAATGTTTCAGTGTGTTTGGTGCTGGTGTTTCGTCAACTGTTTCTGCGGGGTCCACTGCCAGCGTATCACTAGATACTGGGGCGGATCCAGAATTTTTGTCAGGGTAGGGCACTAATCGGGTTCAAACCCATTACCTAATCGAGTACGCTAACTGATTCCTTTCTGCAAGAGAGAGAAATGGAAGATCGCTGGATGGGCGCTTCTTCACCACTGAGTAGATGCTTTAATCAACCTAATCCAATTTTAAATCACCTTAGGCTAAACAAAATAGGGGTTATTTCTAAGCTGTTTTTTATTTTCTGGTTTAATTTATTTTCTGCTGCAGTAAAACAGTGGCAGACAAGGAACTGGTATACAGTTGCCCTGTTACCTTTCTTGTAGTGAAATTTTGATTTATGAATGAAATTATTCCTACGGACTTTGAATAAAAAAAAACCTCAAATGACCCATCAGCCCACTTAGTTCTCCTATCTGTCAACGAGCTCATCACAAAAGGGCAATGGATTTTCTACATGACATGATTTCTAAAGGGCATCAGCCTGATATCGTGAATAACACCCTTATATGAGGGCCGTGAAAGAAAGGTGAAATTGAGAACACCCTTATATGAGGGCGTGAGTCTAAGGTCGTGACTTAGAATAGTATTATAAATGGATTACGCAAGATAGTCAAATCAACAAGAAATTCAATTCAAGCATCAAACCTAAGGCTGGCACGATCTCATCTGAATTCTGATTCTCTCTGACTCTGGGACTGTAGTCTCCTCTCTGTCACGAACTCACGATCTCTGGCGCGATTCTAAGCAAGATCGGGCGACTCAGAGACTCTGGCGCAAATTCTCTCTCTGAGGCGAAGGAGTTTGTCTCCAGCGAAGTATTTTTTTTGCCGAAATTTATATTGTTACCATTGAAAAAAAATCATATTAATTGATTACCGTCCAATCTGAATTATTTCGAAACATACAATCCATGCGTACCCAGTCCGCGCACTAAATTGGATAGTGAGCGGACTAGATAGGCACATCAAGTTGGTGCGTGGACTGAGCGGGCACACCAATTTGTTTTTATGTTTTTAGTTATGTTCTAAATTGTTTGAAATTTTTTTCTAGTCTATTCTATTTTGTTCTGTGGTATTTGTAATTATATGTACACATAACTTTTGACGGTGAAATTGTAGAAAATAAAATGCACTTGTTTAACAAAAAATTACTACAACAAATTATACGTACAATCTGAACCGACATTTTTATTAATGAAATACGCTAAATTGCGCTAATTATAATGAAATACTATTTAGCTAATTATAATGAAACACGCTAAACTATGCAAAATTATGCTAAATTACGCTGATTTTGTGCCACTTTCATAAATCATAAAAAAAATAGTATAAAAATTTCAAAAATAATAAAAATTGGTATTCTACAAGTTCATTACATAACTAATTTACTGAGCTACGTAGATTGAACAATAGAAATGATAATCTTAATCGGAAACTTCAACTGAAGTTTTGAGGCCTTTTTCTTTGTCTTTTGGCAATTTTGAATTTCGAAATCCAGCATCGCGGGCATTGACGCATGTGTATTTTCGCAAGCTTTTTGAAAAGTGGTAATTTGTTGAAATCGGATACTCAAGCGCTATTTTATGGCCGTTTGAAGTTTCGTCATCATTTTTAGCTTATTTGTCTCTAAAAAAAATAAAATTGGTGCGCTAGCTCAGTCCGCGCACCGATCACTTTTTGGTGCACCCCCTCAGTCCGCGCACCGTCCAATTTGGTGCGTGGATGGTATGTTTTGAAATAACCCCATAGGGGTGGTAATCATTTAATTTGTTTTTTTTGTGGTAACTAAAAAAATGGTCTTTTTTGAGTTTCAGCGGATGCGGAGGCAGGAGCCAAGAGCGTGCTGAATAGACTGGCCAAACTTTAAATTATCTTAACTAGGCCGTGTTATTTCTGAGCCAGGGGAAGGCACCAGACTGGATCCGGGTATCCATAAATAAAACATTAATGACACAAACACAATCCATATTAAATGTTTTATTTTAGTCACGTTCAATCTCCTAATCTCTATCAGGTATCTATTTGATTAGATTGACAACTCATTGTTATATGATATGCAGAACATGATCATTATCTAACCCCAAATGCTAATATTATACCAATAATTAATGTTCCTTGTTAATCACTAAGAATATGAACACTTGAGTATTTATTAACTCTTTTATGTAGTTCTACAATTCAAAGTTCTCAACCTGAATGATCTATAAGTAATAAAATACTGAAGGAACAAAATGATAAACAAAATCATTCAATTACATAAACAAAACTTAGAATACAACCATCCTATTATTAGTTTCTAGAACACAACACTAACAATAAATAATCATGTTTTACGTAATAAAAAATTCAATATACATATTAAACAATGTACAATAAAAATAATTTTGCATATTATAAAAATGTAAGGAATATATTTATTGTAGTTCAAATGTAAAACTCATTCTTAGAATTATTAAAATAAAATATCATGAAATACTTTTTTAATTAAAGAGATTTTAAAATTTTATACTTCATATTAAAATTTGAATAACTACATAGAAATCTTTTATTTTTTGTGATCTGACAAACCTCCAGTGATCCATATTAGAATTTTAATATTTTGTATTTTGCTTTAAAAAATAATGTTGTGAAATATGTTAGATTATTCTCAAACACATAATTATTTACAAAAATATATCACAAAATATAAAATAACTACACAGAATTGGCAACAGAATAATACACGTTAGATTTTATTTTTCACCTAAAAAGTTATTACTTTTCTCCTCAAAAGCCGCAACTTCTCTTTTCAAAAGTTGGAAATAATGACCTGCCACACTAGGGTGAAAACGGTATGGATAATATTTCATATGTATTGGAAAAATTAGATGTGGATATCCAATATCCGAATATCCGTGTGGATATGGACCGACATTTTTATTAATATCCAAAGTTAATTACAAATTAATAAATATACCCACTAATGTTGAGAATTTATAAAAATATCCATATCGGTTAGAAAGACCGGTTTTAATTTTTTTCAGTACTGGCCAGAAAATGGCGGGTACTAATTTTTTTTTTAGAGACACTATGAATAGCAAGATGCTGAAATCTAACATTAAAAATTCGAATTTTATTTTAAATATTTGTTAGATTACTTTTTTTTATACATAATTAGTATATTTGTACTAAAATATGCTAAATTACTTGAAATTATGTTAAATTACCCTGAATTACACAAAAAATTACACTAAATTACAATAATTATGTTAAATTATGCTAAAATACGGTAAATTACACTAAATTACGCTAAATTAGGTGGATTTTGTGCCATCTTTCAAAATCATAAAAATAGTAAAAAAAATTTCAAAAATAATAAAAATTAGTATTTTACAAGTTCATTATATAGCTAATTTACTGAGCTACTTAGATTGAATAATATAAATGAAAATCTTAATCGGAAACTTCAACTCAAGTTTTGAGGCTCTTCCCTTTATTTTTTTGGCAATTCTGAATTTTGAAATTCAACAAAGCGGGCACTGACACATGCGTATTTTCGCAAGCCTTCTGAAAAGTGGTCATTTGCTGAAATCGAACACTCGAGCACCGTTTTATGGCCGTTTGAAGTTTCGTTATCGTTTTTCGCATTCTCAGTGAAGATATCATCCCTATTCATATGTAATTTAGCGTAATTTACTGTAATTTAGCGTAATTTACTGTATTTTAGCATAATTTAACATAATTTAGCGTATTAGCGTAATTTTGTGTAATTCAGCGTAATTTAACATAATTTCAAGTAATTTAGCGTATTTTAGTATAAATGTGCTAATTATATATAAAAATAATAATCTAACAAATATTTAAAAAAATTCAAATTTTTAGTGTTAGTTTCTAAAAAAAAAATTAGTACTACCGTCTATTTTCTGGCCGGTACCGAAAAAATTAAAACCGTCCATTTTCTGGCCGATATGGATATTTTTATAAATTACCAACATTAGTGGGTATATTTATTAGTTTGTAATTAACTTTGGATATTAATAAAAATCTCGGGGATATGGATACTGATATGGTTTTACGTTTCAATTATATGTATCCGAATAGTAGTTATATATCATATATTTTAAGAGTGATGCTACGATGCTTTGGGAAGTAAATATGG
This sequence comes from Carex kokanica, assembly GCA_025461125.1. Classification (NCBI taxonomy): domain Eukaryota; kingdom Viridiplantae; phylum Streptophyta; class Magnoliopsida; order Poales; family Cyperaceae; genus Carex; species Carex kokanica. The sequence continues at coordinate 265,289 of JAJGRX010000992.1, forward strand.
TGTTTTACTTCCCGCTCATATCTCAATTTTCAAAGTTCAATCAGTCGATCTGAATTTCTCAACATGATCTTTATATTGATATGTGCTTGGAGACCAAATTTTATATTTTTTGGAAATGTTTTACTATTTTTTTAGAATTTTTGAAAATCAGTGTTTTTGTGGATTTTTTTTTATTATTTTATTTAATGAAAAGCTGTGATTTTCAAAAATTCTAAAAAAATAGTAAACAATTTTCAAAAAAATATAAAATTTGGTCTCCAAGCACACATCAATATGAAGATCATGTTGATTACTTCGGATTGACTATTTGAACTTTAAAAATAGAGATATGAGCGGAAAGTAAAACACTATCTTTACTTCTCAAAGCATGATAGCCTATCTCATATTTTAATATATATTATGAAAAAATATTGTTATTCACCATTTTAATTAAAATTAGATCAATATTATGAACTTTGATATTTTTTAATATTATTTTAATAAATATCCTATCAGATCCGTATCCATATCTATATCCGACTGATATCCAATCCGTATCCGTATCCAAAAAATTAAAAAGAAATATGGATATGGTTTTACCACTATCCGCTCTGTATTCGCTCCGTTTTCACCCTTGCCTGCCACAATAACCAATACAAAACCGATTTTTTAGTTTAGTTCCCTGAATTTTTTTTTATAAAACCGGCCGGTTTAATTAAATATTTCCGGTTCTATTATATTTCTGATTTTCTGGTCATAATAGTAAACCAAATTTTCGATTTATTCCGGCCGGACCGCCTGGTCCGGTCTGGTTTTTATAACAGTATTATTTACAGCTTAAATCCTATTACTAGATTATCATACATTTAATCCCAGCTAACTTAGGAATCATTTCAAACAATAAAAAATCATAGCAGTCCACAATTTGATGCAGAACTGGAGAAAACAAGAGAAGGAAAATTAATCGTGTCATTGCTTATTGTTAACCACAGATAAAATTTACAGGCAACTCCAAATCAATTGAGAATGGAGCCGATTCATTCTAAACTGAGTTCCTAATTAAAAAATTTGTATTTAAACTGCTTGAGCCTGTTCTGGCACAAGATCAAAATGGGATTCCAGAATGGTGAAAACCTCAACAAGAGATGAGACTTTAAAATCAGGCCGTAGATCATCCTTCAAGGATTCGTGTGGCCCGTACCTACCTGTTTCATCCAGCAAGCATGTAACAGCTCCAGCTCTTTTTCCACACACCACCTAATTTAAGTTCACAAAAAAGGAAGTAGATAATTAAGGATACGCATATAGCACAAGGTCTTTATTTCTTTTTCTTTTTTCGAATTAATCCAAACACCTTGACAAATAGCATTAAATTAACAAAATTCTAAGTTTGCTTGAATAAGATGCCCAAAAATTAGTTCAAAGTGTGACAGGAAAAGCATATCCTATTGAATTTGACAGGATTGCCCATCCTAGTAATGTACCATCTTTTCCTAATAGCGGTGCACAGATTGAATTCCAGAACCAAAATATCAAATTATAGAGATAACAATTGTTCTGAAAGAATGAATTTTGGGTTTTCCATATTAAATGATGAAAAAAAATTCTTTATTAGAAAGCTCTTCATGACATACTTTTGGAGAAAATTATTTTAGGACTGGTTAATCAATTTTAATGACTTTAACCATATTTCTATATTTCTAAGCAGCATAACCTTCTCGATCAAGATTGTAACACGAACAGGCTGGTACAGGTACCAGGAAAGGAGATGAATGCTTACATCATCTTTAAGGCTGTCACCAATCATCATGACCTCATTTGGGGGGATATTCCAAGTGGCGCAAATGTGCAATAGAGGGGCTGGATCGGGCTTATATGGCTTGAATTCTCTGCTCAGGGCAGGAACGAACATCAACTGCAGTAAATCATCACTGAAGTAATTTATTTGAAGAATCCAAGAATCACGTCAAGAAAAGAAAGAAGAAAGAACACAATTTGTAACCCGAAAAAAACCACAACCAAAAGGCATTTTTAATTGTTACAAGTAAAATTTCTCGGAAGATAAATAAACAAAGGCCTGAAAACAAAACCAAAACTGAGGGATTGTACTATTTGAATTTCTTTGCTAAAACTTGCATTGTATATCAGTACTGAGAGGATATATTGGGTGAGACTATATTGGGTAAAACTGATAATCACTCATTACTGAGGTCTGAGGATGAGAAATGGCACATATCAGGGTACTGGTATAATACATACAAGCAACAACCTGTACACACCAACACTGACAAGCGAAGGACACAAACAAAAAAAAATTAGTATCTTGTTTGTCTAGCGGTATGAACAGATTAAGGACTGAGAGAGAGGCAATACCCCAAATTTCTGGTGAAATACATCAACCGCCGTATTGACATTGCGAGTAATCAGTCCCCTTCTGCAAATTGGAATAGAAAAAGTAGAATTATCTAGAGAAGTCATCATGAAAAATAGGTAAAGAGGCACAAAGGTAAACGCTTTTACCTTATTTCCCTGGAATCAAGAAAACCACAAAGCTCCAAAGCCCCTAATTTCAGAATCAGAACATTAAGCTGCGTTGTCTTGCAAACTCACAATCAAGCTCACTTCTATTCAGTAAATATCAACAGTTTGCTTAAGTGTTGGTTAAGTAGAAATATTTTTTTTTTGCAAAGTTTCATGCCCTTAGGCCTTTATTTCAAAACTCATCAGTGATTACAGCAGGTTACATTTGATATCGTAGCTATCCCACTTACAGCAGGTTTAGTAGAAATATTCAAATTATGTTAAGGGACTGATTCTAGTTAAGTTAGTCATGATTTTTCCTAGCATATGCTGTATAGCCATCTATGTAGCATCCCTGCCCCACCATTGAGCTACCGATTCAATCATTAATCCATTCTCCAAAATAATTGTTCAAAGTCAATCCAACACCTCAAACAATAGAATCAGGTCCAAGAGATAAAGAAAAAGAACCAAAATTTGACTAACCAGGCATGATCTGAAGACGATCGAGCCCGTCCTGCTCAAATCGCGCAATAACCCCATAGGCGCGCGTCTGTTCTTCTGGGCTCCACGTCTCTATCTGGCGTAAGATGTCGACACTCCCGCCTCCAGCCTGTTTCGCCGCGGCGTACCCCTCCGGTCCGAGCACTTCCCTGTACATCGCCTGAAAATCGATCACCGGCACGGTGAGTGTACCGTCCATATCGAACACTACGCCTCTCAGCGTCGCCTTCGCGCGTGCGCTTGTGCCGACTGACATGAGAGAGGTGCGAAGGAGGCGATAGGGGTTGGAAAGGGAAGGTAGAGAAGCGGCGAAGAGGCGACTGAGATGAGGGAGAAGCATTTAGCAAGGCAAAGAGAAGGGACACGTGGGAGATAGTAAGTGGTGGAGACTGGAGAGAAGGTGTGTGGGGTAGTGGGAGTGTGGAACGCGACACGGCGATGTCGTATCTCGTATTGTGTGACACGGCTCGATTTCCACTGTTGACCAAAGTCAATATAGAGTCGAAGAATATGGTTGCTCTTTTAACAAAGTTTGTTTTAGAGCACTGATTAGTTAGTTAATAGTTTCTGAATCTCTTTATAATGCGATTATCCGATCCAGCGGATGGGAACTGGAAGTGAGGAATGTTTTGGATGCACCACTAGCAGAGCGTATATAACACAATGTTTCACCGAGTCGTAGGTCCCCCGTATGGGAGCATGAGAACTGGGTGCATGCAGATGCACCGGGAAAGTATCCCCATCTGTGGGCTCAATTTCTAATCCACGGGCACGGGGTCCGTACGTAATCAGTGGGCTTTTAGCCTCTTTAGGTGTGCAAAGGAAGGTAAAATCCGGTACACAGCACACTGCAAACAAGCCGCACAAACCACAGAATTAATTTCATTTTTCGTCTACACACGATTCTGGAAGAATTCAGATCACTGCAATACGGAATCAGAGTAGGCCTACCTTGGTTCGATGGGTGTTTTACGCTAAATATACTTCAAACACGCTAAATTATTATACTTCAGCCTAAATCAAGTATATTTAGCGTAAAACACGCTAAATTACTTGATTTATGCTGAATTACAGTAAATTACAATAATTATGTAGAATTATGCTAAAATACGGTAAAGTACGCTAAATTACGTACGAATAGGGATGATATATTCACTGAGAAGGGAAAAAACGACGACGAAACTTCAAACAGCCATAAACGGCGCTCGAGTGTCCGATTTCAGCAAATTACCACTTTTCGGAAAGTTTGCAAAAATGCGCATCGTCCGTGCCCGCGATGCTGGAATGCCAAATTCAGAATCGCCAAAAAACAAAGAGAAGGGCCTCAAAACTTCAGTTGAAGTTTCCGATTGAGATTTTCATTTCTATTCTCCAATCTACGTAGCTCAGTAAATTAGTTACATAATGGACTTGTAGAATACCAATTTTTATTATTTTTTGGATTTTTTTACTATTTTTTATGTTTTATGAAAGATGGCACAAAATCGGCCCTATTCATACGTAATTTACCGTACTTTAGCATAATTCTACATAATTATTGTAATTTACCGTATTTTAGTAAATTTACTGTATTTTAGCATAATTATTGTAATTTACCGTATTTTAGCACAAATTCAGCCCTATTCGTAGCGTATTTTCTAACAAATATTTAAAAAAACAATTCAATTTTTTTGTGTTAGATTTCATTTCAGCATTTTAGCAATTTTTCTCTAAAAAAAAAAAAAAAAAAAAAAAAATCACGGAACCGGCCAATAATTTGCCGGTCGGGATTTTTAATCAGTACCGGCCAATTATTGGCCGGTATAGGTATTTTTAATAAAGATTTGGGACCGTAAGTAATTTTAATAATTTGTATTGAACTTAGGGTATTTTTAAAAATGTCGGCCACGGGGTCCGTACGTAATCAGTGGGATTTTAGCCTTTTTAGGTGTGCAAAGGAAGGTAAGGTACACAGCACACAGCTAACAAGCCGCACAAACCACAGAATTAATTTCATTTTTCGTCTAAACGCGATTCTGGAAGAATTCAGATCAGTGCAATACCGCCAAGAATTCTTATCCTCTGCATTAACTCAAAAAAGGAATATTTTGAGTTAATACATCTGTCCCGTTCGATCAGTTTTAAGATCCGTGTTGATCAAATTTGCACTAATATTAAAGGACTCCTTGCTTTATAGGCGGGTGCCAGATTAACTCCGTTTAAAATTAGACGGCCGAGATATATATTAACTCAAAAGATGCTCTTTTGAGTTAACGCAGACGATGCGGACTCATATGGCCAATACCCGAGTCCTGACTCCTGACGAGTGCACATCCTCAGAAGATGCGAATTCAGTCCTGACTTAGTAAAATGAGATATGAGTCGTCAGTTTTAATCTGACACGAATCTCAAAACAGAACCCTGTATCTTAATAGACATCAACCAGTACAATATTCATTGACACTCCTACTTCGAAATGAATTGTTTACAACCCAGGAAGGAGTTTGGATTATCTGTGACATAAGGTAACTGGCATGCTCTGTGGCGAGTCATGCTGGCCCAGAATCACAGTAACCTGCATTACGAGCGTTTGGTTTTTTTTTTTTATTTGAACTTTTTTTCAGGGTAAGAAAACCAATCCGAACTTAAATAAAAAGGGGCGTCCAGTGATGACAAATCAAAAATAAAATTGAGAGAACCGGGAGATCATATTCATGTTGTTTTCTTAAATTTGATTGAAGGTGGATAGTGGGAGAACTCATATGACATTTTTAGAGACCAATCATATCAGAATCTAACCAATTTGTGACATGAAGTATCCTTGGCTATCTCCAAATTAAGAAGGATGCCAACACCTTCCTAAACTGTAACTATTCTCTTAATTAGGCTACTATGATTAAAAACTAAATTAAAGTCTAAGAAAATTATTTTTCAATTAAGCCAATGAAAATTAAGCTGCTTCAAATAATGATAATAATTAAGTAGCTAGCTTAATTAATTTACTACATACATTCACTAAATACACAACAAACAAGCACGGCAAACACACAATTCTAGGCTTCTAGCTACGTACCCATCAATTTCAAAACACAATTCTAATCTTAAATTTGAAATACAAAAAGAAATTAAACCTAAATTTTTAGAACCCGTTCTGAGCATCCAAGGCGAGGATGGTGCTGAGGTTCATCGGGTACATGTACTCGGTGGATCCAGTCATGAACTGACTGACAATGATTCGGTTTGCTCTCTCGGTCGGGTGGTATGCGTCCCAGAAAACATATGTGTTTCGATTTGGGCACAGGTTTGAAAAAACTGTACACAGACCCATCCCGTTGTACGGGCCTTGACCGCAACATGCGATTTTCGACGTCACGAACCCTAGTTAATTAAGCATATAAACAAGGGAATTAATTAATAAAAAGAATTAAGTGCATTTTTCAAAAGAAAAAAAATTGTCTATGAGAACACGCACGCACCGTAATGTCCCGGGTTGAGAACAATGTCCATGTGCATTCTATCTGCATTAACAGCGATGAACACGTCGGATCCGAATTGGCGGTTGAGCTCGCCAAGCATTTGGGTGAGCTGTGGGTTCCACATGTCAGGGACTCTCATTAGCTCGGGGTCGCACGCTCCTGTTAAGCTTCTCTGCGCCAGCTCAGCCGGGACGCACCCGAGCGGCCCCACACCTGTCACCAGCACTCTCCGTGCTCCCAACCCATACAGATTCTGCATTTCATTTATTTCCAAAGAAAAGGAAAATTGTGAGCAATCTGATCATATGATATTGTGACATATGGTTAGGGGATAATTAATTTGTTGTGTAACCTTGTACAAGTATAAATTATGTGATTTGCCAATGCATTATTGCCTGGCCACCCCTGAAATAGAACAGTACTTTGTATTGGTACATTGTGTTGATGCATTTAATGCAAGGTGGTGCATGTAGTTGGGAATATTACAGATGCATTACTGTTTAACTTTGGGTTGCTACTATCATCATTGTTATTATTGAAATGAAATAAAGATCTAATTAAGAATGCACGTACCGTGAGAACTTTCTTGTACTCCGAGATGACATAGGGGATGTAATCGGGCAGAGAAAATTCCCGGGATCGAGCCGAGTACGGTATCAAGTAATAGTTGTTCACGAAATCATTGCCACCAAGCGTGATTAAAACGATCCCGTTGTTCACCAGCCGTTTCGCTTCCTGAGGGCCGATCAGCTTGCTCAGCCTCTTCTGGTACTGATCAAAGTACCGCAACTGCTTCTCTATCCTTATTATATTTGCCTACAAAACCAAAATAAAATTAATGCAAAAAATCGAACAACATTAATTGTGTATTACCGCTATGGAGAATAATCATAAGTCATAACAAATAAAAAAAGATGTTCACTAACAAATTGGATCCCGGTGTCGTTTAGTATTCCGATCCCGGCAGAAGCAAAGTTTGCACCAAGCAGCAACTTCTCTCCGTCTAAGTGTGGGCTTAGATATGGCAGCGGTGGCTCAGTCGCGCCAAGTTGCTCGCCTGAGAAGAGAGTGATTAAATTATAATTAATTCTATTAAGGGATAATTATCATACCAGAAACTTAAATAGATAATATGTATATATGGTTGATATCATATGATATGATATGTGAATATATATATATATATACTAACTGAGAATATCTGGAGTATTTTTGCCATTGGAGAAACGGCCAGTGGCGCGGTGATCTGCGGTGTCGATACCATACGGGAGTGCATCGGCACGAGCTGTGGTGGCAAGATAGTTGTTGTTTCCACTATCCACTAGAGAATCACCAAATACAAATAATGCTTTAGCTGCATTGCTCATAGGCGCTAACATGCCAAGAAAAACAGAGAGAAAGAGAAGGTGACAAGCCATAATTTGAATTTATGATGAAAAAGAGACTTTGAGATTGATGGTTTTGAGTGAGTGGCAGTGGCACTGTGAGGTGCTATCTATATATTTAGTGTGTCAAGGCGTCTTGCATTTAAAGGGGTTGGTGAGTACTTAATTAATTTGTTCCAAAATGGATCTTGGGTATTTGATTAGTGAAAGGGAAAGGTTAGTTAGTATGTATACGGCAATTTTGTTTTTCTAATATTTTTATTTATTTTGGGGATGAAACAGAATTAGGTGTCTCCAACTTGTACATTAGTTTTGCATCTGCTGTTACTATTTTTTTAGATAGGTAGAAAATCACTGTTTTTGGATGTTCCAGAATTTTCAGATCAAGTGATTTTCTACCTATTTAAAAAAATAGTAAAAAAATTCGAAAATATGTAAAATTTGGTTTGCAAGTACATATTCATTTTATAATCATGTTGAACAGTTCGGATCGACCGTTAGGATTTTGAAAACTCAAATATTAAGTCGTAGCACGGACCAATCCGTGCTATGCATAGTACCGTAGCCTCACTCTATTTTTATTATCATACATATGGTCAAGGATGTGCAGACATTTTGTGTATTATTCAATCTTACTTTGACAAAACGGAATCAATTTTTAAAATTTTAAATTCAGACATTAGACTTTGTCAGGTACAAGTTGTACAACAATCAAGTTAATATATATAGTTGTTATTAAAACGTTGATATGTCACATGTAGGAATTTGATTTTCATTTTATGTCATGCAGCATTGGTGGAAAATTAATGTTGGCAAATTAAGATGCCCCATGTAAGCCTTATTTTTTTATATATATAATTTAGTCCCTTGAGTCAATTAATTAGTTTTATGCACTTTACATATCTATGTTAGAAAGTGACAGCAACATATATATTATATCATGATAATGACATTTTTGGTGTGTATAAGGTAGCTAGCATATCTTAGCAATTATGGAGATAATGATGTTCTCAAGGTTTCTAAATTTCATCAAACTCATTTATACATAATAATAAATTAATCATGGCACACAACAAAAGGATGCACACAAAACATGGTGTATAGGAGGTAGCTGGTTGGCCTCTCAGGAGGCATTGAAAGCATTTGTTATGATGCATGTGCATTTGTTTTTTTCACCTAATTTCTTGTTTTCTTAACAATTTTCTAAAAATGTATCATAAAAGGAAGGAAAGAGTAGTGAATATGAGATGTGCTTCATTTCAATTAGACAAAATGTAAATAAAAAAAAAATAGACAAAAATGTGTTCTCTGGCACGGAACGGACTATGCCGCTTTTTCAATTCCAACTATTTAAATTCGTTGAGATTTGAAAAAGTTTCTTTATCGAGATACGTTAATGGAAAATTTTGAATGGTTGGGATCAGAAAAGCAGACTGCTGAGTCGGATCTCTCTGGCACGAGCGCACACACTATATGGAAAAAGATTAATTTGTGCGAAATAGGATAAAGTTTTTTTTTTTTGCAAACTAAATAGGATAAAGTTTTTTTTTGCAAACTAAATAGGATAAAGTTACGGTTGCTAAAACACATAAATACATAATATAGCAAACCAAGTTGAAAAATTGCAAAAATGTAGAATTGCATATAAATTTAGGTACTTTATAGTTTGTACAGTATTTAATGTATTAGAATTATATATCCGATTTGTCCTAGAAAAATAAATATTTATAATTTATTGAAATAAAATCGAATGATTTTTTTTTTACTTTTGGCAAATTTAACAAATAAATCCAATGAATTTTTTTCTTCTGGCAAATTAAAAAAAATATATTTTTGAAAAGTTAATGCTCCTAGAATAAAGAAAAAAACTAATTAGTTATGCTAGAATTTTTATGGGAGAAAAAGTTATTTTTCATCCCTTTAATTATTTCATTACATCTTACACATTAAACAAACATTATATTATGAATAAAAGAGGTAAAAATAACAATAATTATGACATGATTAAAAAAACATTAGACATCAAACATGCATTCCATTTTGGAGCCCACTAACTTTTATTTTATGGTTAAAACTTAGAATTTTAGAACCAGTCAACCAGGTCAAATATAACAGACAATGTCTCACTAAAAAAAAAATTAAAATTCAGAATTTGTAGTAACCAGTAATTAATGAGACAGCCTAGCTGACAGTATAAATGGTACCGTTCCAGCTAAACTTCTGTTGTTAACATTATATTCTTGTCATGAAAATAGAATTTATGACGAGTTATTTTTTGTAGTTGAGAACTTGAGATTCATCTCTGTAGATACCATACCAGTATGTAATACTTTTTGTTATTTTATTCTTAACACAAATGTCTATTAATTTGACCTTCCAGCTAAGTATTTAAAAGGGAAAATATATCAGTTATTTCTTAGTTTATGATTATGATGAATATGAGAAATATTATTCTCAAATTAGTTCAACTGTCAGGGTTATTTTAGTGTATAATTAAAGTTATGAAAAGTACCATACATCATTTAAATAAGCTGTATGTCAATTTCGGTTTAAAATGACATTTATTTATCTATTCATCCAAAATTTATTAATATCCGGCTCATTAATCCGTTAAAATAGCAAAGTATTTGACTAAGTAACTTTTAAGTCGGTTCAAATTTAATTAATGTCATATTTAATAATAAAGATACAATTATTATTTTAACTTTTAAGTCTAAATAATATTACAAAAGCATCAAATAAATTTATTATAAAAGATGTACGCTAACATTACCTTATTATTATTATTGAGAAATCATCTTCTCTTTCAAAAAAAAATTGATAAATTATCTTGAAAAGAAGATAAATCTGGTAATCTAAAAAGCGAAAAAGGAAAGATAAATCTGTCAAATCAGGGTTGAATTATGACAACTCACTAGTTAAGTTACTTTTGGGTGAACCGAAACAAAGACAGAAGTACACTCTATAATTTCACTATTCCAGTTCTTCTATGGCACACATATATTCAATATTTCTTGTAGTGAGTTGCTGAGCGCATAGCACATTAGCTTCTCCTGAGTCCACATTTTATTTTCCGTTCATATCTTGTTGTACTTTCATTTTTATTTGTGTTGCAAGTATACATGAAGAATATAGAACAAAACATAGAATATCAAAAGATTGTAACTTTTTTAAAAACCTATTGTCCTACCTCCTCAAGAGGTCTAGAGATAGAACCAGTGTAATATATAGTGAACTAAAAATATAACTATTTTTTTTGCAAAATATTGCTAGAAGTATGTAAATTTTAGTTTATTTTGATATTATGGATGTTAGTAAAAGAATCACTATTCTGAGAAATACGAAATGTGGATAAAAAATATTTTAATATAACCAATAAGTCGGTCATCTCAGATAATTTGTCTATAAGTCTTTTAGTAAGATCAAATCATTGTTTACTCTAGAGAAAATATAAATCAACAGTAAGCAACTCAAAATGTAGCAATTTTATTAGGAAATATAAAGTGAAGGCAAACAACAACATCAGGAGAGAGAAATTAGTTACGTCATTATCAGTTTTATCACATCATATTACATGTGTCGATAATACGATGTGACTTACATAAAGTGATTGTTATCTACTATTTTAATCATGTCATATCATGTAGAAATAAATTATGATCACGTAACAAAGTCACAATATATTAATCACATCATGTCACGTTTTTCTTTCACTAATTACACCTCCACAACTCATTTCACAACAATTTATGAATTTATAGGCCATTGGAAATGAGTCCATATCCTCTGTGTATAAGATTAATTCACTGGTTACTCTAACGGTAGAAACATCTGTCACGCCTGCTGATCATCATTCATTAAGGTTTCAGTCAGAGTAGATGCCTCTGATGTGGGCCCACAACCTTCTCCAAATTATGTCCCCGGTGAGTTTTTGCCCATTATTTTTTATGGTATTGAAAAATAAATGTATGTTATAACGTACCATAAATTAATAAAAAAAAATACGGGGACTGAATTTAGCTTAAAAATATTCATACTGACCATGTCAACACTATTATTATTGACAACATTAGAATCACAATTGATATACAAGAAGGCAAGAAGGGCTTTTTTTTTTTTTTTTTAATTTGCAGTCTTTCTATGCCCACATTGTATTTATTTATTTATTAATACCATAAACAAAAATTGGAGTTCTTTGACAAACAATTGTTTTATTTATATTTATTTACATTTATCAATGCAGACTTACCGACTTGGTCGGTTGTTCCTGATGTAACATGATTCATTTATGGTAGCCAAGGTACTAACTATTGCAAATAGTTGTATACTTGCATCTGACACCTAAAGGGGTAAAGAAAAATAAAGTTAGATTAGAGGTGATATCTAATTTTGGTAGGCTATTTATTGTGGTAACAAGAGGTGGTGGTGGTGGTGTTGGTGCCCTTGGTTGGGTTTTAGTACAAGTAATTCCACTGCATTCAATATTTGATCTGATCTCAATCAAAAGATGATATATAAAAAACAGTAATTAATGAAGACCAAAAACAGTAATTTTTTTTTTTTCATCTCACTTGCTTCTTCTTGTATAGAAAATTCAAGTATTTGATGCTTCTCCAAGGTGCACCAATTAAAGATAAATTAATTAATACATGCAGCTGCATTAGGAATAATTAAAATTTGTTGTTGTTTTGGATTTCAAACTTTTCAAACACTATATATGTAAATGAGAACTTTTAGTAGCATAAATATATCCTCCATGTATAATTAATTCCAAGTGGCAAAGTTGGTACTTGTAATTATCATAGACACAGTAATTAATTTTCATTTTTATGTGATGTGATGTACTTTCCAATTTCTATGGGGCCCATGAAACTAATACTATAAATTTTTAAATTTGAGATTTATAATATTTCCAATTTCAGATTCATCCAACTCAATTTTCAGGCCATTAAATTCGTTGGTCTCCTCTGTCACTTTTATGATAGGATTTTAACTCCTCAAGTACATTTCTAGAACTCTGAATCTCTGTCACAGTTTGTGACAGGGGCATTTGTGTCTTTTTTGACAGGGGCATTTGTGAAGTACAAAGGCGTTTTACTTCATGAAGTAGCTAAGTCCATCTATATATATATATATGTCCTTATACAAAATAAAAATATTATTTTCACATTAGCAAGTCCATATCAGCAGAGCCGGATGTAGAAGCAGAAATCTATATATTTAATGGGAGCCAATTATTTAGTAATTAAAAATTATACAGTCATTAATTTAAGAACACTTATCATTTCATAATAATTACAGACTACGTAATTATATTTGACAACAAGCATAAATCTGTTGACAATTCATTTTTTTTAATATTATCAATTTGAGAGAAATTAAGAAATGTAACGGTACATAATGCTTATAAAGTAAGATATAATGATTTTTTTTAATATATTCAATCTATACCGAAATATTAAAATATAAAAATCTATTACAATGCTTATGAATTAATATATATAATACTTTGTTGTTCCAGTTCATTAAAATTATACAACCAATAAACAAAACAATATTTATGTCATTTATATCTGACTACTAAATTTGTGCCAAATAAAAGTTAATGATTTGACATTTTTTTGCATATAATTAATAAATTAATGATTTATGTGTATCTTCCTAACTTTTCAAATGTGTGATAGGTTAAAATTAGTCTGGCTTCTCTGTTCTTTTTATATATATTGTTCTCTATTTTATTTTTGCATTCCAGTAAAATATTTTTACCATCGCTGTCTGCTCAAACAACAAGAGATTTGAATTGATATGATTTAAAAAATAGTTTATTGTGCATAAGTTGATAGAGAAAAACAATCATCATTATAATTAACAACCATATGTCTCAATAATGTTCTTTTTTAGGTCAAAAGATGTTTTTATTTTTATTTTATTTTATTTTGTTATAATAAGTAATGTGTCTCAATAGACTTTGATACTTATGTCTAATTTTTTGATAGCCCATCGAAAAAGAAAATAATTGAGTTGTGATTTGTACTCACTAATATAATATATTTATTAATTTTCTCTGATTTTTATTTTAAAATTTAAAAAATATGTTCAAATTCAATAAAATAATTACTCCACATATAAATTTTTATCAAAAATCTGTAACACCGTGAACTTTTAAAATTCAGATTTAATTAAAATGATAAGTGGTAAATTGAATAATATATATATACGTATATACGAATTTAGTGACATGGATGGGGAACAATAATTATACGAAAATTTGTGTTAAGAGTGAAGAGCAAAATGTGTAAGGATTCAATTATATCGAATATGGGAAAAGTGTGAGGTTTTATTTACAAAATTGCAAACTTACAAGTGGGGCCCTTGTCATTTCCTCCTCCTTCTCTTTCCTTTCTTTCTTTTCCTGTCCCCTTCTTCTCTTTTCTCTTCCTGTTTCGCCAAAGAGAGAAAGAACGAGAGAGTGAGAGAGAGTGAGAGAGAGACCCCGGTGACCGTTTCGCCCAAAAATCGAGATTCCGAGAGAGGAGCTTGAATCTCGCACCCTCACCCGATTGGTTGGTAAATTCCCTCTCTATTTCTCTCTCATTTCGAGTTTTCGTATTTCTAGGGTTTCGGTGAAAACCCGTAGAATTGCACCAAATTGATTGTACTATGCCTTTGTTGTTTCTAAAGTGTTATTTGAGTAGTTTCATGTTCAAATTTGCAACCAAATTCCGATAACCGGATTTTCCCAAAATTGACTATGGTGTTGGTACCGTTTTCTCGAATTGACCTAAATCTGACCCAAATCGTACCATTGACTGAATTGATAACCCAGTGACTAAATTGATTAGTACCAAAACCCGATTTGTGACTATTCGTGCCTAAAACCCTAAAATAGCAAATATTCAAAGTTTAAGGGTTTAAATTGTAAAAGTCCTGAATTGAATGAATTGATCCATGAATAGATCCGAACGAGCGCGCTTAGCGAGATAGACGAGATCGCGGATTCTCTGTGTACCCTACATACTCAGGTGCGGGGGTTCACGGGATCTGTTTTGGGATTTATTTCGTAGAACTAAATAACGGTGCATATAACTTATATATATTGATGACTTGATTGAATATACGTTGCATATCATCATGTTGAATCTCTGATTGAAAGCATTCGTTGTCGCATTTGCATGAATTGCATATTAATATAATTGAATTGTTATATCTGTGATGATTCTCATGTTGGTATGGTTTATCGATTTCTGTTCTATCGTGTTGGATAAGTGAATGGAACCACAGTACTGAATTGAATTGAATGATTGAAGTGAACAGTGAATTGTAAAGTCTAATTAGCTACTAGACTTTACTCCAGGACCCTTATGCGCATCTGGTGAATGGCCCTAGTGAACCCAGTACCGGTTGGGTAAGGGATAAGTGTAGTGTGATTGCAGGTAGTGAAATTGTGGTTCAGTGGTTCAGTGGTTTAAGTGATTCAGTGAAAAGTTTATTTGTTCTCGTTTAACAAAGTGATATTCTGTTGCATAGTCGCGAGATATGCTAGTGATTATTCGAATTGATTTTGTGATGTGACTGTATGACTTGAAACCAGGTAAGAGAATTGTTAAGCCAGATGGGATAGATTGTTGATATCTATCGTTGTTAACCGGACTGTGCAAAGTTACTAGTTAAGCCCAAGAATTCTGAAAATCCTTTGATTACTTTTGAATGAAATAATAGTTGGAATTCGTTTGAATCGGTGTGTGAGCATATGCATGTTACCATGACTGATTGATTAACTAAATAATTAAATGCGATAATTGTTTAGTTCTAGTAATGGGTTTCTTACAAATCCAGTAGCCCTATAAATTCCGCACTGAGAAAACGATCGATTAGTTTTCTCACCCCCACCCCCTTCGGGGATATTTTCTTTTTATTGAATTGTGCAGGTAAACGTGAGTAGGAAGGGACTCAGGCTCGACATGTGAGTTGTAAGCCTAACTGTTAGGTTATGCCACCTTATGTAGTCCATTTTGTTGTACATTGAACCCCTATGCGGTATATTTTGTTGTATGTGATATTATCGAACCAAATCACCTTGTCGAAACCCTAAAGTCTATTTTAAATATGTTTAATTGATCAGCTGTGTGAATTGCATGATTGTATGATTTTAAATTGGAGATGTTAAATGGGGAATACATGATAAATCATGCGGGAATCAATCGGGTTTGAAAATGGGGTTGAAATGGCGTGAAATGGGCAAGGGAATGAATTTCAGTAGGCTTATTGCGGGCCGCAATAACCTTATTGCGGGCCGCAATAAAGGAGACAGAGCCGGAAAATGGCTCTGGATGAATCTGCGTATATTATTACGGGCCGCAATTAATTGATTGCGGGCCGCAATAAAGGAGACAGAGCCTAAAACCCAACTGAGAAAATTCGTATATGGATTGCGGGCCGCAACCATTTCCTTGCGGGCCGCAACGACAGTGGGGTTTTGAGTCAGAGGAGTTATTGCGGGCCGTAAGAGGGTTGGTTGCGGGCCGCAACAACTTGAGTCAGAGAGTAGAAAACAAGCAGAAGAAATTCGAGTATAGGTTGCGGGCCGCAATGGGCCCTACTGCGGGCCGCAATGGGTGTTCTGAATTTACTGTTTTGAGTATAAATGGACCGAATTGAATCGGATTTGAACCAAATTTGTTTTAAATCAAATCATATGATATGTGTATACATTTTAAAGTGTTTGGTTGAGTAGATTATATCGTACATGCCTTGTGAATATACGGGCAACTGTATATTCACGGCGAGAACTGCGCGACCCCCTGTTCCGGGGTGTGACAGTTCTGAGTTGGTATCAGAGCTCAAGGTTTAAGCCCTAACCAGACCGAACCATAACCGGACTTGATTGGATTCGCGAGTGGGGTAAATATCTAGAATGAGACGGTAGTGTAAGTATATGGTCATGCGCACACTTCACAAAAAGGGGCGTAGCTTTTGATCCGTCCGTCGGATCGGGCTGAAATTTTAACAGCAGCTCCACAGCCCAGAACTGGATCCCAAAATTGATGGGAATCCATTTTGGCCCATTTTACGAGCTCAGATTCGCGATCCGAGCCTTCTTTCATGGAAGGAACCTTTCTTTGTAATTTTAAACATGCATCATAATGTGAATGTGTTGAGTTTCAGATAATGGAAGGAAATTTGGAAGGAAATTTGGAAGAGATGTTGATCAGGGCCTATGAGAGAGGTCGTAGGGCCGAGGCTCAGGCCCA
The DNA here is from genome assembly GCA_025461125.1 of Carex kokanica. Taxonomy (NCBI): domain Eukaryota; kingdom Viridiplantae; phylum Streptophyta; class Magnoliopsida; order Poales; family Cyperaceae; genus Carex; species Carex kokanica. The sequence goes on from JAJGRX010000992.1 coordinate 282,383, forward strand.
AGGACCACAAGGGCCAGCTGTACAAGTCCCTCCAGTGGTACCGGGGGAAGAGTTCAGACAACTCTACGAGGCATTCATGCGTCTCGCACCTCCTAGGTTTGATGGGTCGGGAGGATACCCAGAGGCAGAGGAATGGATGGTAAGTCTCAAGGCCAAGTTCACCCTATGCCGAGTGCCAGAGGTAAACAAGGTTGAATTGGCAGTGCAATTACTGGAGAAGTCGGGTAGGCATTGGTGGGAAGGTGTAAAGATGGAGTTTGAGGGAGTGGAACAAGAGATCCCTTGGACCTGGTTCGAGCAAAGGTTCGGGGAGCAATATCTGAGTGATCTGCATCAGGAGGCTTTGAGAAGCCAGTTTCTGAATCTGCGCCAACGTGATAGATCAGTAGAGGAGTACAACAGGAGATTCTTTGACTTGGCCCGGTATGCGCCGGATGTGAAAGGGGATCCGGTAAGGTACCGAAGACAGTACCTAGACGGGTTGGACCCGGCTATTGCCCTAGCGATTCATCACTCGTTAGCTGCAGGGGTTCCGGCCCTAATGAAACAAGCAGAGCAGACGGAAGTGTATCTGAAGAGGAGTGCACAACAGACCAACACCCGCAACGTGAGACCCAAATTTGATAATAAGAAACAAGCTAGCGGGTCAGGAGCTCGACCCCAACCTGCGGGTCAACCAACAGGGCAGATGGTGGTATCCGGGTTTACCCCGGGAGCCGCTAAACCGTGGTGTAATGTGTGTAGGATGCCACACTCACAATCAGAATGTCGTCGCCTCAAAGGAGCGTGTTTAATGTGTGGTAGTATGGAGCATTGGGCGAAAGATTGCCCAAAATCGCAATCGGGTGCTTGTCATTCATGTGGTGGTCTGGGTCATTGGGCTAGAGAGTGCCCAAGAGCTCAATCGGGTGCATCCGGGAGTGGTGGTACCGGTGGCTATAGAGGTCCACAGGGGCGTGGACAGGGAGGCGTACCTCCTCCGCGAGGCCGAGGCACTCCGCCACTGTTGAGGGGAGGCCGTACAGGCGGTCGAGTTGGTGCTTACGCGGTGCATGCAATCGAGCTGCCGGACAAAGAAGAAGAGCGGGCAGCTGATTCCGCTCAGACTGATTTACTAGCAGGTATTATCTCAATCTCCGGGGTTTTAGCGTATGTGTTGATTGATACGGGGTGTAGTCACTCGATTATATCGAGTGCTTTGGTTGAGAAATGTGGGTGGTTAACCGAGTCAAGTGGGAAAAATCTGGAGATCCGTACCCCTCTCGGCTCTACTACCAAAATGTCAATGACCTGCCGAAACCTGAAAATACGAGTCGATGGAAGGGATTTTCCAGCGGACATGTTAGTTATGAATATATCGGAGTATGATGCTTTATTGGGTATAGATTGGTTGACCAGACATGTAGCTACCATCGATTGTGTCCGACATACGGTTCAGTTTACCCTGTCGAACGGTTCAACCAGTACCTTGAGATGTAGAGGAGTAAAAGAGGTGGTGCCATTTATCTCGGCAATTGAAACCAAACACCTGGTAGAGTCCGGGTGTACCGCTTATCTGGTAATGGTAATGAGTGCTACTGCTGTAGTTCCGGAAATAGCTACCATTCCGGTTGTCTCGGAATTCACGGATGTGTTTCCAGAAGAGATTCCCGGGTTACCCCCGGCACGAGAAATAGAGTTCAACATAAACCTGATACCAGATACAACCCCAATCTCAAAGGCTCCATACCGTATGGCTCCCGCGGAACTAAAGGAATTGAAAGTGCAGCTTGAGGAGATGTTGGAGAAAGGTTTGATAAGACCGAGCACGTCCCCGTGGGGCGCACCAGTGTTGTTTGTGAGAAAGAAAGACGGAACTCTGCGGTTGTGCATCGATTACCGAGAGTTGAATAAAGTGACCGTGAAGAACAAGTATCCGTTGCCTCGGATAGATGACCTGTTTGACCAGTTAGAAGGGTCGTCGGTCTATTCCAAGATCGATCTGCGGACGGGTTACCATCAGTTGCGAATTAGCTCGAGTGATGTGGAAAAGACTGCCTTCCGTACTCGGTACGGGCATTATGAGTACAGGGTCATGCCATTTGGGCTGACGAATGCCCCTGCGGCATTTATGGATCTGATGCAGCGAGTGTTCCGAGATTTATTGGACACTACGGTGGTGGTATTTATTGATGACATCCTGGTTTATTCCCGGACGTATGAGGAGCACGCGGCTCACCTCCGAGTTGTATTGCAGCGGCTACGAGATCATCAGCTGTACGCGAAATTTTCAAAGTGTGAGTTCTGGATGAACCAAGTGGCATTTTTGGGTCATATAGTGTCGGGTGAAGGTTTAGCGGTGGATCCCGAAAAGATTCGAGCGGTGACAGAATGGAAGAGACCAACCACGGTTACCGAGATCCGTAGCTTTCTCGGTTTAGCCGGGTATTATAGGAGATTTGTATTGGGATTCTCCGGATTGGCCCGTCCTCTTACGGAACTACTTCACAAGGGGGTAAAGTTTGAATGGGGTGAACCGCAAGAAAAGAGTTTCGAAGAGTTGAAGAGTCGGTTGGTGTCCGCACCGATTCTTGCAATGCCAGTAACGGGAAGAGATTACACGGTGTATACCGATGCATCCCGGTCGGGTCTGGGGTGCGTATTGATGCAAGATGGGCATGTGATTGCCTATGCTTCCAGACAGCTGCGACCACACGAACAGAATTATCCGACCCATGACATGGAGCTAGCAGCGGTGATTTTTGCGCTTAAAATCTGGCGACATTATCTGTACGGTGCGAAGTGCCAGATTTTCACCGATCACAAGAGCCTGAAGTATATTTTCACTCAGAAGGAGTTGAATTTGAGACAGCGGCGATGGTTGGAGTTGATGAAGGATTATGACCTAGATATCCAGTATCACGAGGGCAAAGCCAATGTAGTAGCGGATGCGTTGAGCAGGAAGAATCAAGTGAATCTTGCCTCGATGATTTCAAGTGAGCCGAAATTGATAGAAGAAATGAGAATGATGAGTCTGCATGTTGGAGTGTCCCAAGAATTAGCCATGGCAACCGCAACTCGCCTGCTTGGAGCAGAGGCGGGTACGAGTACATCAGCAGGTATGTCGATTATCTCTGCGGCTATTGAGGTGAGACCTGAATTACATGACCGTATTCGGGTAGAGCAACACGAGGATCCGAAGTGCCAAAAGTTCCGAGACCACGCAAAATCAGATCGAGAGACCCCTTTCCGGATAGATGATGAGGGTACCCTGCGGTTTGGCAACCGCATATGCATTCCTGAAAATTCAGACCTGAAAACCCTAATCCTGTCAGAGGCACATGATTCGGGTTATACGATACACCCGGGTGAAGTGAAGATGTATCAGAATCTGAGACGGTACTTCTGGTGGCCGGGTATGAAAAATGACGTGAGAAGATACGTCGAGAAGTGTCAGGTCTGTCAGCAGGTGAAAGCTGATAGACGAAGGTCGGCCGGATTACTCCAGCCGTTGGATAAGAAGAGAGGTAAGTTCGAGATAGTCACGATGGATTTTGTGAGTGGTTTTCCGAGAACCACGGGTCGTTGTGATACGATATGGGTGATTGTGGACACACTGACCAAGGTGGCGCACTTTATTCCGCTCGGGCCTGACACCTCGGGTAGGACTCTCGCAGGTATATTTATAAAGTTTTTCTTCAGGTATCACGGGTGTCCGCGCGAGATTATCTCCGATCGAGATACGAGATTCACATCTCACTTCTGGAAAAGCTTCCAAGAATCTATGGGTACGAAACTGCGGTTCAGTACCGCACACCATCCGCAGACTGACGGACAGTCGGAAAGGACAATTCAGACGTTAGAGGACATGTTGCGATCATGTGCCTTGAGTTTCCAAGGATCGTGGATTGATCATCTACCACTGGTGGAATTTGCGTACAACAACAGTTATCACGCGAGCATTGGAATGCCACCGCTAGAGGCACTCACGGGAGAGACATGCCGTACACCATTGTGGTGGGGTCCGGCGGGTACTTATCCGCCTACTGGACCGGAAATGATACAAGAGGCGGCAGAGAAGACGCGAGTGATATTGAGCCGACTAAAGTCAGCTCGAGATCGGCAAAAGAGGTATGCGGATGTGCACCGACGGCATTTGGAATTCCAAGAGGGTGATCACGTGTGGCTCCGAGTATCTCCAGTGCGGGGAGTACACCGGTTCGGTGTATCGGGCAAACTGAGTCCGAGATATATCGGTCCGTTTCAGATACAAAATCGGGTTGGATTAGTGGCGTATGAGCTTGGGTTACCGCCGGCTTTGAGCCGAGTACATCCGGTGTTCCACGTGTCACAGCTTCGGAAATATGTGCGAGACCCATCTCACTGCATCGACCATTCCGACCTGTACCTTGACGAGAATTTGAATTATAATGAAGGACCGATGCGAATACTAGACCGGAAGGAGCAAAAGTTGAGAAATCGAACGATTTCAATTGTGTTAGTGCAGTGGGGACGACACTCCGAAAAAGAGGCAACGTGGGAGTTAGAAGCGAAAATTCGCGAACAATATCCTGAGTTATTCACCGATCAGGTACGTGTTTAAGTTCAAAGGATTGAACTTCATTTTAAGTGGGGAAGAAATGTAACACCGTGAACTTTTAAAATTCAGATTTAATTAAAATGATAAGTGGTAAATTGAATAATATATATATACGTATATACGAATTTAGTGACATGGATGGGGAACAATAATTATACGAAAATTTGTGTTAAGAGTGAAGAGCAAAATGTGTAAGGATTCGATTATATCGAATATGGGAAAAGTGTGAGGTTTTATTTACAAAATTGCAAACTTACAAGTGGGGCCCTTTGTCATTTCCTCCTCCTTCTCTTTCTTTCTTCTTTTCCTGTCCCCTTCTTCTCTTTTCTCTTCCTGTTTCGCCAAAGAGAGAAAGAACGAGAGAGTGAGAGAGAGTGAGAGAGAGACCCCCGGTGACCGTTTCGCCCAAAAAATTGAGATTCCGAGAGAGGAGCTTGAATCTCGCACCCTCACCCGATTGGTTGGTAAGTTCCCTCTCTATTTCTCTCTCATTTCGAGTTTTCGTATTTCTAGGGTTTCGGTGAAAACCCGTAGAATTGCACCAAATTGATTGTACTATGCCTTTGTTGTTTCTAAAGTGTTATTTGAGTAGTTTCATGTTCAAATTTGCAACCAAATTCCGATAACCGGATTTTCCCAAAATTGACTATGGTGTTGGTAACGTTTTCTCGAATTGACCTAAATCTGACCCAAATCGTACCATTGACTGAATTGATAACCCAGTGACTAAATTGATTAGTACCAAAACCCGATTTGTGACTATTCGTGCCTAAAACCCTAAAATAGCAAATATTCAAAGTTTAAGGGTTTAAATTGTAAAAGTCCTGAATTGAATGAATTGATCCATGAATAGATCCGAACGAGCGCGCTTAGCGAGATAGACGAGATCGCGGATTCTCTGTGTACCCTACATACTCAGGTGCGGGGGTTCACGGGATCTGTTTTGGGATTTATTTCGTAGAACTAAATAACGGTGCATATAACTTATATATATTGATGACTTGATTGAATATACGTTGCATATCATCATGTTGAATCTCTGATTGAAAGCATTCGTTGTCGCATTTGCATGAATTGCATATTAATATAATTGAATTGTTATATCTGTGATGATTCTCATGTTGGTATGGTTTATCGATTTCTGTTCTATCGTGTTGGATAAGTGAATGGAACCACAGTACTGAATTGAATTGAATGATTGAAGTGAACAGTGAATTGTAAAGTCTAATTAGCTACTAGACTTTACTCCAGGACCCTTATGCGCATCTGGTGAATGGCCCTAGTGAACCCAGTACCGGTTGGGTAAGGGATAAGTGTAGTGTGATTGCAGGTAGTGAAATTGTGGTTCAGTGGTTCAGTGGTTTAAGTGATTCAGTGAAAAGTTTATTTGTTCTCGTTTAACAAAGTGATATTCTGTTGCATAGTCGCGAGATATGCTAGTGATTATTCGAATTGATTTTGTGATGTGACTGTATGACTTGAAACCAGGTAAGAGAATTGTTAAGCCAGATGGGATAGATTGTTGATATCTATCGTTGTTAACCGGACTGTGCAAAGTTACTAGTTAAGCCCAAGAATTCTGAAAATCCTTTGATTACTTTTGAATGAAATAATAGTTGGAATTCGTTTGAATCGGTGTGTGAGCATATGCATGTTACCATGACTGATTGATTAACTAAATAATTAAATGCGATAATTGTTTAGTTCTAGTAATGGGTTTCTTACAAATCCAGTAGCCCTATAAATTCCGCACTGAGAAAACGATCGATTAGTTTTCTCACCCCCACCCCCTTCGGGGATATTTTCTTTTTATTGAATTGTGCAGGTAAACGTGAGTAGGAAGGGACTCAGGCTCGACATGTGAGTTGTAAGCCTAACTGTTAGGTTATGCCACCTTATGTAGTCCATTTTGTTGTACATTGAACCCCTATGCGGTATATTTTGTTGTATGTGATATTATCGAACCAAATCACCTTGTCGAAACCCTAAAGTCTATTTTAAATATGTTTAATTGATCAGCTGTGTGAATTGCATGATTGTATGATTTTAAATTGGAGATGTTAAATGGGGAATACATGATAAATCATGCGGGAATCAATCGGGTTTGAAAATGGGGTTGAAATGGCGTGAAATGGGCAAGGGAATGAATTTCAGTAGGCTTATTGCGGGCCGCAATAACCTTATTGCGGGCCGCAATAAAGGAGACAGAGCCGGAAAATGGCTCTGGATGAATCTGCGTATATTATTACGGGCCGCAATTAATTGATTGCGGGCCGCAATAAAGGAGACAGAGCCTAAAACCCAACTGAGAAAATTCGTATATGGATTGCGGGCCGCAACCATTTCCTTGCGGGCCGCAACGACAGTGGGGTTTTGAGTCAGAGGAGTTATTGCGGGCCGTAAGAGGGTTGGTTGCGGGCCGCAACAACTTGAGTCAGAGAGTAGAAAACAAGCAGAAGAAATTCGAGTATAGGTTGCGGGCCGCAATGGGCCCTACTGCGGGCCGCAATGGGTGTTCTGAATTTATTGTTTTGAGTATAAATGGACCGAATTGAATCGGATTTGAACCAAATTTGTTTTAAATCAAATCATATGATATGTGTATACATTTTAAAGTGTTTGGTTGAGTAGATTATATCGTACATGCCTTGTGAATATACGGGCAACTGTATATTCACGGCGAGAACTGCGCGACCCCCTGTTCCGGGGTGTGACAAAATCCAATTTTAAAATAAAATAAAACTTATTTGATAAAACATTTTAACTTTTCTCTTATATATAACAAGTTCGGATGTATTGAAAGATAATTGAGTAACATTTGCATGATAGCGCACACACAAAATTCTTCTCTTCATGAATTTGTCATTCTTCATTGCTTTCTAGATCAACATGTAGACCGAATTTTTTATTAATATCCAAAAAATAAATTAAATTACAAAAAATAACCATGTTGGTGTTGAAATTCGGAATTTACCCAAACCGGAAAATTTTTTTCCAAACTCAACGTCTAAGTTCGGAAATTTTTTTTCCGAACTTAACATTTTTTTTTTTTTTTTTTTACAGATTTTGGAAAAAAAATTTCCGAACTTAAATTTTTTTTTTTTTACAGATTCCGGATAATTTTTTTTTCCAAACTTAACAAATTTTTTTTTTTTTTTTTTACAGATTCCAGAAAATTTTTTTTGCGATCTTGACAAAATTTTTTTTTTTTAAGAAAAAATAGCTAAAATACTGAAATCTAACACTAAAAAATCGAATTGTTTTTAAAAAATTTCAAAATAGTGTAGAATAATTTAGAAATTATCAAAATAGCTAAAATACTGAAATCTAACACTAAAAAATAGAATTGTTTTTTTAAATATGTGTTAAATTAATTTAAAAAATTTCAAAATGGTGTAGAATAATTTAGAAATTATCAAAATAGCTAACATGCTGAAATCTAACACTAAAAAATTGAATTATTTTTTTACTACGAATAGGGCCGATTTTTGTGCTGAAATACGGTAAATTTACTAAAATGCTGAAATTACAATAATTATGTAGAATTATGCTAAAATACGATAAATTACGCTAAATTATGTATATTCTTCGAAATTTTCAAAATTATATATTTTCACTTCTAAAGTTCATAATATTATATTTTCTCTTTTAAATATTAAAAACTCACAAATATACTTAATTTATTGTCGTTTCAATTAAAACTCATAGTCCAATTTATAAAAAATTTATTTTATCCTTTATTAAAAAATAGAACGAACTTTCCATTTTTACCATTTACTGTTCATTAATCTCAAAATTTATAAATATGATTGAATCTGCATGCGTTCTTCTTTGACCATATGTGGGATTTAATGCTAGGTTTTTTCCTTTTTATTTCTAACTTGAACGTCTTGGACAACAGGGACAAATGGATTGCATACATAGATATGTTTAATGCTAGAGTTATACTTTTTAGATGACTGTGGGATTTTGATCCCAATAAAACTGTGGGACTTCAGATATCAAATATCCGTATCTAATTGTCAAATATGAATCCAGATTCGGTCGGATAATATCCAATCCTATAAAAGCAGCGTACTACTAGGCGAAAGGTATACAATTGAAGATAACAATTACAATCAATCAATTAGAAAAAGTTTGAATAGAAAAGGCTCACTGCAATCTTTTCCAGAAGATTGATTTTTGCAATGTCTTACACAAAAAAAATTATTCATTTCTTTTGTTTTTTGGTTTTTCTTTTTGAAAGATTTGACAGAGACTATCAAGTATAATTATTTTTAAAAAAAAACTTGGCAAAAATTATCAAAAATAATATTTTTTTTAAACTTAACAGAGACTGTCAAGTCTCCATGAAAAGAACACTTTTGTTAAACAAAAAATTATTTTTGGGTATTGTAATTAATTTGTTTTCATGATTTCTAAATGATTTTTTTTATTAATACAAGTAATTAGGAAGGCCTAATTTGAAATTTAACTCTTGTACTTTCTCTTAATTAGAAACAGTTGAAATGGCGGTTTAGGAGGAGCAAACCTCAAGGTTCGTAATCAATCTCTATTACTTCGGTGGTGGTGGAGATTATACCGCTCCCCACAGTCATTGTGGACCGAAACAGTGCTGCAACTATATAATTTGTCATCTACTTCCCAAAGTCATCGCATTTGGAAGAGGCAGGGCTCTTTCTTTTGGTTACAATTGTTGAAAAACAGACCGGTGTTTGATTGGAGTGTAAAATGGAATATCGCTCAGGGATCATCTATATCCTACTGGTTTGATGCCTGGACCTATCCGACGAAAGCTTCCCAAGCCACACCTGACCATGTTACCAGGAAATATTCCCTTCAGATGGCAATTAACGGAGGTATATGTCAAGATGTGCGGACACACGATCACGCAGAGGATCGACTTCTGTGGTTATGGACCAATGACAATGAATACTCTGCTAATTCTTTTTATAAGTTGGTGGTAGCTGCTGGTAGAACAAAATGGCATTATCGTTTCATTTGGCAACTCAAGATGCCTCCTACAGTTCAGGTATTTGCTTATTTACTGGTACAAGGAAGACTTCTAACACATGACGTCATGATGCATCGGGGTTTGCAGTGTGAGTTGAGTTGTGTACTGTGCCAACTTTGCCCTTTAGAAACAGCGACACACCTCTTCTTTCAGTGCAGATATGCGAGAAGTGTTTGGACACGGTTGAATAGAATGCTCGGGTTCAGATTAATACACCTTGGAGATACGGTACAATCCACTTTGGATAAATCATGTTTAACATGTAACAGGAGAATGCCTAGAAATGTTTGGGGAGCCTATGTTTTTGCAGTATGCTGGTTTCTATGGAGGGGGCGCAACAAATACATTTTTGAAGAATGTGAAACGAACCCGGATTGGTTGGCGCAACATGCTCTCAAGGAAGCTAAATTATGGTTGAAATTCTGTTGAAAGATGTGGTGCAAAGTTTTCTAGTTTGTTGTATTTTCTTCTTTTTAATTTATACTGCTGTATTCATCTGATAGCTTCTATCGGATTTTCAAAAAAAGAAACAGTTGAAGGTAAGACAACTGAGACACATCCATAATTTTTTTATTTCTTATTTTTACTTTAATTTTGTTAAAATTAAAAAAAATCTAATTTGTTTTGTCAGAAAACATCATCGGCCACAACAGTAGTGCGGGCCTTGTTATTTTTTTTTTTACGTGACATGTATTCTTATTTGGTTATCTTTCATATTTGTTTCATAATTAAGAAATAGTTTTTAATCAATACGGACTTCATGTTAAGTCATACAAGTTATGAAATTTTATGAATATATTTTAAATATTGCATGAAAAATGTTCTTAAATTGATTTGTGTAAAAAAAAATTATACTGCATTTTATGACGTTGATAAATATACTAGAATTCTTTCAATTCCTATCATCACCAAAATTTACATATACTCTGAATATTAACCTGGTATATGCTCGTGAATTGTTTTACACAAAATAAAAAATACACGACATTAATTATATTCAATTGTTTTCTCCGACCCAATCCGACACGGATCCAAATTTTTTAATCCAAATATATTTTTTTAATTTTTTATTCCAGTTTAGTACAACTGGGAAGGGGTTCGGCGAGTTTGCCCGGTTCTTTACATACCGTACGTCTAATTTATTATAAAAAGAAAATAAAAAAGTTGTGATTTAATATCATTAAATAATTTCTTTTTCAAAAAAAATATCATTAAATAATATATTTATTGATTTTTCTCTAATTTCTCATTTTAAAATTATGTAATATATTAAAAATCAAGGTTCTAAATAGCGTTTATAGAGTCATAGCGGGAATGCTACAAAAAAAGCTATAGCGAATAGCGTTGCTATAGCGGAAGCTATTTCAAATAGCGTTTTTTTTTTTACACTCCGTATATTCAATATTTGTACTAAATATCAACATTATCTAAAGTCTCATAGAACAATAAATAACATCAAAGTAATTAAGAAATTATAATATTCATATTGAACCCGTACAAAGTCCAAATTGCGGTTCAAAATATCCATAATAATATCATAAACTATCGATTTTTCTTATTAAAAATATCTTAAGTATCATGATTCATGACATAATATTTTTTTTTTCTATTCAAATTTTAATTTCGGTTTGGACTTTTATTTATTCAAATTTCAATTTCTATTCCCAATTTCAAATTGATTTATCTGTAGCAAGTAGCAACAAATTCAATTTCGGTTTGAGCTTTTTTGGGTCTTTATTTAAAACCCATATAAATTGCTTAAAAAAAAATTCATATTGTATAGCGCAAATAGCGGACCGCTATAGCGTCATAGCGGCCGTAGCGCATATAGCGCATTTTGATGTCATAGCGTAGCGTTTGGGGTCCAAAAATGCTATAGCGCCGCTATTTAGAACACTGTTAAAAATCAATAATTTAATTTCTCCACATATAAATTTCATCAAAAATCCTATTTCAAAATAAAACTAAACATATTTGATAAAACATTTCAACTTTTTTTCTTATATATAACAAGTTAGGATGTGTTAAAAAATAATTGAGTAACATTTGTATGATAGCAGACACAAAACTGTCATTTTCCGTTGCTTTTTAGATCATCATGTAGACATCCTTACTGTTATCTTGCAATTAATGTTAAAAAAGTTGCACGTTAGATCTATTTTTACCGACTTGTACTTTTTTGTTATCAAGTTTGGTTCACATATGATTTGAGAAATGATAATAGCCTTAATTATTCACTTTACGTGGATCTGACAGAATATTTATCATACGATTTGGGTGAAGGATGTATCAAAAGGAGCTTCCAAATAGATAAAACCATCTAACAAATATATTTATAGTCAGGAACTTAAATTTGGGGGAATGTTTTTTTGCAAATTTGCAACCTGAAATTGATAAAAGACATACTTAATCGATTAAGCTTTAAAACAATAATGAGAAACATTTTCATATTGGGTCTCTTTTTATCTCGGACCTAGTTTTAATAGCAGTTTGCTGGTTTGCCATTTTTATATTGGGATATCCAACAGAGGTAGGCTTTTGATGCAAGGCTTTTTAATTTGCATCAAGTTTCAACGGGTAAATAATTTTGTAAGAGATCGGAAGAGCTGGCCCATATTTATGTAGTTTGGTTAATTCATATAAAAATTGTACTTGCTATTAGATATGACTAAATACAAATTATTTTACTATCCATAATCACGAGTAAAGGTGACTAAGCAATATAACATGTCTATGTTACGATAAATGTGAACCCGATGAACATTTAACCTAAAAGCAAATATATCTAATAGGATGAATGAATATATATCCTTTTCACATTTTACAAATAGTTAATTTTTGAATTGATACATGGAGCAACCTTCCGGGACCTCTGTTGTGGTGGTGCTTAAATAAAAGAAAAATGTAATATGGATTCAATAAATTAAAATTAAAGTCATGCGGTTGAAGAAACTTCCTTGGACTCTTAAGGACCTGACCTCACTTCGCTACAAAAAGAGAAATTCAAGAAATAGATCCACTATAAGCCCAATTAATTTTGCAACTCATTTATAACTAGTGCAAAGGCCCATTACAGGCCCATTATTAGTTTTCCCAAATCAAATCCAGAGATTCTCTAACAGAGATAGTGATGACTGATGAGTGCCTACCGCAAAACCAGTGGTCGGTCCGGTTTGCCACACTTCCCGGTCCAATTATGTCCAATTTCGGCCGTGTCGTTACCCCACCGGTGCAGCCACTGTCGACGATAAGTTGTCAGCGTTCAATGCAACGGAGGACAACAATTCAATGAGGTCCATAATTTTGATTCTTGACATATTGTGATATTGGCACGATCTGTCCAATTGCATAATGCACATTTTGATAGATTTTATCAGAATTGTTGTTCTTAATTTGTATTTGAGTGCTCGAATTTTGTATCATACTACCATATTAATTTTTTTTTTTGATAAAAGTGGTATAATACCACCTGTTTTATTAGAAACGGGTATGAATACAAAATGTGCCTAAGGCAAGTTCAGATTATAGCAAATCACAGAAAAATTCCGCTAGATGTGAAGCATACTAGGGGACATCTAAACCAACTAAATCAACTAAACATAAGAGCATAATAGCTAAAGGATTCTAAGCATATATCATACAAAGCAGCAAGTACAAAAAGTCTCATTAAGAAAAAACTAAGAAACTAATGGGCTGCTGAGAAATTAGTATTGGAGCTGGGATGAGCATTGGGGTCAGAGGAAGCAAAATAAGCCGCATCTATTTCATCATATTCTGCTCTATCTCAGAGGTAGTCAGAAAGGTCGGACCCCTCTAAACCAAGAGTTGGATATCTTCCTCTGAATCCCAGCTGCTGCTTCCCGCTGCTGATGATATATCTGTCTTCGATATGCTTATAATATGGCCTACCTGGGATAAATTTGTACATCCATAGGAAGAACTAGAGTTAGTTTTAAAAAAGATTCATCTGTATTGGCTTTACACCAGTAAGAGGTTAATGAAATTATTTGAGATCCTAAAGAAGCTACTAAGGGTATCACAGCATTGTTAAAACATACTTTGTTTCTAGCTAACCAAACAATCCATATAGTAGCTGCTCTAATTAATTCTAGTCTTTTAAGGGGATATAAGCATCTAAAAGCCACAAATCTGATATGGTAGTACAGTTATAAACAAAATTATTATGGGTAGCTATCCAAGACCAAAGGGCTGAGATTACTGGACAGGTTACAAAAAGGTGGTCAATAGTTTCTCTAGAATCACAAAATGACAGGTTTGGTCTCCATTCCAGCCCCTTTTGGCCAAATTATCTTTTGTTAGGATTTTACCCTCTTTAACCAACCATATGAAGATCTTAATCTTAAGGGGGATTTTTGCTTTCCAAATGGTTATGGAAGATTTGTTTTTAATACCCCCATATTCCAACCAATGGTATAGTGAGTTTACTGTGAATTGGCCAGTAGAGTGCCATCTCCAAAATATCCTGTCTGGGATGGTGGTGTCAGAGAACACAGAAGAAAAAGAAATATAAGAGGTAAGGTTGTGCCATTCAGATAATAGAGTACCAGTTAATTGCCTAGTAAAATGAATTGAGATAAATGAGGGGGATATGGCTTGGGACACTGAAATTAATGGGTCTGATGTAATTCTAAATAAATTGGGGGTAAAGACAGTATAATGCACATTCACCATGCCATCTATCTAACCAAAAATAAGTATGATGGCCATGTCCTACAATTCTATTAACACCTAACTCAACTATGTATTTAATTGATAAGATACCTGACCAAAAGGAAGAACAATTAGAAATATCTAGTCCTGATAGGCTATATTTAGCTATTAAGATTTCTTTCCATTTGCCAAAAGAAGTTGGATCTTTGAATCTGTACTTCCATTTTGCTAATAATGAAATGTTCATTCTCTCTAAGTTGAGAACACCTAGTCCTCCCTGATTTTTGGCAAGACACACTTGATCCCATGCCACTAAATGGTATTTCTTCCTAGAAGAATTTGAACCAGACCAGAGGAATTTCTTCCTAATTCTATCAATTTTATGTCTTATGTTAACAGGGAGTCTATATATTGAAAGCCAGTATAGAGGAATGGCTGAGAGAACAGAATTAAGTAATGTAACATGACCTCCTAAGGATAGTAGAGAACCTTTCCAAGTTTGAAGTTTATTTTCTATTTTAGATACTAAGGGTTCCCAATCTGCTGTGGTGATTTTCTTCCAATGTAATGGGACTCCTAAATAATTAATTGGTAAAGTGGACAGCTGACAACCTAATTGGTTTGATAATGCAACAGCCTCCTCATTGGAAATATTGAGGGGTATGAGGGCACTTTTATGGAAATTAATATTTAAACCTGAAAGAGATTCAAAGCCAAGTAGCAGAAATTTGAGATTCTCAACCATTAGAGGTTTGGCTTCTAGGAAAAGCAAGGTATCATCTGCAAAATGCAGATTGAGAATCTTGAAAGAGGTATTATTACCACCTAAACTAGCTATAAGACCTGCTGATTGGGCTTTATTTAGGATTTTATTTAAGACATCAGCTATTAGATCAAAGAGAAGAGGTGATAGAGGGTCACCTTGTCTAAGTCATTTTTTGCAAGGAAAATAAGCCCCTTGATTTCCATTAAAGGAGATACAGATCCTACCACTAACTAGGATGTCTTTGATCCAACTTATGAAAAGGGTACCAAAGCCTCTAGCATGGAGAATTTCAATCAAAAAGTCCCAATTAACCTTATCAAATGCTTTCTCAAAATCAAGTTTAAGAATAATTCCTTTTTGTTTATTAAGTCTTACTTGGTGCAACACCTCATGAGCACAGACAATATTATCTCCTATTAATCTACCTTTGATAAAAGCTGCTTGTGAGTCATCTATTAAGGGGTCCATAACTTGAGATAATCTATTGGTTAAAAGTTTGGTAATTAGCTTAAAGCTACAGTTAATCAAACTAATGGGCCTATAATTTTGAATTGTTGAGGAATCTGACTTTTTTGGTATAAGGCAGATAGAAGCTAAATTGAGTTTAGAAACATCTAATTGTCTATTATAAAAAGATTGAAATAGTAAATTGAGGTCGGATTGGACTAATTCCCAATAAGTTTGGTAAAATAAGAAAGAGATGCCATCTGGACCAGGGGCTTTGGATGGGTTGCATGAGAAAGTTATAGATTTAATCTCATTTATAGAGAATCTTTGTTCAAGAAGAGATTTTTGCAATGTTGATAGCCTCTCTGAGGAAGGCCAAAGGTCAGATTTTAATGACAGGAATCTAGGTTCAGAAGTGTCTAATAGTTCTTTAAAGTAAGATGTGATATGAGTTTGTAATATGTCAGGGTCAAATATAGTGGTACCATATATTTTCCAAGGATAGAATTGTGTTTTTCTTTCTCCTAATTGTGGCTGTCAAGTGAAAAAAAATTAGTATTTAGATCACCCTCTAGGAACCATTTAAGTCTAGCTCTTTGTTGCCAATGTGATTCCTCATCTTAGTAAATTTTATATAGAGAGGAATGGCATTCTCTTAATTGGTCCGTCTCAGAAGGGTAGTGAACCAGAATCTTGAAGTGTTTCAAAGAATTCTATTTGTTCTAAGAGATTAGTCTTTTGTCTTTTCTTTTTTCCTTGGAGATTAGCATTCCATCCTCTTAGTTTTTGTCTTAAGAATTACAGTTTAAACTTCCATGATTTGCCTAGATCAGGTTCTAATGAAAATGCTAACCACCAGGAAGCAATTAGTTCAGAGAAACCTTCTTGAGAAATCCAAGATTTCTCAAATCGAATAGTATATCTAGTATTGGTAGAGATAGAATCTGTGTGTAGGATAATTGGATTGTGATCAGAGTATAATCTAGGTAAGGATGTAACAATGGAGTTGGCATAATGATTCAGCCAATCATAAGTGCATAGGAATCTATCTAGTAAAGCTTTGGAAGGAGAAGTTAAGGATCTAGCCCAAGAGATTTCCTATCAGTAATGGGACATTCAAGTAAGTTGAGGTCAGAAATTAATTCATTAAATCGATTACTAAGGATGTAATTATAAGAAGGACCTTGTTTTTCTGATCTGTTCCTAATTAGATTAAAGTCACCAAACAAGAGCCAAGTAGGGGGGCCTAGGGAGGGTATAGAACAAAGTTCAGCAAAAAAGTCACTACGTAAATTAGATAGAACTGGGCCATATATTATTGTACTGAGCCATTCAAAATTTTCAGATTTATTTTTATATGAGCAGTAATGGTAAAGTTCATGATCCATGTGTTTAATATCCAAAATTTGGATTCATTGATACCTAATAACTGACCACCTGATGCACCTACAGATGGCTTGGGGATCCAGTGTGAGATAGTGGAGCTGAGTGCATTTAGAGTTCGAGTTTGAAACAATTCTTTTTTGGTTTCCTGGATCCCTATTATGTCTATATGATGATAAAATAAAAAATCTTTAAGTGCCCTACGTTTAGTGGAAGAACCTAGACCTCTAGCATTCCAACTTAGGAGATTAGCCATTATTAATAGGGATATCTACAAGGGGAATTGTCAAACAGTAAAGGTCGTAAATTCATAGGTTTAGTGAAGGGTACAGAGGACTTAGAGGAAAGGACATCAGAAAAGGAAGATTGAAATCTAGAATGAGATAGAGCTCTTAAACGTGTAACTGCTTCTAATTTCTCCTTCTCAGAGGAGCCTAAATGAAATCCGCTAATATCATACAATTGAATAAGCTTCGAATCAGATAAGTGGATATAAGGAAAAGAGGAAATAATGACATTACCAAAGTTAGCTCCAGATTTGCTTCCTTTTTTCTTGCTTGCACCTTCCTTGGCCTTAAGTCGAAGGCTGTGCCTAGCTTCTTCAGAGGCGGTTGATTGAGCGTGACTTCGACTTTGATTCTGAGCTAGTATTGGTTGGGAAGGCGCTGTAACTACTACTGGGGGTAGTTCCGGGTCTGTGATTGGGGCAACTGCAGCTTCCTGAATTGCAGCAGGAGCTGGCAAATCAACAGGAGTGATCTTCACTTGTTCAAATGTCGACACAGGGAGAAGGAAAGGGACATCTAGTGTAGGAGGGACGTCAAGGAGAGGGTCAAGCTTTGGGAGTGGGGGTGCTATTTGTGCTGGGAGCTTTCATGTGAGTGGAGGGAGAGGAGGAATGGATGGATTAGGTAGTATTACTTCAGTAAGGGGGAGGGCAGTTTGTGGTTGTGAGGTGATGGGACCTGGCTGAGATGGAGTTGAGGCTGGGGCTGTTGTGTTTGGAGCAGGTGGATTGGTTCTGGTATGGAGGTGAATTGGTTGAAAGCTTAGAATAGGGTTGATCGGGGGAGGGGTTGGTGCACGTGGTCTCTTCTTGGCTAATGAGAATAGCTGGCTGTGAGAATGTCCCCATAGATGTGGAGAGTCGTCATCTTTGACAATTGTTTGAATTAGGTAAAATGAAGCCCCTCCATTTGTGTCAGTGAAGATCAGGTTACGGCAAGCAGGGATAACTTCTTTGTTAGGAACGGTGATTTTGATACGAGTAAGAACCAGGTTAGTGTGCTCTAAGGATCGAGGATCGGTATCAATCAGGGTTCCACCAAGGTCATGTGCCAGTTGATTGAGTTCATGTTTGCGCTAGAGGTCGTGAGGGTAGTCGTAAAAGATCTGAACCCAATAGGTCTTGAGAGGGCTTCCATTGTTGAATCTAGTGAAGTCGTAGACTTGGACAGGAAAGGGGATATCTCTGAGTAATAATCTGTCGATCTCGAAGAATTGCATTTCACCACTTAAGATCTAGTGGAGCGATCAGGTATTGGTTGTTTGGGAGTTCACGAGCTATCCAAGCCCAGCGGTTGATCGGAAAAAGGCGATGAACATGAGCTTGGATGTATTGAGCACCTAGGCAGCGAGAATCAGTTAGTACCACACCTTGTGAGAAGGAGGTGCGGAATTGGGATGTGGCTGGAGTAGCATAGAACCGTATTAGAGGGAGGATGCTAGCTTCCTGGAGGCACTCTGGGGTTGGGATCGGGCGGGGGAACATGGTGGTTGTAGGTAGGGTTTCGGTGGAAAAGGATGGCGGTTGGAGTAAAGGTGGTGATGATCCTGGTGGAGGAGGTAGTGTTGTACGAGGAAGGTTGGATTTAAGAAGCGGGTGAAAAGAAGAGCAAGTAGGAGCACGATGTCCAGTTTTCTTGCATTTGAAACAAAGAAGAGGGTTACGGCAAGAATCAGTGTGATGACCTTGGTTACCACATTGGTAGCAGACCGGAATACCCTTCTCGGAAAGAGATCGCAGCTGTGCCAATTTGATTGAGACCGGGTTTTTGGCAGGGGAGACGAATAAAGTTTTTAGAAGGTGCTGGAGGGTGGGGGCAAGGTAAGGCAAGTTGAGATAGGATGGCGGCTTGGATGACATCTGTGTAGGAGGGGTGATGAGATGGTGCAGAAGTTCCTGGAAGTGGTGGTCGATGAGGGAGCGGGTTAAGCTGAGGGATAATCGAATGCGAGAGAGAAGTCACAGGGGCTGCTTGGGGAAGAGTAGGGAGGCGGATAGATTTTCTATTGAGCGGTGGAGATCTTGCAGAATGGCTGCGATGGCTGAGGGTTCAGAGCCTTTCATTGAGAAAGGGCCAAGAATTAAATTCTTGGAAGATGGACGGTTTCTTGAAAAGCCGATCAGGCTCAGCCCTAGAGTTCACCTTACTACCATATTAAATTAATCTTGAGATAGAATAGATATAACTTCATTAAATGTAAACAGTTGCTTAGTCTGTAATTGTGTTACAAATCGCATATATGTTCCACTTGCCATTGACAGGGCAAGTACATAGTCAAATATATGTGTTTACTTGTGTAAAGTCAAATTACTAATGCAGGTTATACAAAAGTGACGTACATGTGATCTTGTGAGAACAATTATTTTTCTCACGATCAATTGGCGTCTGTATATTCTGTTTATCTCGTGCCCTCTCTCTTGATTCTGATTAGAACCTAGTTGCTTCTAGTTAGGTATACCTTCTCTTTTTCCCAATAATAATTAATTTTTTGTTTGGCACCTTGATAACTAATTAATTAAAAAGGTCTTGACTGCTATGGATATCCATATATTTACTATTAGAGAGACTATATATTATTGTATTTTAATCATCATAAGAAGTTAATTAAGTTGCTGATAAATCTGAATGGTTTTCCTTCCTTATAGTAGGTTTTTTTTTCTCTTTTTATTTCAACCAGGGTATTGAGCTAAAATATCCTCTCTTCTTCTAGTAGGCTTGTTGATCTTTGATCTTGAAAATTCTTAATTTTCGATTTGGTATAGCTTGTGTTTACACTCAATTAGCTTGCAATTTTGAAGTATAATTGATTTTTTTTTCAATAATTACCTTAAAATTATTGAAAATAACGCTAGTAATGCATTCTTGCTTAATTAGGAGGTAGAAAATGAGTTAACGCATCTCGGCCGTCTAATTTTAAACGGAGCTAATCCTGTACCAACCTATGATGCAAGAGATGCTTTAATATTTGTGTGGATCTAATCCGTACAGATTTTAAAGCGGATCGGCCGGTTCAGATGCATTAACTCAAAAGATTCTTTTTTGAGTTAATGTAGAGGATACAAATTTGTGGCAACTCTGGAAGGACCTTTTATATGCTGCCCAGTTACTGGTTATGTTTTATGTTCTTCTATTTGTCTTTCATGTTCTGCCGGTTGTCTTTTATATTCTACCAGATCATGGAATACTCGTTGTGTTTCATTTTCTTCAAGTTATCTTTCGTATTCTTCTAGTTGTCTTTCATCTACTACTAATTGTGTTTCATCTTCTTCTAGTTATCTTTTATGTTCTTCTAATTGTCCTTCATTTTCTTCTAGTTATCTTTCATGTTCTTCTAGTTGTCCTTCATTCGATTCTAGTTATCTTTCATCTTTTTCTAATTGTGTTTCATCTTCTTCTAGTTGTCTTTCATTCGCTTCTAGTTGTCTTTCATCTTGTAATGATTGTCTTTCATGATTTTCTAGTTGTCTTTCATCTTCTACTAGTTGCATTTCATGTTCTACTGGTTGTCTTTCATGTTTTGTCGGCTGTCTTTCAGGTTCTACATGATGTCTTTCATGGACTACTAGTTGTGTTTCATCTTCTTCTACTTGTCTTTCATCAACTACTAGTTGTGTTTCATCTTCTTCTAGTTGTCTTTCATTTTCTTCTAGTTGTCATCTTCTTCTAGTTGTCTTTCATATTCTTTTAGTTGTCTTTCATTCGCTACTAATTGTCTTTCATGTTCTTCTAGTTGTCTTTCATTCGCTTCTAATTGTCTTTCATCTTGTACTGATTGTTTTTCATGATCTTCTAGTTGTCTTTCATGTTCTACTGGTTGTCTTTCATGTTCTACATGTTGTCTTCCATGAACTACTAGTTGTGTTTCATCTTCATCGAATTATCTTTCATTTCTTCTAGTTGTCTTTCATCTTTTTCTAATTGGTTTTCATCAACTACTAGTTGTGTTTCATCTTCTTCTAGTTGTGTTTCATCTTCATCTAGTTGTGTTTCATCTTCTTCTAGTTGTCTTTCATTCGCTTCTAGTTGTCTTTCAACTTGTACTGATTGTCTTTCATGTGGTATTGGTTGTCGTTCATATTCTACAGATTGTGTTTCATCTTCTACCAGTTGTGTTTCATCTTCTTAGAGTTGTGTTTCAGCCTATTGTAGTTGTCTTGTATCTTCATCTAGAAGTCTTTCATGTTCTACATGTTGTCTTTCATCTACAACTAGTTGTATTTCACGTTCTTCTAGTTGTCTTTCATATTCTTCTAGTCGTCTTTCATCTTCTTCTGGTGGTCTTTCATTCACTTCTAGTTGTCTTTCATCTTATACTGGTTGTTTTTCATGATCTTCTAGTTGTATTTCATCTGGTATTGGTTGTCTTTCATCTTCTACCAGTTTTGTTTCATATTCTTCTAGTTGTGTTTCATTTTCTACTGGTTGTGTTTCATCATCTTTTAGTTGTCTTGTATTTTCATCTTGTTGTCTTTCATGTTCTACATGTTGTCTTTCATCTACTACTGGTTGTATTTCATTTTACTCTAGTTGTATTTCATGTTCTACTAGTTGTTTTTCATTTTTTTCTAGTTGTTTTTTCATCTTCTTCTAGTTGTCTTAACTTTTGTACTAGTTGTCTTTCATGTTCTGCCGGTTGTCTTTCATGTTCTATATGTTGTCTTTCATCGACTACTGGTTGTGTTTCATATTTTTCTTGTTATATTTTATATTATTCTAGTTGTCTTTCATCTTCGTCTAGTTGTATTTCATCTACTACTGGTTGTGTGTCATTTTGCTTCTAATTTTCTTTCATTCTCTTTTGTTGTCTTTTATCATGTATTGATTGCCTTTCATGATATTCTAGTTGTCTTTCATCAGGTATTGGTTGTCTTTTAGGTTCTATTGGTAGTCATTCATCTTCTACTAGTTGTGTATCATATTCTTCTAGTTGCTTTTCATCTTTTACTAGTTATCTTATATGTTTAACTGGTTGTCTTTCATGTTTTACTGGTTGTCTTTTATATATACTACTAATTGTATTATGTTGTTTTTGTTGTATTTCATATTCTACTAGTTGTTTTTCATCTTCTTCTAATTGTCCTTCATGTTCTTTTAGTTGTATTTCATATTCTTCTAATTGTCTTTTATCTACTACTTGTTGTATTTCATCTTCTTATAGTTTTCTTTCTTATTCTTCTAGTTGTCTTTCATCCTCTTCGAGTTGTCTTTCATTCTCTTCTAGTTGTCTTTCATCCTCTTCGAGTTGTCTTTCATTCTCTTCTTGTTGTCTTTCATCTTGCATTGATTGTGTTTCGTCTTCTTCTTATTGTATTTCACGTTCTTCTAGTTCTCATTCATCTGGTATTGACTGTCTTTCATGTTTTACTGGTTGTCTTTCATCTTATACTAGTTGTTTTTCATCTTCTTCTAGTTATCTTTAATCTTGTACTGGTTGTCTTTCATTTTTTACTAATTGCCTTTCATGTTCTACTGGTTGTCTTGAATCTTCTATTGGTTGTATTTAATGTTTTACTAGTCTTTCATCGACTACTAGTTGCCTTTCATCTTCTTCTAGTTTTTTTTCATATTCTTCTAGTTGTCTTTAATCTTCGTCTAGTTGTTTTCATCTACTACTAATTGTGTTTCACATTTTTCTAGTTGTCTTTCATCTACTACTAGTTGTGTTTCATATTTTTCTAATTGTCTTTCATCCTCTTATAGTTGTCTTGTATCTTCTTCTAATTATATTTCATATTATACTGGTTTTGTTTCATGTTCTTCTAGTTGTCTTTCATTTCCTACTGGTTGTCTTTCATATTCAACTAGTTATCTTTCATACTCTACCAGCTATTTTCTACATGTTTTCTTTAATGGACTACTAGTTGTGTTTCATCTTCTTCTAGTTATCTTTCATGTTCTTCTAGTTATCATTTCATTTTCTTCTAGTTGTCTTTAATCTACTACTAGTTGTGTTTCATCTTCTTCTAATTGTCTTTCATGTTTTTCTAGTTGTCTTTCATCTTCTTTTAGTTGTATTTCATTCGCTTCTAGTTGTCTTTCATGATCTTGTAGTTGTCTTTCATGTTCTACTGGTTGTCTTTCATGTTTTACTGTTTGTCTTTCATGTTCTACTTGTTGTCTTTCATCGACTACTAGTTGTGTTTCATCTCCATCGAATTATCTTTCATGTTCTTCTAGTTGTCTTTCATATTCTTCTAGTTGTTTTTCATCTTCTTCTAGTTGTGTTTCATCTTCTTCTAGTTGTGCTTCATTCGCTTGTAGTTGTCTTTCATCTTATACTGATTGTCTTTCATGATCTTTTAGTTGTTTTTCATCTGTATTGGTTGTCGTTCATATTCTACTGATTGTCTTTCATCTTCTACCAGTAGTGTTTCATCTTCTTAGAGTTGTGTATCAGCCTCTTGTAGTTGTCTTGTATCTTCATCTGTCTTTCATGTTCTACCGGTTGCCTTTTCATCTACTACTGGTTGTATTTCATGTTCTACTAGTTGTTTTTCATTTTCTTCTTATTGTCTTTCATGCTCTTCTAGTGGTCTTTTATATATTTTCCTAGTTGTCTTTCATCTACTACTGGTTGTATTTCATCTTCTTCAAGTTCTTTTTTCTTTTCTATTGGTTGTCTTTCTGTTCTACTGGCTGTCTTTCATGATTTACCGCTTGTCTTTCATGTTTTACCGGTTGTCTTTCATGTTCTACAAGTTGTCTTTCATCGACTACTAGTTGTGTTTCATCCTCTTCTAGTTATCTTTCAAATTCTTCTAGTTATCTTTCATCTTCGTCTAGTTGTGTTACATCTACTACTGGTTGTGTTTCATCTTATTCTAGTTGTCTTTTATTCTCTTCTAATTGTCTTTCATTTTTTACTGATTGTCTTTCATGGTATTCTAGTTGTCTTTTATCTCGTACTGGTTGTCTTTCATCTTCTACTAGTTGTGTTTCATCTTTTTATACTTGTCTTTCATCTTCTACTAGTTGTGTTTCATCTTTTTACTTGTCTTTCATCATCTATTGGTTATCTTACATGTTATGTTGGATGTTTTTCATGTTCTACTGGCTGTCATTCATATACTACTGGTTTTATTTCATGTTCTTCTTGATGTATTTCATTTCCACTAGTTGGTTTTCATCTTCTTGTTTTCATCCTCTTCTACTTGTCTTGTATCTTCTTCTAGTTGTCTTTTATTTACTACTGATTGTATTTCATATTCTCTAAATTGTATTTCATGTTCTACTACTTGTTTTTCATCTTCTTCTAGTTGTCTTTCATCTTCTTCTAGTTGTTTTTCATCTACTACTGGTTGTATTTTATCTTCTTCTAGTTATCTTTCATCTTATTCTAATTGTCTTTCATCTTCTTATAGTTGTCTTTCATTATCTTCTAGTTGTCTTTCATCTTGTACTGATTGTGTTTCATCTTCTTGTCGTTGTACTTCACGATCTTGTAGTTGTTTTTCATCCGGTATTGACTATCTTTCAAGTTCTGCTAGTTGTTTTTCATCTTCTGCTAGCTGTTTTTCATCTTCTGCTAGCTGTTTTTCATCTTATTCTTTCTGTCTTTCATCTTGTATTAGTTGTCTTTCATGTTCTACTGGTTTCTTCATGTTTGACAAGCTTGTATTTCATGTTATTCTTGTTGTATTTCATGTTCTACTAGTTGTTTTTCATTTTTTTTGTAGTTGTCTTATATCTTCTTCTAATTATCTTTCATATTATACTGGTTGTGTTTCATTTTATTCTAGTTGTCTTTCATTTTCTATTGGCGGTCTTTCATGTTCTACTGGCTGTGTTTCATGTTCTGTCAGATGTCTTTCATGTTCAACATGTTGTCTTTCGTGGACTACTAGTTGTGTTTCATCTTTTTCAAGTTACCTTTCATGTTTTTCTCGTCGTCTTTCATCTTCTTCTAGTTGTCTTTCATCTACTACTAGTTGTGTTTCATCATCTTCTAGTTGTGTTTCATGTTTTTCTAGTTGTGTTTCATCTTCTTCTAGTTGTCTTTCATCTTATAATGATTGTTTTTCTTGATCTTCTAGTTGTCTTTCATCTTCTATTGGTTGTCTTTCATGTTCTACTGGTTGTCTTTCATGTTCTGCCGGCTGTCTTTTATGTTTTACATGTTGTCTTTCATGTTCTACTGTATGACATTCATGTTCTACTGGTTGTCTTTCATCTACTACAGGTTGTATTTCATGTTCTTTTGGTTGTATTTCATTTTCTTGTTGTCTTTCATCTTCTTCTAGTTGTCTTTCATCTATTGCTGGTTGTATTTCATCTTCTTCTATTTGTTCTTGTACTCCTTGTGTTTCATTTTCTTCTTGTTGAATTTCATGTTCTTCTAGTTGTTTTTCATTTGGTATTGACTTTCTTTCATGTTCTACTGGTTGTCTTCCTTTATAAACAATTTGTTTTTCATCTTCTTCTAGTTCTCTTTCATCTTGTAATGATTGTCATTCATGTTCTACAAATTGTGTTTCATTTACTACTGGTTGTATTTCATCAACTTCTAGTTGTCTTTCATTCTCTTCTAGTTGTGTTTCACTGATTGTGTTTCATTATCTTCTATCTTTTATGTTCTTCTAGTTGTCTTTCATCTAGTATTGTCTGTCTTTCGTGTTATACTAGTTGTATTTCATGTTCTACTGGTTGTCTTTCATTGTCTACTTGTTGTATTTCATGTTCAACTAATTGTATTTCACCGACTACTTGTTTCCCTTCATCTTCTTATAGTTACATTTCATATTCTTCTAGTTGTCTTTCATCTTCGTCTAGTTGTCTTTCATCTACTACTTGTTGTGTTTCATATTTTTCTAGTTGTCTTTCATCTTCTTGTAGTTGTCTTGTATTTTCTTCTAATTAATTTTCAAATTATACTAGTTTTGTTTCATGTTCTTCTAGTTGTCTTTGATTTTGTACTGGTTGTCTTTCATGTTGTACCGGTTTACTTTCATGTTCTGCCGACTATTTTGTACATGTTTTCTTTCATGGACTACTAGTTGTGTTTCATCTTCTTCGAATTATCTTTCATTTCTTCTAATTGTCATTAATCTTTTTCTTGTTGTCTTCAATCTACTACTAGTTGTGTTTCATCTTCTTCTAATTATCTTTCATGTTCTTCTAGTTGTCCTTCATGTTCTTCTAGTTGTCTTTCATTCGCTTCTAGTTGTCTTTCATCTTGTACTGATTGTCTTTCATCTTGTACTAGTTGTCTTTTATGTGCTACTGGTTGTATTTCATGTTCTGCCGGCTGTCTTTCATGTTCTACATGATTTGTTTCATGGACTACTAGTTGTGTTTCATGTTCTTCTACTTGTCTTTCATCTTCTTATAGTTGTCTTTCATCAATTACTAGTTGTGTTTCATCTTCTTCTAGTTGTCTTTTCTTCATGTTGTACTGGTTTACTGTCATGTTCTGCCGGTTATCTTTCATGTTCTACAGGTTGTCTTTCATCTACTATTGGTTGTATTTCACGTTCTTCTTGTTGTATTTCATATTCTACAAGTTGTTTTTCATCTTCTTCTTGTTGTGTTTCATTATCTACTTGTTGTCTTTCATCTTCTTCTAGTTGTCTTTCATTTGGTATTAACTGTCTTTCATGTTCTACTGGTTGTCTTCCATTTTAAACTATTTGTTTTTCATCTTCTTCTAGTTGTCTTTCATCTTGTACTATTTGCTTCATTTTCTTCTACTTGTTCTAGTTTTCTTTCATTTTAAACTATTTGTTTTTCATCTTCTTCTAGTTGTCTTTCATCTTCTAACTGTCTTTCATATTCTACTGGTTGTCTTCAATTAGTACTGGTTGTATTTTATCCACTTCTAGTTGCCATTCATGTTCATCTAGTTGTCTTTCATTCCCTTCTAGTTGTCTTTCATTCTCTTCTAGTTGTCTTTCATTGATTGTGTTTCATTTTCTTCTAGTTAATCTTCTATGTTCTTCTAGTTATCTTTCATCTGGTATTGTCGGTCTTTCGTGTTCTACTGGTTGTCTTTCATCTTCTACTTGTTGTATTTCATGTTCAACTAGTTGTATTTCATCGACTACTAGTTGCGTTTCATCTTCTTCTAGTTATATTTCATATTCTTCTAGTTGTCTTTCATCTACGTCTAGTTGTATTTCATCTACTACTAGTTGTGTTTCATATTTTTCTAGTTGTCTTGTATTTTCTTCTAATTATTTTCCAAATTATACTGGTTTTGTTACATGTTCTTCTAGTTGTCTTTCATTTTGTACTGGTAGTCTTACATGTTTTACTGGTTTACTTTCATGTTCTGTCGACTATTTTTTACATGTTTTCTTTCATGGACTACTAGTTGTGTTTCATCTTCTTCTAGTTATCTTTCATGTTCTTCTAATTGCCATTCATTTTTTTCTTATTGTCTTTAATCTACTACTAGTTGTGTTTCATCTTCTTCTAATTGTCTTTCATTTCTTCTAGTTGTCCTTCATCTTCTTTTAGTTGTCTTTCATTCGCTTCCAGTTGTCTTTCATCTTGTACTTGTCTTTCATCTTGTACTAGTTGTCTTTCATGTTCTACTGGTTATATTTCATGTTCTGCTGGCTGTCTTTCATGTTCTACATGATTTGTTTCATGGACTACTAGTTGTGTTTCATGTTCTTCTACTTGTCTTTCATCTTCTTCTAGTTGTCTTTCATTACCTTCTAGTTGTCTTTCATCTTGTACTGATTGTCTTTCATGATCTTCTTGTTGTCTTTTATCTTCTACTGGTTGTCTTTAATGTTCTACTAGTTGTCTTTAATGTTATGTCAGCTGTCTTTCATGTTCTACATGATGTCTTTCATGGACTACTAGTTGTGTTTCATCTTCTTCTACTTGTCTGTCATATTTTTCTAGTTTTCTTTCATGTGTTTCATCGTCTTCTTGTTGTCTTTCTTGTTCTACTGGCTGTCTTTCATGTTCTACATGTTCTGTTTCATCTTGTACTGTTGTCTTTCATGGACTACTAATTGTGTTTCATATTTTTCTAGTTATCTTTCATGTTCTTCTAGTTGTCTTTCATCTTCTTCTAGTTGTATTTCATCTATACTAGTTGTGTTTCATCTTCTTCTAGTTGTGTTTCATGTACTTTTATTTATCTATCATCTTATACTGATTGTCTTTTATTCGCTTATAGTTGTTTTTTATCTTGTATTGATTGTCTTTCATGATCTTCTAGTTGTCTTTCATTTGGTATTGGTTGTTTTTGATATTCTACTCATTGTTTTTCATCTTCTACCAGTTGTGTTTCATCTTCTTAGAGTTGTGTTTCATCCTCTTGTAGTTGTCTTGTATATTCATCTAGTTGTCTTTCATATTATACAGGTTATTTTTCATCTACTACTGGTTGTCGTTAATCTACTACTGGTTGTATTTCACGTTCTTCTAGTTGTATTTCATGTTCTACAAGTTATTTTTCATCTTCTTCTTATTGTGTTTCATCATCTTCTTGTTGTTTTCATTGTTCTACTGGTTGTCTTTCATGTTCTTGTGGTCTTCTTATTATGCTCGTTGTCTTTCATCTTCTACCAGTTGTGTTATATTTTCTTAGTGTTGTGTTTCATCCTCTTGTAGTTGTCGTATCATCATCAAGTTTATTTCATGTTCGATAGGTTGTCTTTCATCTACTACTGGTTGTATTTCACGTTCTTCTAGTATTTCATGTTCTACAAGTTATGTTTCATCTTCTTGTTGTTGTGTTTCATCGCCTTCTTTTGTCTTTCTTGTTCTACTGGAAGTCTT
This sequence comes from Carex kokanica, assembly GCA_025461125.1. NCBI lineage: Eukaryota > Viridiplantae > Streptophyta > Magnoliopsida > Poales > Cyperaceae > Carex > Carex kokanica. Next base: position 311,266 of record JAJGRX010000992.1, read on the forward strand.
TCATGTTCTACATGCTATCTTTCATGGACTACTACATGTGTTTCATCTTCTTCGTGTTATCTTTCATGTTCTTCTAGTTGTCTTTCATCTACTACAAGTTGTGCTTCATCTTCTTCTTGTCTTCTTTCATCTCCTTCTAGTGTCTTTCATTTCTTCTAATTGTCTTTCGTGATAATCTCTTTCATCCGGTACTGATTGTCTTTGATGATCTTCTAGTTGTCTTTCATATTCTACTAGTTGTCTTTCATCTTCTACAAGTTGTGTTTCAGCTTCTTGGTGTTATGTTTCATCCTTGTTTGTTTGTTTAGTTTTCTTGTATCTTAATCTAGCTGTCTTTCAAGTTCTACTTGTTGTATTTCAAGTTCTACTAGTTGTTTTTCATCTTTTCGCTGTTGTCTTTCATGTTCTCATAGATGTCTTTTATCTTCTTCTAATTATCTTTCATCTACTACTGGTTGTATTTCACGTTCTTCTAGTTGTATTTCTTGTTCTACTAGTTTTTTTTTTCATTACTTCTTGTTGTGTTTCATCATCTTCTTGTTGTCTTTCTTGTTCTGGTGGTTGTCGTTCATGTTCTACATGCTGTCTTTCATGGACTACTAGTTGTGTTTAATCTTCTTCAAGTTATCTTTCATGTTCTTCTAGTTGAATTTCATCTTCTTCTAGTTGTCTTTCATCTATACTAGTTGTGTTTCATCTTCTTCTAGTTGTCTTTCATCTACTTCTATTTGTCTATCATCTTATACTGATTGTCTTTCATTCGCTTATAGTTGTCTTTTATCTTGTATTGATTGTCTTTCATGATCTTCTAGTCGTCTTTCAAGTCATATTGGTTGTTTTTTTTTATCTTCTACCAGTTGTGTTTCATCTTCTTAAAGTTGTGTTTCATCTTCTTGTAGTTGTCTCGTATCTTAATCAAGTTGTCTTTCATGTTCTACAGGTTGTCTTTCATCTACTACTTGTTGTATTTCACGTTCTTCTTGTTGTATTTCATGTTCTACTAGTTGTTTTTCATGTTCTTCTTGTTGTGTTTCGTCATCTTCTTGTTCTGTCGCCTGTCTTTCATGTTCTACATGTTGTCTTTCATGGACTACTAGTTGTGTTTCATGTTGTTATAGTTATGTTTCATGTTATTCTAGTTGTCTTTCATCTATACTAGTTCTGTTTCATCTTCTTCTAATTGTCTTTTATCTTGTATTGATTGTTTTTCATGATCTTCTAGTTGTCTTTCATGTGGTATTGGTTGTTTTTTATATTCTACTCGTTGTCTTTCATCTTCTACCAGTTGTGTTTCATCTTCTTAGAGTTGTGCTTCATCCTCTTGTAGTTGTCTTGTATCTTCATCTAGTTGTCTTTCATATTCTACAGGTTGTTTTTCATTTACTACTGGTTGTATTGCACGTTCTTCTAGTTATTTCATGTTCTACAAGTTATTTTTCATCTTCTTCTTGTTGTGTTTCATCGTCTTCTTGTTGTGTTCCTTGTTATACTGGTTGTCTTTCATGTTCTACAAGTTATTTTTTTCTTCTTCTAGTTGTCTTTTATCTTGTACTGATTGTCTTTCATCTTCTACCAGTTGTGTTTCATTTTCTTAGTGTTGTGTTTCATCATCTTGTAGTTGTCTTGTATCTTCATCTAGTTTATTTCATGTTCAATAGGTTGTCTTTCATCTACTACAGGTTGTATTTCACATTCTTCTAGTTATATTTCATGTTCTACAAGTTATGTTTCATCTTTTTCTTGTTGTGTTTCATCGTCTTCTTATTGTCTTTCTTGTTCTACTAGAAGTCTTTATGTTTCATCTTCTTCTTGTTGTGTTTCATCGTCTTCTTGTTGTCTTTCTTGTTCTACTAGAAGTCTTTATGTTTCATCTTCTTCTTGTTGTGTTTCATTGTCTTCTTGTTGTCTTTCTTGTTCCACTGGAAGTCTTTCATGTTCTACATGTTATCTTTCAAGGACTACTACTTGTGTTTCATATTCTTCTAGTTATCTTTCATATTCTTCTAGTCGTCTTTCATGTTCTTCTAGTTGTCTTTCATTTATTACTAGTTGTGTTTCATCTTCTTCTTGTCTTCTTTCGTCTCCTACTAGTGTGTCTTTCATTTCTTCTAATTGTCTTTCGTGATATTCTAGTTCTCTTTCATCCGGTACTGATTGTCTTTGATGATCTTCAAGTTGTCTTTCATATTCTACTGGTTGTCTTTCATCTTCTACCAGTTGTGTTTCAGCTTCTTGGTATTGTGTTTCATCCTTGTTTAGTGGTCTTGGATCTTAATCTAGTTGTCTTTCAAGTTCTACAGGTTGTCTTTAATCTTCTACTTGTTGTATTTCACGTTCTTCTAGTTATATTTCTAGTTCTACTAGTTGTTTTTCATCTTCTGGTTGTTGTCTTTCATGTTCTTATAGATGTATCTTATTTTAGTTGTCTTTCATCTACTACTGGTTGTATTTCACGTTCTTCTAGTTGTATTTCTTGTTCTACTAGTTTTTTTTTCATTTCTTCTTGTTGTTTTCATCATCTTATTGTTGTCTTTCTTGTTCTGGTGGCTGTCTTTCATGTTCTACATGCTGTCTTTCATGGACTACTAGTTGTGTTTAATCTTCTTCTAGTTATCTTTCATGTTCTTCTAATTGTCTTTCATCTTCTTCTAGTTGCCTTTCATCTACGACCAGTTGTCTTTCATTCTCTGCTAGTTGTCTTTCATTCTCTTCTGTTTTGTCTTTTATCTTATACTGATTGTTTTCATCTTCTTCTAGTTGTCTTTCATTCTCTTCTAGTTGTCTTTCATCTTATACTGATTGTCTTTCATCTAGTTGTCTTTCATCTTCTACTAGTTGTGTTTAATCTTCCTCCAGTTGTCTTTCATCTTCTACCGGTTATCTTACATGCACTACTTGTTGTTTCTTATATTATTCTAGTTCTCTTTCATCTTGTACTGGTTGTCTTTCATATTGTACTGGTTGTCTTTCATGTTCTACTTCATGTCTTTCATTTACTACTGGTTGTATTTTATGTTCTTCTAGTTGTATTTCATGCTCTACTTGTTATTTTTCATTTTTTTTCTAGTTATCTTTCATCTTCTTATAGTTGTCTTGTATCTTCTTCTAATTATCTTTCATATTATACTAGTTGTGTTTCATGTTCTTCAATTGTCTTTGATTTTCTACTGGTTCTCTATCATGTTCTACTGGTTGTTTTTCATGTTTTGTCGGCTGTCTTTCATATTGTACATGTTGTCTTTCATGGACTACTAGTTGTGTTTCATCTTCTTCTAGTTATCTTTCATGTTCTTCTAGTTGTCTTTTATCTACTACTAGTTGTCTTTCATCTTCATCTATTTGTCTTTCATCTTCTTCTAGTTGTCTTTCATTCGCTTCTAGTTGTGTTTTATCTATACTGATTGTCTTTCATGATCTTCTAGTTGTCTTTCATATTCTACTCGTTGTGTTTCATCTTCTACCAGTTGTGTTTCATCCTCTTGTGGTTGTCTTGTATCTTTATCTAGTTGTCATTCATGTTCTAAAGGTTGTCTTTCATCTACTACATGTTGTATTTCACGTTCTTCTAATTGCATTTCATGTTCTACAAGTTATTTTTCATCTTCTTCTTGTTGTGTTTCATTGTCTTCTTGTTGTCTTTCTTGTTCTACTATATGTCTTTCATGTTCTACATATTGTCATTCATGGACTACTAGTTGTGTTTCATATTCTTCTAGTTATCTTTCATGTTATTCTAGTCGTCTTTTATCTTCTTCTAGTTGTCTTTCATCTACTACTAGTTGTGTTTCATGTTCTTCTTGTTGTATTTCATCTCCTTCTAGTTGTCCATCTTCTTCAAGTTATCTTTCGTGATATTCTAGTTCCCTTTCATTTGGTACTGATTGTCTTTCATGTTCTTCTAGTTGTCTTTCATATGGTATTGGTTGTCTTTCATATTCTACTGGTTGTCTTTCATCTTCTACTAGTTGTGTTTCATATTCTTCCAGTTGTGTTTCATCTTCTACTGGTGGTCAAACATGTTCTACTGGTTGTCTTTTATCTAATACTGGTTGTATTTCATGTTGTTCCTATTGTATTTCATGTTCTACTAGATGCTTTTAATCTTCTAGTAGTTGTCTTTCATCCACTTCTAGTTTTCTTGTATCTTCTTCTAGTTGTCTTTCATCTACTGCTGGTTGTATTTCACATTCTTCTAGTTGTATTTTATGTTCTACTAGTTGTTTCTCATCTTCTTCTTGTTGAGTTTCATCGTCTTCTTGTTGTCTTTCTTGTTCTGGTGGCTGTCTTTCATGGACTACTAGTTGTGTTTCATCTTCTTCTACTTATCTTTCATGTTTTTGTAGTTGTCTTTCATCTTCTTCTAGTTGTCTATCATCTATTACTAGTTGGGTTTCATCTTCTTATAGTTGTCTTTCATTCTCTTATAGTTGTCGTTCATCTTATACTGATTGTCTTTAATTCGCTTCTAGTTGTCTTTCATTTGGTATTGGTTGTCTTGTATCTTCATCTAGTTGTCTTTCACGTTCTTCTAGTTGTATTTCAAGTTCTACTAGTTTTTTATGTTCTTCTTGTTGTTTTTCATGTTCTTCTAGTTGTTTTTTATTTTCATTTGGTTGTCTCTCATCTACAACTGGTTGTCTTTCATCTTTTACTAGTTGTGTTTCATCTTCTTCCAGTTGTCTTACATGTTCTCCTATTTGTTTTTCATCTTCTTCTACTTCTCTTTCATATGTACTGGTTGTCTTTCATATTATACTGGTTGTCTTTTATGTTCTACTAAATGTCTTTCATCTAAAACTGGTTGTTTTTAATGTTCTTCTTGATGTATTTCATTCTCTACTGGTTGTTTTTCATTTTTTTCTAGTTGTTTTTTATCTTCTTATAGTTGTCTTGTATCTTCTTCTAATTATCTTTCATAGTATACTAGTTGTGTTTCATGTTTTACTGGTTGTCTTTGATTTTCTACTTGTTGTCTTTAATGATCTACTTGTTGTTTTTCATGTTCTGCCGGCTGTCTTTCATGTTCTACATGTTGTCTTTAATCTACTACTAGTTGTGTGTCATCTTCTTCCAGTTACCTTTCATGTTCTTCTAGCTGTCTTTTATCTACTATTATGTTTTATCTTCTTCTAGTTGTCTTTCATCTTCTTCTAGTTGTCTTTTATTCGCTTCTAGTTGTCTTTTATCTTGTACTGATTGTCTTTCATGATCTTCTAGTTGTCTTTCATGAGGTATTAGTTGTCTTTCATATTCTACTAATTGTTTTTCATCTTCTACCAGTTGTGTTTCATCTTCTTAGAGTTGTGTTTCATCCTCTTGTACTTGTCTTGTATCTTCATCTAGTTGTCTTTCATGTTCTACTAGTTGTGTTTTATCTTCTTCTTGTTGTCATTCATATTCTCAAGTTATCTTTTGTCTTCTTTTAATTGTCTTTCATGATATTCTAGTTGTCTTTCTTATTGTACTGATTGTCTTTCATGGTATCCTAGTTGTCTTTCATCTGGTATTGGTTGTCTTTCATATTCTACCAGTTGTCTTTCATCTTTTGGTGTTGTGTTTAATCCTCTTGTAGTTGTCTTCTATCTTCATCTAGTTGTCTTTCAAGTTCTATAGGTTGTCTTTAATCAACTACTTATTGTATTTCACGTTCTTCTAGTTGTATTTCAAGTTCTACTAGTTGTTTTTTATCGTCTTCATGTTGTCTTTCTTGTTCTTCTGATTGTCTTTTATTTTCTTCTAGTTGTCTTTAATCTAGTTCTGGTTGTATTTCATCTTTTTCTAGTTGTCTTTCCTTTTCTACTGGTTGTCTTTCATTTATATTGGTTGTCTTTCATATTCTACCGGTAGTATTTCATGTTCTACAGGTTGTATTTAATCTACTACTAGTGGTGTTTTTCATCTTCCTCTAGTTGTCTTTCATTCTCTTGTGGTTGTCTTTCATCTTATACTGATTGTCGTTCATGATATTCTAGTTGTCTTTCATGTTCTACTAGTTGTCTTTCATCTTCTACTAGTTGTGTTTCATCTTCTACCAATTGTGTTTCATCTTCTTCCAGTTGTCTTTTATCTTCTGCTGGTTGTCTTACATGTTCTACTGGTTGCCTTTCATATTCTATTTGTTGTCTTTTCTGGTTGTATTTCATTTTCTTCTAGTTCTATTTCATGTTTTACTAGTTGTTTTTCATCTTCTTGTCTTTTATCCTCTTCAAGTTGTCTAGTATCTTCTTCTAGTTGTCTTTCATGTTCTACTGGTTGTCTTTCATCTACTACTGGTTGTATTTCACGTTCTTCTAGTTGTATTTTATGTTCTATAAGTTAATTTTCATCTTCTTCTAGTTGTCCTTCATTCGCTTCTAGTTGTCTTTCATCAACTGCTGGTTGTATTTCATGTTCTACTACTTTTTTTTATTTTCTTCTAGTTGTCTTTCATCTTTTTCGAGTTGTATCTTGTACTGGTTGTCTTTATTTTCTACTTGTTGTCTTTCATCTTCTACCAGTTGTGTTTCATCTTCTTCTTCTTGTGTTTTATCTTCTACTTGTTGTGTTTCATCCTCTTCTAATTATCTTGTATCTTCATCTTGTTATCTTTCATGTTCTACAGGTTGTCTTTCATCTACTACTAGTTGTATTTCATGTTCTTCTAGTTATATTTCTTGTTCTACTAGTTGTTTTTATTTTATTTTCTAGTTGTCTTTCATCTTCTCATGTCTTGTATCATGTTATAATTATCTTTCATATTATACTGGTTGTGTCTCATGTTCTTTTAGTGGTCTTTCATTTTCAACATATTGTCTTTCATGTTCTGTCGGCTGTCTTTCATATTCTACATGTTGTCTTTCAGGGACTACTAGTTGTGTTTCATCTTCTTCTAGTTGTCTTTAATCTTCTTTTAGTGTCTTTCAGTGTCTTTCATCTTCTCCTTCTTATCTTTCATATATTACTAGTTATGTTTCATCTTCTTCTAGTTGTTTTTCATGTTCTTCTAGTTGTCTTTCATTAGCTTCTAGTTGTCTTTCATCTTGTACTGATTGTCTTTCATGATCTTCTAATTGTCTTTCATTTTCTACTGTTGTCTTTCATGTTCTGCCGGCTATCTTTCATGTTCTACATGTTGATTTTCATGGACTACTAGTTGTGTTTCATATTATTCTAGTTGTCTTTCATTCGTTTCTAGTTGTCTTTCATCTTGTACTGATTGTCTTTCATGATCTTCGTTGTCTTTCATCTTGTATTGGTTGTCTTTCATTATCTACTGGTTTACTTTCATGTTCTACTGGCTGTCTTTCATGTTCTACATGTTGTCTTTCAAGGACTACTAATTGTGTTTTATCTTCTTTTAGTTATCTTTCATGTTCTTCGAGTTGTCTTTCATCTTCTTCGAGTTGTCTTTCATCTATTACTAGTTGTCTTTCATCTTCTTCTTGTTGTGTTTCATGTTCTTCTAGTTGTCTTCCATCTTTTTCTAGTTATCTTTCATGATATTCAAGTTGTCTTTATTCTTGTACTAAATGTCTTTTATGATCTTCTAGTTGTCTTTCATCAGGTATTGGTTGTCTTTCATATTCTACTGGTTGTCTTTCATCTTCTACGAGTTGTGTTTCATCTTCTTGGTGTTGTGTTTCATCCTCTTGTAGGTGTCTTGTATCTTCATCAAGTTGTCTTTCAAGTTCTACAAGTTGTCTTTCATCTACTACTTGTTGTATTTCATGTTCTCCTAGTAGTATTCAATGTTCTACTACTTGTTTTTCATCTTCTTATAGTTGTCTTTCATGTTCTTCTAGTCTTTTATCTTATTGTAGTTGTCTTTCATCTACTACTGGTTGTATTTTATCTTCTTCTAGTTGGGAACAAATTGATTTATGCACGTACTTGCTTCGTATGTTTTGCAAATCGTCGAAAAAGGAAGATTGTTGTTCTATACAATCTTCTGATTACTTTGTTTTGACTAATTTGCAAGACATACAATGATTGAATTAACAATTTCATTGTATGAGTAAGTTTGCAGGTTCAAGAACATTATAATTGTAATATTAAAGTTGGAATCTATGGAGTCAACAAGACTTTCCGAAGATTAGGATTATACATTGTAATATCAAATAAGAAAATAAAGTAAATTTGAGATTGTTAATTTTAGGAACTGTCCGTTCAGTAAGAAGCAAATTGTTAAGTACGGAATGTATTTAATGGTACCGGATGGATACGGATATGAAGCGTAGCAGTACGAAAGAATTATTCCGTTTGACTATCGTTCGGAATGGAACATTCCGTTTCAAGTCAGGGACCTCCCCTTGGCGTTTTGTTCTGAATGGATACCATCCGTACTGTACGCTACTTGAGAAACACAGAATTGAGGAAAATACACTATCCGTTCAATACGGACCTAAACGTACTTAACATAAAGGGTAAAGTTCAAAAAGGCGAAAAACCATGACTGCAACACATTTGAACTATCCGTTCGAATGAAAATTTTACCGTCTGAACGGATCAGTTCAAATACCTAGATCTAGAGCTCCCTTTATAAATATAGTATATACTCTCACTCCAGTTTCAAGCAAGCCGCCTCTAAATTTCAAATAGCACTAATTATGTGTTCTTGAGATCTTCATTCTTTGAGATAGCTAAAACTTCAATACTCCTTTGATAATCTCAAATCCACTTGACTAATCTTCTTTAGATTTAGTTAGAGTGTTGGTTCTTGTTCAATAGTGTGGAGATCTACTTTAGTGCTCCCTTTCTATAGCCGGGTGAATTCCCTGCTTGTAGGACATGATAGGGCTCGCCGGCTTGAGCATTTCCGCTCACATATAAACATAGTTGTGTGATGATCCTCTGCGTAGGACTCTCCATCTGGAGCTTCTAGGCTCAACTTTGTACACGAGTTAGGCTGTGACTTCCCATCATTGTTGGGCTCACGTGTCACGAGTTGTATCCTTTCTTTTTGGGTAATAAGAAAGGGGCGCTGACGAGGTTGCTCTACCCTGGAGACGTAGGCATTTTACGTCGAACTCCGTTATCATCCCGCGTGTCAAATTTCTCTAACTCTACTCTATTTACTTTATTTGTACAGCTTGTTTGTTGGTTGATTGACTTGTTAATTTAGAGGGTTAAACCAAAAAACGTCAAAGAGTCTTTAAGACTACCTATTCACCCCCCCTCTAGGTGTCGTTAAGGACAACAAAGTGGTGTCAGAACAAGTTAACTTGAATCAAGACACACTTAATTTGAGTTTTCAAGATCTAATAAATGGCACCTCAAAAATACACCTTGTAGTCCCTAACGGCACTAAGACAGGGTTTAAAGGGAGTCTTAAAGACTTAGACATTTTTCGATTAAGCCCTATAAACTAACAAGTCAAATAAGCGTGTGCAAGGAAAGTAAATAGAGAAGAGTTTAGAGACAGTTCACACACAAGATGATAATGGAGTTCGTCGTAAAAAACCTATGTCTCCGGGATAGAGCAACCTCGTCGGCGCCCCTTTCCTATTATCCAGAAAGAAAGGACACAACACGTGACACGTGAGCCCAACAACAGTGGAAAGTCATGGCCTGTTAAGTGTGCAAGTTGAGCCTAAAAGCTCGAGCTAGAGAGTCCCTTGGGATCGTCACACAACTATGGATATATGTGAGCGAAAACGCTCTAGCTAGTGTACTACTTCGCGCCCTACAAGTAGATCACACTAGCGGGGATGTAAAAAGTCTATAACTAAATCCTAGACACTAAACTATACCTCCTAAAAGATAAGTCGAGTGGATTTGAGAGTGTTAAGAAGATATTGAAGTTTAAGTTCACTCAACAATAGAAGTTATCAAGTGTTGCACAATAAATGCGTTTTCAAATGTGAGAAACGGCTAGCTTAGCAAATCTAAAGTGATGATAACTCTTTATATAGTGGGAGAATTCAGATTTGTTAGATCTACTCTAACGGGAAGAAACCTATTAGGTTGGACTGTACGAATATTGAAGTTAGGATTAACGCAAAATAATTCAAATTAATACTAACCATTCTAAACATTTATGCATGTTTAGACAGGTTAGTACAATTTGTCCCACAAAACTTGATAAGCAACCATACGGATGTCATCCGTCTTGCACGAAACCAAATTGGAACTTTCTGACTTGTCATTCTAAATTGGTTCCGTATATTTTTTCGGTCAAGGCGTATGCTCCAGAAATCAACAAGCCTCAAATATATTTTATTTAACTACTTGATTATTACACAAATCTATAGCTTCGTGTCTTGTTGACTTCTCAGGTTCATTAAAAGAATCTTGAAATTCAGCACTTCATGAACCTTGGTTCTTCATTATAAATCTTGAAATTAAAGCTCTGAACCTATCTTTGGTTTTTCACAATAGATCTTGTAATTAAAGCTTTGAACCTGCAAACTCACTAAACCATGTAAAAAGTTAAATTCAATTAGTGTATGTTTTACAAATCTAGTCAAAAAAAGTATTAGAATATTGCATACATCGAACACACCTTACCCCCAATTCCTGGTGAAACCACAAGCAATTTTTGACTATTGGAAAATTCTCATGGTCAATTATCTTAATATCTTGGAAGTTTGAGATAATGTAGAAATTGGGTATGTACCAAAATTTGATGACAAAAATGAATTGACCAACAAGTCCAAAATTGAGTCTAAAGAGGACTATTTTGCAAAATACGCAATATGTTCTTGTATTGGGGAGTGTATGGAACCTTTGATAGAACAATCCATAAATGCATATACATGTGGAAGGTACTAACAAATCTATTTGAAGGAAATACAGGAACTTGGTGGATCACAAAGATGATCAACAAGCAAAATCCTACCTCGGCTTTAGTGGCCGTTGTGAATGAGAGCTCAACCTTCATAGATATTGATTTCATTATTGCAAGCAAGAATATCGCCGTTGAATGCACCATTGAACACTCAATGAAATCGCTTGTTCGAGGAATCAAAAAGTAGAGTCACAAAAGTCAAGTGAGGCCTCAACAATTTCTGCACAAGAGGTAACTCTAGAACTTATTGATGATGATGATTCTGAGAACGAAACAAAAATGATGGAAGAATGTAGTGGAATCATTGATGAGGATGATAAAATTAATAATACAAGTATTCAATGGAATAGGAATCAAAAATCAAATGAGAAAATTAGATTATAAAACTTACTTGATGAGCCCAATAAGGCATTATTTAAAAGAGAGGTTTCAATACAAAATTTAAGATCTAAAGTTGTTTAGCTTGAATCTAAGATTAAGGTTCTTGAATTGAACCCATTATAAGCATCTAATTGTCAAACACACTTGATGGAGATAAATGCATTGAAATAAGAATCATATCGTTTGGGGATGAAAATAGAAGCTTAAAAGCTACAACCATCATAAATAAAATTATAGAATCAAAACTTAGAGAGTGTGAGACTAACTTGAGTGAAATTAAAAACATAGAACATCAAGACAAGCCAATCACATTTAGGTGAAATTGAATTACTAAAGGTAAAAATTCAAGATTTAGAAAGAGAGAATTTGACATTAAAATCACCAAGCAAATTTAGAAGTGTTATTAGTCTCAATGTTGATAAGGTTAAAGAGTTAACTAAATATCAACGGAATCATAAAAACAAACCAGTTGTTGGAAACAAGAAGGATAAACCCTCATTTGAATCCAATAACTCTACCAAAGAAGATATAAAGACTAATCAACATTCAAGAGTCAAACACTCACATAACTCTAGAAATCGTGCATTTAAAGGTTCAAGACATAAAAATAAGAATGTTCAAAATAGAAATGCACAACTAAATCTAGATAATAAATTCAACCCACAATGGTCAAACAAAGTCTATTTTAAGGTCTAAATGGATGGTTTTATGAACTTAAATTAAAAAAAAACCATAAATCTAAAAAATATATTATGTTCTGACCGTCGAGAATCCTGACGGTCCAGAAAAAAATTGAACCGCCGAGATTCTTAGTAGTTTGGGTATTTTTATAATTCTTTAAAAATCGTGGGCATTCTATTGATTTTGATGTTGGATATTAAAAAAAAATGACGGAATCTCTCCTTTTAGTCAAAAAATTAAAACCATAAAGCCAAAAGTTCAAGACAACTTCTATCGTAATAAAAACATGCTTACTTCTTATTAATACACAATCATTTTATATGTGTAAGTTAAAAGATTTATTTAATGAACTATTTTTTTAAGAATTAAACCTTTTACTAACACTAATATAATATTATTTGATAAAAATAACAACATTCGAACATAATATTACTAAAGATGAGGGATCAGATGACACTCTTTTTTGGTGACATCGAATGTCACTGTGCATTTTCAAAGTTTTCAAAGTCCAAACAGTCGATCCAAACCGTTTAATATGATGGATATATTAAAATGTACTTGCAGATCAAATTTTACATTTTTTTTAATCTTTACTATTTATTAAGTATTTTACAAAATCAATGTTTTCAGACCATTGAATTTTTATACCCATCTTAATAAATAGTAAAAAAAATCAAAAAAAATGTAAAATTTGATCTGCAAGCACATTTTAATATATCAATCATATTGAACGGTTTAGATCGACTGTTTGGACTTTGAAAATGTAGAGTGTCATCCGATGTCACTAAAAAAGGATGTCATCCGATCTCTCCTTATTACTAAATTTTTTTTATGATAAAAACTTAATGTCAAATATCATGACTTTATATTATAGTTAAAAATACAATATTAAAAAAGTTATAATGTCATGTCAGTATCATTAACCAACATCAGCCACATCATCATCATCAACTTTCAACCAATAAAGCTTGTGTATCTCGTGAATCCAACCCGCAAAATGTATTTCTCCTCTCCTCTAAACAATGCAAATAGTTGTCTCAAACAGAATGTTCTCCGTGGCGGAGTGGAACGCATCCGGGCATCAGACTCAAATCGGCATGATGTACAACTAGTTGATCTTAGTCTTACATCATCAATTAAGCGGCCATGCATAATCAAATCAAGATTAATAAGTAGTCTTTATTATTTGTAAATAAATAAAATAGGAATATAGGAAATACAGCTGTATACGACTATTGTACAAAAATAGCATTAATTGCTAAATTAGGAGAAACAGTACCAAAGGTACAATAACGGCTAGTATACCTCCTCACAAGATAAATAGAGCAATACATTGTAAAGAAAGAAGTAAGATTGAATGAAATATTTTTCTCCTCAGATTCTATACAAAATAACAAAGAGCATCTCTATTTGTATATTGGTTTGCCTTATTCTTGAGTCTTAATTAACTTGTGCCATTCTTTCACTCCATTATCTATTTATTATAATTAATCGATTAATTTATTGAAAAAAAAAATTGGTGCTTTGTCAACCATTTGAGCCAAGTCCATCCTGCCCTTCTCAAAGGTAGTTAATTTACCAGGGTGCTTTACAAGTGAAGTTTCATGAATTTCCCCACAATTTCACAGTAAATTAATCTGAAGATCTCTAATTTAATTTCCATCCATGCATGCTCAAACACAAGCACAAAAAATTCATTGCAAATTGACAACAAATTAAGCTTATCTTTTCTAATATATTTATATATGATCAATTAGTGGAGCACAAATACTCTCTAGTTCCTCCATCCTTGATTCAGATTCGGACACATCTGGAAATTGGTTATCCTCGACCCAATTTAACGTCTCTTGTATTGCATCTTCAATCCTCATTTTTTTGGCGAATGGTAAAGTATTGGTGATGCTTTTATTTTTCATGGCATGCTTCATACGGTAAGCATATCTCTCCAATGAGTTTTTGGCTTCATACTTTCTACGGCACTCCTCATCCTGAGCCCTGTACCTTTCGGCATCCTGAATTATCTTCTCGATCACCTCGTTGCTCAGCCTCGCCTCTTCATTGGTCACTGTCACCTTATTCTTCTGTCCACTACTTCTATCCTGTGCCGACACATTCAGTATGCCATTGGCATCTATTTCGAAGCACACATCTAGCTTGGGCACGTGTCTAGGAGCCGGAGTGATTCCTAAGAGGGTGAATTTGCCAAGGAGATAATTATCCTTGGTCTGGACTCTCTCGCCTTCAAATACTGAAAACTTGACGCGAGTATCATTGTCATAGTGAGTTGTAAACACCTTCTCCTTCTTTGTTGGTATTGGCGTGTTCCTTGAAACCACGACGGACATGACTCCTATTTTTTCTATGCCGAGTGAGAGCGGAGTCACATCTAAGAGCACCATGTCTTCGACCTCTTTGCTTCCCTGACCGCTCAACTTGGCAGCTTGGATGGTGGCACCATATGCAACAGCCTCATCCGGATTGATGCCTTTGCTGATTTTCTTTCCATTTCCATCGAAGTAGTTATTCAAAAGTTGTTGCACTTTAGGGATTCTTGTGGATCCACCTGTAGGGGAATCATAAAGGCCAAACAATTACGCCTTATCTAGGGGTCAAATACTTACACCCCGGGGAAGGAGAAACAGTTCCCCACCTTAACCTAAGGACCGTCCTATGCCAAAACCGACTCATAAAACATAAATCTTAAGTGCGGAACATAATACATGATTCCAAGGATGTTACCATGGAGTAACTCGATCCTTAGAGAGATCACTAACCGTCTTCGTGAGCGTAAGACTTGACTCTAATGGCAAGAAGCCCTTCTTGTTGTTTTGTCGTATGGTCGTAGGAATGGATCTTTCAAGGCAGCAAGACAAGCCTTTGAGAAATCATTTCCAAATTTTCTAATGGATTTCTCCTCTCTAGATCTTTGATGGTGAAAGAGAAGAGAAGGCACTCAAAACTGAGTTGTATGTTATGATGATGATTATATCTTGTGCCTTGGGGACATATCCTTATATAGGCTAACTCTAAATCTGACGCACCAGATATAGATGTCCATCTATATTGGACATCCAAAATTAAATATTCAGATTTAGATGAAAACCTACTCCACATTTAGTGGTTATTCTATAATTGCAAATCTCATAATCAGTCAATCAATGAGTATGAGTTTTGCCTATATTATTCTACACATTTATGGACCACATTCTAATGAATATATTGATTGTCTATTACCTTATTTGATCACTTTAATTGACAACCATATATGACAGTAAACAATCCATAATTAGATTACATATATGCTCAATGTTGGCATTAAATCCAACAAAGTTGGCAATAAATCCAACAATCTCCCACTTGAGCAATATGTTATGACTTTTTAATTATGCATTGTGTTCCTTATGTGCGCACATTTCTTTACTGTCTTCCTTATATATTTCCAAACCAATTCGGTCCATCAACTATATCAGCAAAGGACTAAAGCGGCATTCGTCGCATTTATTCGCAACTAAACCCTCAATAATCACAGTACTAATATAACCAAATGACATGAATCATGGTATGGATGTGTAGCATAGAAATTACACGCAATTGTGATCTTATCGTGCCAATTTCTAACTAGGTCTCCTACTTAAAACTTGAAACTAAATTTCATAAAACTTGTTGTAAAATGCAAAATTAACAATTTGCAAATCACATATCCAAAATTGAGGTCAAACTAAAATAGAGATAGAATGTAAAAAAAACAACACTTTTGCAAAACCATGCATATAACTTAATCAACTTGTTTCATATTACAAGTTGCATATCCAAATTACAATAAGTAAATAGAACATCAAAATAAATAACAGACTCCCACTAAAACTGAATTTCCCTAACAGAAATTACACCCATATGAGCAACATGCTCTTCAAACTTATTGGGTGGTAATCCTTTAGTAAGTGGATCCGCCAACATGGAGTCTGTCCTTATATGTTCTATGGATAACTGACCATTCTATACTCTTTCTTTTACTTGACTTTAGTTTAGCATTGCTTCATATTCTAAGGAATACTTAGGGCATTGGTTGAGACTAAATTTGTCTCCTTTTGCTATTGAGTTATATTTTTCTGGTTTACTGTTTTGCTTGTCATAGTTATTAAGGAGAACCTTATCGATACAATTCCATTGGGATAAACTTAGAATACTTTTGGATCTTATCCCTTAGTATTTCAATCCCTAGGCTAAATGATGCATCACTAAGATCTTTCTGTTGTGGGGAATCAAGTTCAGAGAGCAAAATTAACGAGAAATCAAGAGAATCAAAGAAATCGGAACACCAGAAATTTAACGTGGGAAACCCTCGAAGGGAAAAAACCCACGGCCGTCGCCAGCGCACAAATCCACTATACTTTAGTTAGGTTACAACGCACAGTACAATAAAAAAACGGAGAACAGCAGAATGTATAAGCAAAAATAAAACAAGCCAACAGTAAAAGGCCTAAAATCTGGGCCGTACATACAGATCACAATTTGGCTAATCTGGGCCGTCGGATACAAGGATTCATATGCAATTGACTTCTCGAAAATAATTTTCGCCGGGCTAGATAGAGCGGTGCTTCGTAACCTCAGACAACGCTCGCAGGGGGCTGCCGCCCCCCTGCCACCCCCCGCATAATCCTAGAATCAGGCCCACATACATAACAATTCTCCCACTTGGGACTGATTCCCAAAACATCACCTTGAGCTGTAGCCTTTAACTCCTTTTGTAGTGTCCTTTGGCGACGGCATCTTGCCATCCTCAAGTAGCAAGACCAAGAGAAGCCGAACAGAATTCCAGCTTCTCTCTCGGGACTGACTTGGTAAGCATGTCTGCAGGATTCTTGTTTGTGTGAATCTTTTCCAACTTAAAAGATCCTTCTTCAAGCATAGTCCGAATAAAGTGATACCTTATATCGATATGCTTTGTCCTTGAGTGAAATGCAGAATTTTTCGCCAAATGAATTGCACTCTGACTGTCACTTTGTAACCGGCAATCTACTTGCTTGTGCTCCAATTCATTCAACAAGCTTCGTAACCAAGTTATCTCCTTACATGCTTCAACAGCTGCTATGTACTCAGCTTCAGTAGTAGATAATGCAACAATCTTTTGTAACCTTGACATCCAGGAAATTGCTGCACTACCAAGAGTAAACACATAGCCTGTGGTACTCTTCCTACTATCTATATCTCCAGCCATGTCAGAATCAACAAAACCATGCAACTGTATATCTGCACCTGTATAGCATAATGCCATATCTTTTGTTCCTACAAGATATCTGAAAATCCATTTTACTGCATTCCAATGCTCAAAACCAGGATTAGACATGTACCTGCTCACAACTCCCACTGCATGAGAGATGTTGGGTCTTGTACAGACCATGGCATACATGAGACTACCCACTGCTGATGCATACGGAATCTTTTCCATTCTCTTCTGTTCTTCTTCTGTCTTGGGGCAATGATGTTTTGAAAGGTTCTTAAAGTGTCCAGCTAAAGGTGTACAGACCGGCTTTGCACCTTCCATGTTGAACCTCTTCAACACCTTTGATATGTACTCCCTTTGGCACAGTTTTAGCAACTTGTTCTTTCGGTCCCTTTCAATCTTCAATCCCAAGATTTGCTTTGCTGCCCCTAGATCTTTCATTGAAAATTCCTTTGCCATTTGCTCTTTCAAGTTTTTAATCTTCTTCATGTCGGAACCTGCAACTAGCATATCATCGACATACAAGAGCAAAATAATGTAAGAATTTTCAAATTTCTTAAAATAACAACAATGATCTGCATGACAATGAATATATCCATTTCCTGACATAAACCTGTCAAATTTCATATACCATTGTCTCGGAGCCTGTTTCAAACCATAAAGGCTTTTCTGCAACTTACACACGAAGTTCTCCTTACCAGCCTTTACATATCCCTGCGGTTGCTCCATGTATATGTCTTCCTCCAACTCACCATGGAGAAAAGCAGTTTTAACATCCAACTGCTCTAAATGCAGATCCTCAGCAGCAACAATACTTAGAACAGTTCTAATCGTAGAGAGTTTTACCACAGGAGAAAAAATTTCGGTAAAATCAATACCTGCCTTTTGTTGGAAACCTTTCACCACCAACCTGGCCTTGTACCTTTGAGAGCCATCATGCTCTTGTTTCAACCTATATACCCATTTATTTTGAATCGCCCCCTTTTTGACCGGATGTTCAACCAATTTCCACGTTTGATTTGCATGTAGTGAGTTCATCTCTTCATCCATCGCTTTCTTCCATTCTGTTTTTCTTTCAGAGTGCATTGCTTCATCATAACAGCTAGGCTCATCACCATCCGTGAGCAATAGATAGTCTAGAGATGGAGAGTAACGGTTTGGGGCAGTGATAGTTCGTCTCTCACGTCGAACTGCAATGGGTGGTGTCATCGGCTCCTCCTGAACTTCATGTTCATCATCCTGTTCATCAACCTGTTCTACAACACGCTGACCAAGATCATGTGAAGGAATATCATCAAGTTCAACATATTTTGATTTTTCTGGTTCCTTCTTCTCTTTGATCTTATCCTTATACAAAGCATCCTCATTAAATATGACATCTTTACTCCTTATGACCTTTTTACTCTCATTATCCCATAGTCTATAACCAAAACTATCACCTCCATATCCCAGCAGAGTACAGATTTTGGATTTTGGATCTAACTTTGATCTATTTTCAGCACTGACATGGACATAGGAAATACAACCGAAAATTCGCAAGTGTGAAAGTTTTACCTCCTTTCCTGTCCAAACCTCCTCAGGCAATTTGCAATCAATCGCAGTAGATGGTCCTCTGTTGATCAGATATGCTGCAGTGTTCACAGCTTCAGCCCAGAAATGCTTAGGTAAACCAGCATTCAGCAACATGCTTCTGGCGCGTTCTGTGATGGTTCTGTTCATGCGCTCAGCTATGCCATTCTGCTGTGGTGTCCTTGGTACTGTTTTCTCTCTTCTGATGCCATTCACAGCACAATACTCATCAAACTCCTTACTGCAGTACTCACCTCCATTATCAGATCTTAAGCATTTCAGCTTCAGACCTGTTTCATTCTCAACTAGACATTTCCACTTTTTGAAAATTTCAAACACATCAGATTTGTTTTTCATAAAGTAAATCCAGAGCTTTCTAGTTGAATCATCAATGAAAGTAACATAATACTGAGAACCATTAAGAGAAGATACCTGCGAAGGTCCCCAGACATCCGTGTGTACCAGCTCTAGCTTTCCAGCTTTAGGAGTTCTGCCACTTCTAGAGAAGCTAACAACCTTCTGTTTTCCAAACACACAGCCTTCACAAAGAGACAAATCTACATGCGACAATCCGTCTAACTTCCCTTTTGACACCATTACCTTCATTCCTCTTTCACTCATATGCCCGAGACGTTGATGCCATACCTCTGCACTGACTTTGGAGGAGGCCACATTTATGGAGTTTTCATTAGAAACCTTGTAGAGATTGCCATCTCTCTGCCCATGTGCTACTACCATAGCACCTTTTATGAGCTTCCAGGATGTTTTAGTAAATTTCGTTTCAAACCCTGCATCATCAGCAAGTTGGCTTACAGAAATTAGATTTCTAGCAAGTTTCGGCACATGTCTCACACGCTGCAACCTCAACTGTTTCCCATCTGGCATGCTTATTTGCACATCTCCTCTACCAATTATGTCACAGGATTCATCATCGCCAAGATACACCTTGCCGAAATTCCCCTTCTCATAATTAAGGAAATAGTCCCTGTTTGAAGTGGCATGAAACGATGCACCAGAATCTAGTATCCACAAACAGTCATCTTTGCTGTCACAGCACATAATCAGCGCTTCATTTTCTGAACCTGATTCATTAGAGACATTCATCGAACTACTGCTTTTGTCATTCTCATCCACCCTTTTCTTCGGTGCTCTGCAATCACGCTTGAGATGACATTTCTTCTTGCAATTCCAGCAGGTTAACTGAGTACCCCTTGACTGACTTCTTCGAGACTGTGACCGTCCATATCCTCTGCAATTACCCTTCTTTGAGGATCTGCCCCGTTCCTCAGTATTCAGGGCTGTACTAGAGATATTACCAGACGAGTTGTTCTTTCTCCGTGTGTCTTCATTAAGAAGAACCCCTACTACATCCTCAAACTTGAGAACATTAGACCCTGAAGAGTTACTCACCGCCATAACCAGACTATCCCAACTATCGGGTAAACTCGACAGAATAGCAAGGGCCAGCACTTCATTATCAAAGTTAATACCCACGGATTCTAACTGACTCGTAATGGTATTGAAATCATTCAAGTGTTCTTGCATGGATTTGTTTTCAGATTTCTTCATATTAAACAACCGTTTCATCAAGAATACCTTGTTCGACGCCGATGGTTTCTCATACATTCGAGTTAGGGCTTTCATCACATCTTCTGTGGTCTTTTCCTTGGAGATGTTAAAGGCTACCGACTAAGACAACGAAAGCCTGATCGTACCCAGAGCCTTCCGATCCAGCACTTCCCAAGTCTTGTCGTCCATATCAGCTGGTTTTTTCGCCTTGCCGCTGAGAGGCAAGTAGAGATCCTTCTGATATAGGTAGTCTTCAACTTGCATCTTCCAAAATCCGAAATTTGAGCCATCGAACCTCTCAATTTGTGACATCCCCTCTTTCGCCATTGCTCCCACTCGAGAAAGAACCCCGCTCTGATACCAGTTGTTGTGGGGAATCAAGTTCAGAGAGCAAAATTAACGAGAAATCAAGAGAATCAAAGAAATCGGAACACCAGAAATTTAACGTGGGAAACCCTCGAAGGGAAAAAACCCACGGCCGTCGCCAGCGCACAAATCCACTATACTTTAGTTAGGTTACAACGCACAGTACAATAAAAAAACGGAGAACAGCAGAATGTATAAGCAAAAATAAAACAAGCCAACAGTAAAAGGCCTAAAATCTGGGCCGTACATACAGATCACAATTTGGCTAATCTGGGCCGTCGGATACAAGGATTCATATGCAATTGACTTCTCGAAAATAATTTTCGCCGGGCTAGATAGAGCGGTGCTTCGTAACCTCAGACAACGCTCGCAGGGGGCTGCCGCCCCCCTGCCACCCCCCGCATAATCCTAGAATCAGGCCCACATACATAACACTTTCATCTCTAAATTCTTTATCAGAAAATTCTTAATTTCTTGCAACATATTTATATCGATATTGGCAAGCAATATGACATCCACATATAATACCAGAAAATACAAACTTACTCCCACAGAACTTAAGGTATATAAATTCATTCAATAAATTTATCTCAAAACCAAATGAGATAATCTCATTATGAATTTTGCAATACCATTCTTGAGACATTTTATTTTAGCTCATCGATGGATTTCTTAAGTTTACACACCATAGACTTTGTGTCTCTTGACACACAGTTTTCTGGTTGCACCATATAGATCGTTTCATTAATGTCACCATTTATCGTTTCATTGATGATTCAATAACATATCAATCAATATGTCTTCCTTTGGGCCGACAATATTGATTATATGTAAAACATAATAATCATCATTATACGCTATGCGCACAATCATCAACCCTCCTTTGGGCCAGTTAATGCTTGCATTCATTAAATGAAACCAAAGTGAAAGTCTCTAAAACCTTAAGTGACAAGACGAACTTTATATTACTCCTCATTACTTTTCGAATCTCTTTTGGTTTTAAATATCTATTTACAACCAATGGGTGTCGTAACTTTAGGTAATGGGATAATTTTTCCAATGTCATTGTCAGCCTTTAATTATATTTCCTTATTGGCACTTCTGAATTTTCTTGAGGGTTTCCAGCATTGTCTGAAACAATCTGGCTTACAACAACATCTTCCAGAGATACTAGAATCTGACTTTGTGTTGTTTGATTATGTTGAGTTTGGTCTTTAATAATGGTTTTGTTTTCGATACTTGTATTTTGAGTTAAAATGAGATCTATATCCATAAAACTCTCAACACTTGTGGGAATATTTGCATACTCCTCTTCGAATTCAAAATCCATTATTGTATCACCACCAACAAGCACGACGACATCAATACTAGTCTTGTCCGTACTAGCATCCTCGAGACATTTCTCTACAAGTTGCATGCATCTCGTGAAGAGATCCATGTTGAGCTCTTCAAATTTGGCTTGGCTGATGTGAGAAGAGAAATCAATTCCCTCGTAGAGGCTATCAACCTCAACAACTGTGTGGGTTAAGAAAGAGAGGTTCCTCTTTGCTCGCTCGCAAGCGGACCGTAGCCTCCTAAGAGCCCTCGGATTCCCACTAATGTCCGTGTTGTGCTTCCTCTTGAACTCGTCAAGAAAATAATTTAATAAGCGGTCATCAAAATCTTCACCGCCGAGGTGGGTGTCTCCGGCAGTAGCCTTCACCTTAAAGACACCATTCTTGACAGCAAGCATGGAAACGTCAAAGGTGCCTCCGCCAAGATCAAAGATGAACACCTTCTCGCCGGCAGTTTTGCCATTGCTAATGCTAATTTTGTCAAAGCCATATGCTACTGCAGCAGCAGTGGGCTCATCTATGATACGCATTACGTTCAACCCGGCTATTACTCCGGCATCTTTGGTCGCACGCCTCTGTGCATCGTTGAAGTATGCGGGGACTGTGACCACAGCATTTTTAACAGGCCAGGCAAGGTAGGCCTCAGTGATCTCCTTCATTTTAGTAAGGATCATTGAGGATATCTCCTCAGGGTAAAATTGTTTCTCCTCGCCTTTGTGTTTGACCAAAATTTGAGGCTTGTCAGCAGGACCCTTCGCAACAGCAAACGGCCATAGCTTAATGTCGCTTTGAACAGAGGGATCAGAGAATCGTCGTCCAATCAATCGCTTCACAGCTGAAAATTATAATGGAATTCCATATATAAATAATATAAGCATGAACTTGTAAATTACTACAACCAAGAAAGGAAAACAACAGACAAAAGAAATAATGAAGAGCTATGCTCACTGTAGATAGTGTTGGTGGGGTTCATGTCGATTTGATTCTTGGCCGCATCACCTACATGTCGCTCAGTGTCAGTGAAGGCGACACAAGATGGAGTAATGCGGTTTCCCTGGTCATTTGCAATGATCTCCACACGACCGTGCTGCCACACACCAACACACGAGTAAGTCGTGCCGAGGTCAATCCCAATTGCCGGATGCTCTTTGTTCGCCATGAGGAATTAATTAATTGATGCAACCATCAAACACAACTAGCAGAAAAGCGATTAAACAGAGTTTTCAATTCCTTCTTCCCCTCAGATACTGATATATACAGAATGTTGGAATTGAGACGTCAATTCCAATTAATTAAGTTTGGACTACGTGTTATATGATTAATATATCACATACTGTCAATAATATTATGAGGAATAATATAAGATATGCCTAAATGTGATTGACTAAAATAATGGCATAGTACGTAATTTCGCTAAGTTTTGGGGCACGAATGCATATAGAACATAATGTAAATTAATTATAATTCTTGATGGACCAATTATAATTAATTCAACTAATACTAGTGATAAATGTAAGAATTAATTAATTATACGAAATGTTATGCATGTTATGCATATATAACATTTATGTAAATTAATTATAATATGCATATTTGATCAATTATATCAATCAATTATACGATTTGTTTGTCAGCCAAATATAATTGATTTGTATAATTGAATAGAAAAGGAAAATATGTCATGCATATTTGATTGGTTACCAAAAATGCACAAACGAATATCTTTGAGAAAATATGTCATATATTATGTATAATTTTTGACATGAATTATAAGATCTCTCAAAGATACATTTTCACTAGTATAAAAGGCGCTGGGTCTCCAAGCAATCCGGGTAAGAAAATTTTTAGGGCACATGTGTTGTGCATAGCCACCTTATTCTCCCTCCATTAGAGAATAATACTCTTGAGCTCCGTTCGTGACTCGAGAGAGAAGAAAGGCACCAGGGCTTGCTTGGAAGGACTCGAAAGCGCACCAATCAAGCACCATCTCAAGTCAACTCGTATCAAGTGAAGTTTGCAAGTGAGATTGCAAAGCATGGATCCAAGTAAGTAACTAATGCTTCCGCTGTGTATTTTAATTCTTTTTCTTGCGCGGAGTTTTGAGTTTAGGAATTGCAATTGCTAGTTAATTTAGAAATTTGGTATTTGGCTCTTTAACCTAAATTGAAATTGCACCCCTAACACAGAAAAGCAAATTCTATTCAAGAAAAAAAGGGTCAAAAATACTTTTAATTGTATTTACCTGATTTCTTTATAATCAGGTTGTGAAACGTTGAAAGTCAGAAATGCAGATCCTGAATTTCCTTGGATGAGTTTTATGTATTACAGCTAGTAATTAATAAAGGAGGTGAAGCGCAAGCAATTGCTGACGTTTTGTAGAGCTCCTTTTTTTTTTTTTCTTTTTTTTGAAGTCAAGACAAAATCAGAGGGAAGAGGCGTGTAATGTTTAAATAGGTTAAATTAATTTGATATGTAATAAGAAAAATTGCATTATGTATGCATGTCATTTCTAGGTAATTTCTCTTCCCCTACTTAGCTCCTGAGACGTTGGTTGGTCCCTCTCCGAGGAGATAGGAGTAGGTCCGATGGGCATCGGACCTACAGTTAGGTTCAATTAGCTTTATCACCATACGATTAGCATCAAGATCTATGCACACGGAAACTGATAAGACTTGCACGGATATTGATGCAGATCACACGAATCTTGATGCAATCGGATGGTCATCACACCCGTCGAACCAAGGTAGGTCCGATGGGCATCGGACCTACTCTCATTCCCTCTCCGAGATATAGTCTAATTACATATATAATATAATAATATATAATAATGTGTGCAACTTGATGTAAAATTTCGGGGCTTAATCAAATTCTAAAAGGAACGAATGGGATTTATTACTTTATTTTCCGTGTTCAATAAATTATAACACAAGAGGGACAGTCAATTAATGTCTCTAGCGATAATGAAATACATTTTTTTTTCCCGCAACGACCAAGCCAACCTCTCTCTCTGTTTTTTTTTTTAGAATACTTGGTAGAAGCTACCAAGCTAAGCCAACCTCTCTCTCTCTCTCTCTCTCTCTTTGAAAAAGCTTGGTAGCTCCTACAAGTCATATATAAAAAATGCATAATAAAATTACATCATAGTCTCCTGAAGCAGTATTCATCAAAGAAACATTTTTTTCGAAAAACTGATAGTGGCTATCAGTGGATATATTGAGTACAGCCAGGGGCGGACTCAGGAATTTGATCAGGAGTAGGCACAATGAATTAATCAAAGCAGCGTACTTGGCCAATGAATAAATTAGAGCAGCAAATCTATTATTCTGAGCCAGAGGTAGGCACAGTATTGAATCAGGAGTAGGCACAGGAATAAAATTACACTGGGTCTAAAAAAAAATTTAAATCCAGGAGTAGGCACTTGGCTACCCCTGGGCCTTCATAGGTCCGCCACTGAGTACAGCTTAATAGAAGAAAAAAAAAAAAAGAACAACAAAAGAGTAACAGAAATATACAACTGAACAACGCCCCCTATCAACAATTTTGCCACCAAATTTTGGCCTCCTGTATCACTTGCTCTGCTGCCCATGTCGGGTGTGTGCTATTTGTTTCAAATATCTTTTTGTTCCGACATTTCGACAACATCCAACATCCAGCGAAGAAGTAAACCGCCCACTGATCCCGTGATATCCATCTCCTGCAAGAAACATAAATAGAAAAATATAGCAGAGACACCTCCGATTTCCGAAGCCCAACAAATACAGCAAAAATTACATCCAGCCCCCTAACTTATTGAGAAATTACAACAATTAATTACTAAGCAAATGTTAGCAGACAACGAGTTCATCTTCTCCTCAAAACGCCTCATGAATCCAATCCCCCCCCCCCCCCCTCCCCCCTTCTCTCTCTCTCTCTCTCTCTCTCTCTCTCTGTCATCTATATCGATCGTTCTATTATTAATTGTAATTATTCTGGATTTGATTTTGCCTACACCTGACCCAGATGTTTACTCAACCTGCTAACAAACAACTTCTTAAGTTGAGGGCATAATTACTGGTAAGAGAGTAGATCCAAAGACAATAACAGGAGGCTGATTTGTAGCTACTGGTAAGGAAAAATGTTTGTCAGAGAGTTTAGAAAGGAAAGTTACAAGGAGCCCCTCCATCTGTTTTAATTTTACAAAAAAGAGAAGAAGCGGGCAACATGAGGGGCCGGCCTTTTTAGTTTTTAAAAAGTAGGAGTTGTCAGCTTTTTAGTTTCTATTATTTGCAATTTAGTTTTTAGTTTTTATGGTAATGTAATTCCTCTAAGACTTTCTCTTTAATTAATAGAGCATGCGAGTCAATTAAAATCTCCAACAAACATAAAAATAACAAATTACTAAATAATTCTGTAACAGAATTATTACCTTGTAAAAGCTTAAAATATATATATATATATATATATATATATATAGAGTATGGCTAATTTGCTTCCGGCAGCATTTCGGCTGAGGTGCTTACGGAGGCATATCTTGCAATTTGATGTTCAAACAACAAATTCAAACCGTTAGATTTTCAATATATATTAAAATCTACTTGGAGACCAAATTTTACATTTTTTGGAATTTTTTTACTATTTTTTAAGCTGGTTTGAAAACCGCTGTTTTCAATGCTTCAGAAATTTAATAAAAACAGCGGTTTTCAAACCAGCTTAAAAAATAGTAAAAAAATTCCAAAAAATGTAAAATTTGGTCTCCAAGTAGATTTTAATATAGATTGAACATCTAATGGTTTGAATTTGTTGTTTGAACATCAAATTGCAAGATATGCCCCCGTAAGCACCTCGCCGAAGTGCTGCCGGCAGCAACTTAGCCGGTCCCATATATATATATATATATATATATATATATATATATATCTCTTGTTAATTATGAAGTTTTAAAAAAATAGTAAGAAAATTATAAAAAATGTAAAATTTGATCTACAAGTACATTTTCATATGAAGATCATGTTCAACAGTTCAAACTGAATTTGTTTGGACAAAAATATTGATATGTAGTATGGATCAATATGCGGTATGCATAGTACCAGAGCCTCATTCCAACCATTGCATGTACTGGTATGGTGGCCATGATTTCTTATGCACCCGACCTTCTTGTCCTTGAGAGCACGTCACGGTTTCCATTGCCTCGTCTATGAGATCAGAGAAAGAAGAAGAAATCTAGTTTGAAATGTTTCTCATTTTATTGATCTTTTACTGTGTTTACATTGCTGGTATATATAGCCTTCTTGGCTTGTACAAGTAACTATGATTAAAAGATAACTACTGTAGTGAAGGAGCCTTGGTTAGGCGTTAGCTGTAACAGAAAAGTTGTTGTCTATTTCCGGATGTCTCCAGCAGTTGTCTCTAAACTGGACATCTCCAGTTGTGCGCTATTACCCCCCCACAAGCGAAAGGGGAGTCGGTCACCTGAAGCTTGGAACGGAGAAAGACAAACCGAGAAACAGGTAATGGTTTGGTCATAGAGTCGGCAATCTGATCCTGAGAACACAGGAACCGAACAAAGAGTTCCTTGGCAACCACCTTTTCGCGAACAAAGTGAAAATCGATCTCTACATGCTTCGTGCGGGAGTGAAACATAGGGTTAGAGGCAAGGAAAGTTGCCCCAATATTATCACACCACAGTGTAGGAGGATGGGCTAGTGGAGCATGGAGTTCATTGAGAAGAAATTGCAGCCACAACAATTCTGCACACGTGAGGGCAAGACTTCGGTACTCAGCTTCAGTACTGGAACGAGAAACAGTGGGTTGCTTTTTGGCACTCCAAGACACCAAATTTCTGCCCAGAAAAATACAAAAGCCTGACGTAGATCGGCGGTCATCAAGGGAACCAGCCCAGTCGGCATCACTGTAAGCATCAATGGTTAAGGATGAAGCTGAATGAAAAGACAAACCATGAGAGACAGTACCGCTAAGATAGCGAAGTATCCGTTTGGTAGCAGCCCAATGAGAAACCGTTGGTTGGTGCATGAATTGGGACACTTTATTGACGGCAAAGGAGATGTCGGGCCGCGTAATGGTAGCATATTGCAAAGCACCGACAACACTCCGATATAAATGAGGATCCTCAAAAAGGGGGCTGTCCAGCTTAGTAAGAGGTGGAGAAGTAGCCATTGGGGTGTTACACGGTTTGCAAGTGCTCATGTTGGATCGAGAGAGAAGATCAAGGATATACTTGGTTTGGGATAAATGAAGGCCATCAACAAGAGAACTCACCTGAATACCCAAAAAGTAGTGCAAAAGGCCCAAGTTTTTGATAGCAAACCGATCCTGTAGGTAAGAAAGGCAGGAAGTAACAAAGGTGGAATTGCTGCCAGTGAGAAGGATATCATCCACATAGACTAGCAAGACAGTGGTATGCCCAGTAGAGTGATGAACAAACAAAGATAGGTCATAGGCAGAGGCATGAAACCCGAATTCAACCAAGGCCGAACTCAATTTATGGAACCAAGCCCTCGGGGACTGCTTGAGACCATAAAGGGATTTAGAAAGAAGACACACCTGGTTGGGCCGATATGGATCGACAAAACCGGGGGGTTGACTCATGTAAACCGTTTCAATTAGATCACCATGCAAAAAAGCATTTTGAACGTCCAATTGATGAATCGGCCAGTGAGATGACACCGCAAGAGAAAGGATGACACGAACAGTTGTGGGTCGAACAACTGGACTGAAAGTATCCTGAAAATCCACGCCCTCAATTTGATGAAACCCTTTAGCAACAAGCCGAGCTTTGTACCGTTCAATTGAGCCGTCCGCACGACGTTTTAATTTGAAGACCCATTTGCAACCGACAATATGCTGATCATTGGGAGGATCAACTAGAGTCCACGTGTTGTTCCTGGCAAGAGCATCAATTTCGGCTGACATAGCTTGACGCCATTCAGGAATGGCATTGGCCTGGGAGAAGGAAGTTGGTTCGGAGTCCAAGGAAGCTAAGTAAGCAACGTGGTCAGGGAACAGCCGAGCCTTCCGAGTTTGATCACGGGTGCGAGTAACCATTGGGTGAATGGAGGAAGAGGGCAGATTAGGGGAGTCAGTGGGGGTGTCGGAAGTGAGAGGAGAAGAGGATGATAGCGGATCGGGTTGGGGAGGTGAGGTAGGAAAGGGAACAGGCTGTAGAGGAGGAGAAGTAACGGGCTGTAGAGGAGGCCGTGTAAGAGAAGTAGAAGAGGGGCTGGGAAGGGATGGGCCAAGAGGAGAAGTAGAGGGATGTGAGTGTGGGCCGAGTAGAAGATGTGGCCCAGTAGAGCAAGGCGCCAGGGGAGATGGAGAAGAGGAGGGAGTATGAATAATGGGCTGACTTAGCAGAGAAGGAGTAGTAGGAGCACCAGCAGCTTGTTGAAAAGGGAACACGCCTTCATCAAAAATGACATTCCTGGAAACAAAAATTTTGTTAGAAGGCAAGTGCAAACAACGATATCCCTTTTGAGTGAGAGCATAACCAATGAAGACACATGGCAAGGCACGCGGTTGGAGCTTATGAGCATTATAAGGGCGAGTGAGCGGGAAGCATAAGCAACCAAGGACCCGCAAGAATGTGTAGTCCGGTTTGGAACCGAATAGGGTAGTGTAAGGCACAGTTGAGTTGTGAGAAGGAAGTCGATTTATGAGGAAGACAATACTCGAAAATATGTCATCCCAATAAATGTGAGGAATTGACGCATGAGTCATGGAAGCAAGAGAAAGCTCGACAATATGACGATGTTTTCTTTCGGATACCCCGTTCTGTTGAGGGGTATAGGGACAAGTGGTTTGATGAACAAGATGAGGAAAGTGAGTAAGAATGGGCTTATACTCCGTACCGCCGTCGGTACGCAATGTTTTGATAGTTGTAGACAAGAGATTCTCAACTTGAGCTTTAAAACGAGTAAAAACCGTAAGAACTTCGCCTTTAGTTGCCATAAAATAAATCCAAGTGTATTTCGAAAAATCATCCACAAAAACAATGTAATAGCGATAACCATTCGAAGAAGTAACCGGGGAAGGACCCCAAACATCCGAATACACAATTTGTAAAGGTGAAGTACTAATAGAAGGAGAGGTAAGAAAAGGTAATTGGTGTGCCTTAGCCATACAACAAGGATGACATAGAGGCAGCTTATTAGAGATACAAGGTAGATTGTTTGAGTTTAAAAGATGTAAAGTAGTTGTATGATTAGTATGGCCGAATCTAGCATGCCACACACTTGCTGGTGCCCGAATGCCAACAAAAGCTTGAGGTGGAGAAGGGTTCGGCAAAGACAGATGAAAAAGACCTCTAGTGCAGGGGATGTGAAGAAGAGTTGTCGATGTGCGGGGGTCCTTAACAAAACACAAAGAAGAAGAGAACTCAATTAGTAAGTGCGGGTTATCCAAGAGAAGTCTGGAGAGACTTAGAAGATTCTTTGAGAATTTTGGAACATGAAGGATTTCATTTAAATGAATTAAATGTGAAGAGAAAGAGATAGAAGAGGAACCAATGTTCTGTATCTCAAGGCCTGCACCGTTACCAATTTGGAGTGAATCATTTCCTTCATAGTTGTAAAATGAAGACAAATTATTAATGTCATTAGTCACATGATTGGTTGCACCTGAGTCTATGATCCACTCAGATTGAGACCCTGTAGCAGGAAAGGTTTGGGCATTGTAGGCTTGAGGAGCAGGGGATGAAGAGGGCTGCTGTTGCTGTGGGTAAGCTGGGTCCGGATCATACCGGTACCAGCAAAACCGGGCCGAGTGACCCACTCTGGTACAGACCTGGCAGGTAGGCTTCGGTCCAGAAGCATTTTGAGGCCGAGGCCCCCTTGGTTGATTTGGACGTGGTCCTCTAGGCTGGTGCTGACCAGGGGAAGGGTAGTAATTGGGCCGAGGTCCAGGATTAGGCAACAATGGCTTACTGTTATCAAAATTCGGCTTAGGAGGCCGGTACTGGTATTGCTTGGAATTACCGGGTTGTGGATACCGGGTATAAAGAGCAGCCGGATTAGAGAGAGAAGAAGAGGAAGATACCTGAGGGATGAGATTTTGATTAAGAAGAAGATTCTCATGACCAAGCAACATACCAGAAAATTCTGCAAAAGAGACTGGATCGGTTCTTGTGTTGATCACCACTGTGAAGGAATTGAAATCAGGTCCAAGCCCGTTTAGAGTTGCCATGACAAGATCTTCATTCGGAACAGGGAATCCGATAAAAGAGAGCTCATCAGCTATCTTTCTCATACGATTGAGATAATCGGTGCAAGAGGAAGCCCCTTTTGTTGCTGTCTGGAGCTGACGCTTCAGATCTGAGAGACGAGCACGGGATGATGCAGAGAACGACTGTTGGATTGAAGTCCAAAGCTCAAAGGCTGTTGTGCACGAAACCATCTGCCCTTGTAAGGTATCAGTCAGAGAAGATCGGAGCCAACCCAAGATGAGCTGGTCCTGGCGATTCCAGTGATCGGCAGTGATCTGAGAAGTGATGATTGGCTGAGAAGAGGTGATGTGCTTGGATAGATTGTATCCATTGATAAGAGGCAAGACCTGAGCCTTCCAGGTGAGATAGTTGCCTTCATTGAGTTTGGGAGAAATAGAGTTATTGAGATAGATGATTGGATCTACTGTAGAAGAGAGAGTAAGGGAAGGAGAAGGGATTTCGATATCAGCCATTGAGGCTCTGATACCATATGAGATCAGAGAAAGAAGAAGAAATCTAGTTTGAAATGTTTCTCATTTTATTGATCTTTTACTGTGTTTACATTGCTGGTATATATAGCCTTCTTGGCTTGTACAAGTAACTATGATTAAAAGATAACTACTGTAGTGAAGGAGCCTTGGTTAGGCGTTAGCTGTAACAGAAAAGTTATTGTCTATTTCCGGATGTCTCCAGCAGTTGTCTCTAAACTGGACATCTCCAGTTGTGCGCTATTATCGTCAAAAGAGGTGATGACTAACATGGTGATCACAAGGTAATGTTGAAGCTGCCTAAGGTTATGGATGTCACTCGACATAGTTGCCTGAATTCAAACTTCACGCATAATGTCAAGGTACAAGATAGGTGGAAGGATTGGCTCGGTACAAGATGGGGACTGGATTGAAATTTCTTTATTCATATAAATTGCAGTCTGTAATTCACAATTACATTGCATCCAATTGAAATGAGGAAAGGAAAGTAAGCTAATGAAGTCATTATAATCTCTCAATTCAAAAGGATGAACAATGCATCATGCATGCCCCTTGTTCATCGTCAGATCTGCATCCAACGGATATGTTTTGTTGTGGCTCGCTCCATGCTGAGATTAGGGCTTTGGCTTTTCTGTTTCCTGCTCTCAGCGTTCCATCTTAATTTTGCTCTGTTGCTACCTTCTCTGATCCGTGGGCCCTGCTATCAGTGTAGTTGGGATCTTTTTAAGCGGTGTGTTGTGTGTTCAAGCAAATGGGATATGTTAATGCCAGACATGGGACGACCTCTGAATCAAGGTTTTGTTTCCTTCTTTTTTCTTTTTCTCATTTATGAAACATTAAAACAAGAAAAAGATGAAAAAAAAAAAATAATTCTTTACACTAAGTTTTTCATTAACGTCAAACAATGTATACAAAATTGTAAGTACTAACAAGGGTTTTGCTATGAAAAAAAAAAAACCAATCATAAAACCGCAATCACAAATCATTAAAGTGGATGCAGCAACTAATATGTACAAGTTCACAAAAATTCTTGTCTTAAGAAAGAGAATAAAAACACTCATAAACCTTTTTTTTTTCTTTTCTTTTCCTCATTGGCATCCAAATTTTTATGAAAAATCTCATTTTCAAAGTGCTTGATCATCATTAGAAGGGCTTCCAGCATAGAAATATGCATCATAATAGTGTTTCCCTAGAGACAAAAAAGAAACAACAATTAGCCTGTGATGCAGAAATTAAGAAGAATACTTCAAATAAAGCCCACAAAAAAAGAAGAAATTAGAAATTACATTACATTGATTACTTTCTAGCCGGGCGAAATTTGATATTATTGCTGTTGTATGTTCCGGCAGTCCTTGATCCAAATTTGAACCATTATCCATGGTCATCCCTAAAAAAGGACAAACACACATAGAACAAATGATAAAGAGAAATAATGAGAATAAATGAATAATTTAAAAAACCCACAAAACCATACAAATTTGATTGCATTAATTACCTTGACCATTTGAAGCTTGTTCAGGCATTTCTCCAAAAGCCTCACCTTCATAAAAAAGGTAGGCAAATTGATTTAGCAAATAGATTAATTCACTTGTGTTGTGTGGTCTTGGCAAATATTATCATTCTTGAATTAGATATAAGATTTTTGTTGAATGTATGATGGCGATTACCAACAGACAATTTCTTTCAAAAGGAAAAATATTTACAAAATGTTCCAAAAATATAATTCAAAATAATATATACCAATGATAAGATTTACACTCTATGACAACGATACAATACAAGCACCTCCATATTATAAATTATTACTATTCGTTGTGATATATATCTTACATTGAAAGTGTATGGCAGATAAAGAAAGGACAACTAAAATAATTTTTTGGCTAGAAATTACCCAATGATCCATTGTTTCCATTCAGAGATGAAATTGGGTTTGAGTGGTCTGATCCAAAGCGTGCTGCAGGATCTCTTTGTTGCCCCATGACCTTCAAATGCAAAAATTAAAGTGAGGATTACACCTCAGTATCTCAGTATAAAAAAATTTCATAGCCTGCCCAAAGTACCAGATGTTAAATTGTAATAGAATGAACTATTATTTCATCTGTTAAATTGTAATAGAATGAAGAACCTCTAGGATCTGTTAAATAAAACTGAAAGACAATAATAAAATGAAGAGAATTCATTGCCAGTACCAGATGGATATGATTCCACAACTGAAAACTCTAAAAGTAGAAACACTATTATAAACAAATCACAGTAAATAACTCCATCGTTTAAAGTACTAGTCCAACAAAAGTACTACTCTGTTTAATGAATAATACTATTTTTTTTTCCATTTCCCCCTTCATGTAACCTATATATATGTGATTCTTTTTCTTTGTTTAATGAAATTAATAATAGTATTTTGCCTACTTCTTTTAAAAAAAAGGTACTACAACTATAGCCTGTACAAATCATCACACCCAAAATTAGAGTTTACCATGCCAATTGAAATAGGTCTAACCATATATTGTGCGTGAATTTCTGGTGTATGCGGCAAATCAGCATTAGGTACTGAGACATTCAACAAATGATCAGTTGTAGTTATAACTCCCGAATTAAAAACGTTGATATCCTGACCAGATGCAAATGTTTCTTCATTTGTCTCAGTCATGCTTGGTTCCTGTTTTTTTATTAACAAACTATCAATTGTCAATTCGGAATTAGAAAATGAGGCTTTTGTGTTAAACCATCCGACTTAGAAACTAACCGGATTTGGTCGTGTTGACAAGAAAATTATTTAATAACCGAGACAATCATCTAAACAGTTATTAAAATAGTAGGATTTGTTTTCTATGATTTAGATAGGTCATGTATCAACTTTGGTATGTTTTGAAAACTGATTGGTCATCCATCAAGCGATTAAAAACTTAGAAGTTGAATTTT
The DNA here is from genome assembly GCA_025461125.1 of Carex kokanica. Classification (NCBI taxonomy): domain Eukaryota; kingdom Viridiplantae; phylum Streptophyta; class Magnoliopsida; order Poales; family Cyperaceae; genus Carex; species Carex kokanica. The sequence goes on from JAJGRX010000992.1 coordinate 345,761, forward strand.
TATTATTTGATCAGTGGCCAAACGATTTCCAAATTATATCAAAATTGATATATAACATACAAATCATAACAAAATATATCAACAACTTCTATTTGTTTGTTGATAACCGTTGAGTCGGTTTTAGTTAGTGGCAGATCCATAGTGTTGAAGGGGGGCGTTTACCTGTTCCGGGCTGACTCTACATAGTCTTGCATGCTCTACAGTTGATTCCCATTTCGTATTTTGCATGCCTACTGTCTGATTTTAGTACAGGAAAAAGAATATTGCTAAAAAAGGAAATTATTGAGGCTTTAGTAGCTTTCTACTAAACCACCCTGGTATAATATAACCTTCTTTGGTTCGTCAGTACAAAAAATCAGATTGAGAGATGGATTATAGTAAGAAAAGAGAAGGCTAAATTATCTTATTAAAGCTTACCGTCTTTAGTCCCACGGGGTCAGACTCTAACTTGTTCAGGAAATCATGCACAGTGTAAATCTCCATATCTTGCAATATTTTATAATACATCTTTCCCACATTAATTAGCTTTGATGTTGGATCTTTAAGGGACGGGACATTAGCCTTCCTACCTGTCAAAAGTGCACGAGGAAACAAAAATGTAAAGGATTATTCTATCCTTGTGCTTTTGGAAACAATAAATTGATTGAATAATAAATGATCACAAAGGGGATATTTAATCAGAGGATTAAGAATAGTAAGTTTCACTTAAATGCACACCAAAATAATTAATTAGCCTAGTTTAACCAACAACTGAGCAATTTTATTCATGAACTTAAATTGTTGAAAGTTCATTAATTACTTACGTATCATCACAATATTTGTACTCCACATAAATATGAAATAAAGGTTAAAACTAAGATTTCTTACAAAAGATTAAGGATCATCTCAAGTACCTTCTAGTTTAGATTCTTTGACAGCAAAGGCTTCTGACAAAGCTTCCTTTATCCTCCTCCCTTGGTAACTCCCCTTCACGACACGTGCTACCAACTTAAACATCTTACTCCTGACCCAGCTTGAGTTGTCAGTTATTTTGAATTTGACAACAGCTCTTCCATTGTGCAGCTTAGAAACAAATTTGTTTTTGAAGCTGCAACCTCTCCTTGCAGTTTTTGTGCCGGTGACTTGAACCAACAATGGCATTGTTGCTTTTTTCCTTGAACACAATGGTTTACACTTTCTGAGCTTCCGATCATTTGAGGGGAAACTGCCTCTAGTGACGAATATTTCCACTTCCAAAGGTGAGGCAGGTTCTCCTGTGCTGCATCTTGAGCCAGATTCAATGTTTACCAGCTCGATTTGGAGAACAATAGGCCGATTTGTGAATATTTCAGCTGGGATTTCATTAGTGAATCTAAGCATCTGTGCTGGTGGTGGCTCAATGAGTTGTCGTCTTGGCACAACTAATTGCATGTGTGTTGATAAATGCTCGGCCTACAAAAACAAAAATGACTTTATTCAGCACCTGCAGTTTATACCACTTAAGTGGTACAGGTATGGATTTGATTTTTCATTAACAAAATGAAAATATTTTACCAATTCAGTAAGTGATTGAGGAGTGCCACAGTGGGCGAGTCTCTTCTCTGCTTGATGAAAAACATAAGCAAAAGTAATCACGCTGCAAAAGGATAATTTAATTAAGATGCATGTGAGACAAGAATTTGCAGACTAATTAATTTCAATGCAACCATTCAATAAATAAATCTGTTTACTTTCTTAATTCCTTTGTTACATCCGTTGGAGTCAAATAGTACAGAAAATTTACCAATTGGGGGCGCAATGCTGGTTTAGTCGGGCCATAATATGAATAATTCAGTATAAATTTTGGTCTGATTGTACACAATTGGGTGTTCATTGCAGAATTGATTGTTGAAGTAGGGTTAAACATGACTAATTTTATGAAGGCAACAAAAATTTCATAAAAGAATAAGATGAATGAATACTTGAATGGGACTAATTTCCTCAGTTATTTGTGTTTCCATTCTAAGTTTAGTGCATCTTTTTAAGAAAAAAACACTCAAGCAATTATGTAGTGTTTCAAATACTATTTGTTTGGTAGGAACTTACGCATTTAAAGATCGTTTGGGCACAACCCTCTGCTGGGCCGCGGCCCCAGTCCCGGCCACGGCAATGTTGGCTTCAGCATCATTTCTTGACTCCTCAATTAGCACCATCTTTCTATATATGCTGGTTGCAGTTGGAAGGTTAATGGAAGAGAGGAGAGATAAGATAACTATACCAGGCAGTTCAAGTCAATAGTGGAGAGGTTTGGGTGGAGAGATGGAACTTGACTTGGCCACTTGAGTTCTTTACTTACAAATAGTAGCAACTGGACAAGCTAAGCAAGCAACAATTACGCGGTTTATTTTATTATTAATATTATTTTTGGTATTCATGACGCGGTTTGGGAATTCAAGTAACAACTCTGGGGAATTCCCTGAATTCAGATTAAATGTGTTAAATTGGACTCCAGATATCACATCTTGTTTGTAGGCTTCAAATTTAGATCATGGGCCTGATGATTTTTAACTGGGTCTAAACAGTATGACTCGACTCAAATTTCTTACCAGTTAAATTAACAACTGTGTTTTCTCATTGCGGGATACGCCATAACTTTTTGAAACAGATACTGATGTTTTTGGTGAATATATTGGAAGCATGGCTATTCTATTAATATCAGATCAAATTCAATTTGAACCGTTCGATATGCATTGAAATTCATGCGGAAAATCAAAAATTATAAACAGTTCGTGCAAGAAAATTTTAATAGAAATCGGGATGACATTTTGAACTGAGAAATTATAACTGCGTGGGCCGGGTAGCAGATGCGTTAAAAATTTATATGAAATAAAGTAATGTCAATTCACTCGTGTCCTAGTTAAATGAAATAATGAAACATGAACAGACTACTTAAATAAAAAATCAAGTAAAGAAAAAAAACTATATAGCAAAATTATGGATTAAGGTTTGGCTTTTTGGAAATTTGTCTTCAAACTATTCACAAACCAGTATATACAGATTAAAAAATGTCAAATTAAGGAATGAAATTACAATTGCTTTTGCAGATCAAATTGAAAAAAAGATATCTCCATGTGCATATCCAAGAAATAAATGAATTGCTTTCACTCTATACAGATGATCATGCACTGAGCATCTCGATTGCTTGATATGTTCCTCAATTTTATTGAATATATGCTTTCAGTTCTTCTTCCAAATCTCCCTACAAAATAACATAAATGGTTTTTATTTACTCAAAAAAATATCTCTTTTAGCAAGGTCTAATGACTAAAAAGTTCAATAGTTCTACTATTGAGGAAGTATTTTTACCAGTCTCTGTTTCAACTCCTCAACTGATTTTTCTCTCCGACGAGCAAAATATTTCAGGGACTGCAACAAGCAACATTTAAGATAAATGAATTAATCAAAAGATATTCATTAAAAAAAACTATATATAAGGGGGCTTAATGCAAAAAACATCAGAAGAAAGAAATCACTAACCCCTCGTCTTTGCGCCTCGACCGATCTCCTCAAGGCCTCCTTTTTACTCAACAAATTATCAGGCAGCAGTTTCATCGGCCGACGGTAATTCTTCCCACGGTAAATTATAATAACATGATGACTCCTCACCTTCTCTACTGCCACAAGGGCCCCACCTGTCATTAATTCTAGAAGCTTCGCAGTGTATGTGATCTGACTTATCCCGGTTTGTTTTGTAATTACTTTCACCACCTCTTTGTGTTTCCAGTGCTGGTGTACACTTCCAATTACTCCATCATAAACTCCTCTCCTCCCTGCCCAAAATTATATAAAAAATATGGGTGAGGCTATGGTAATATGCATATTACGGATCGACCTGTGCTATGGATTTATATCTCTATTTTAAAAGTTCAAATAGTCGATCTGAACCGTTCAACATGATCTCCATATGGAAATGTATTTGGAGACCAAATTTTATATTTTTTAGAATTTTTTTACTATTTTTTTAGATAATTAGAAAATCACTTGATTTAAAAATTCTAGACCATCCGAAAATAGTGATTTTCTAGCTACCAATAAAATAGTAAAAATATTAAAAAATATATAAAATTTGGTCTCCTAGTACATTTTCATATGGAGATCAAGTTGAACGATTCAAATCGACTATTTGGATCAACATGATTTGCACATGAAAATGTACTTGCAAACTAAATTTACATTTTTTTTTTAAATATTTACTATTTTCTAGATAGGTAGAAAATCACTCTTTTGAACGGTCTAGAATCGTTAGATCAAGTGATTTTCTACCTATCTAGAAAAATAATAAAAAAATTCTAAAATATATAAAATTTTATCTACAGGTATATTTTCATATGAAGATCAGTTGAACGGTTCAGATTAATTGTTTGGACTCTTAAAATGAAGATATTGATCCATAGTACGGACCACTATGCGCTATGCATAGTACCGTAGTCTCACTCAACCCAAATTACTTAAAAGAAAGAATGCTATATAATTATATAAAAAATATATTGTAACACTGAATTGGCTAAATAACTAGACCAATTAGTGAGGCTACGGATCAATATTTTCATTTTCAAAGTTAAAACATTCGACCTGAACTGTTCAACGTGATTTTCATATGAAAATGTACTTGCCAGTTACATTTTACATTTTTTAGAATTTTTTTACTATTTTTCTAGATAGGTAAAAATCACTATTTTTTAATGGTCTAGAATTTTTTAGATCAAGGGATTTTCTACGCATCTAGAAAAATAGTTAAATATTCTAAAAAATGTAAAATTTGATCTACAAGTATATTTTCATATGGAGATCATGTTGAATGGCTCGGATCGATTATTTGAACTTTGGAAATGAAGATATTGATCTATAGTACAGACCAATGTAAGCTATGCATAGTACCATAGTCTCCCTCAACCCAACCCAAATTCCTTGAAAGAAAGAAATGCTTTGCCAATACAGCAATATTTTTCATAAATATTGTGATTTTTCATACCAAGTAATAAATGCTTCTCCATTTTAAGACCAATGGATCTGAGAGTGCATCTTTCTTCTTCGGTAAGAAGTTCTATATCTGAATTTGGCATCAAAGGCCCTGACAAAGTTTTTAATTTTGCCATCTCTCTCTCTGATCTCTCTATCTTTTTCCTAAGCTGTTATTGAAATTAAAGAAAATATTAAATACAGATCATAGATTCATCAATAAATTTGTCTTGAATAAAGTTGGTACTTTCGAGAAGTATTTCCACAATTATTTCAAATTAAGTTGATACCTCACTACTCCAAAAAAAAAAAAAATTAGTAAATAAGTGAATACTAGTACAGAATAATATCAATCTTTGTTAAAAAATTGTATAAAATAAAACTCAGAAGTAAAGAAAAAGACAACTTATTAAGTAAATTTTTTTTTATAAGATTAAAAGGATAGAGAAAACATACAATGAAAAGCTTTCTTTCTTGGTCTTTAAGTTCCTTCTCTAATCTCAACTTTTCAGCTTCCAACTTCATTTTATCCACGCATTTTTCATTTTCACCCTCTAAATAGTTCATTTTTATATCCTGGAACTCCTTAAATGACCCAATACAATCCGAATTATCTACTGATCGATCCATAATCTGAAAGTATCTTAACGCCTTTAATCGTGCCTCCTCTTCTATATTTTGCTCATCAAATAATTTGTTTTCTCTGTCAGTAATTTGATTCACAACCTTTTCTGTGACAAAATCTTTCCCTCTGTACAAAATTATGAAATCTTTGTTTCTCAATATAACCACCCCACCTGTCAGTCTCTGTAAAAAGGCATGAGAAAAGCTTTATAGAATATGAAATTATGGTCTAATGAAGGGTTTCATGTATACCCCTCCAAAACCTCAAAATTACGTATTTCCCCCTCTAAAATTCATATATCATGTTTACCTCTCTAAATTTCAAAAACTCACAAATTTACCCAATTTATTACCTTTTGAATTAAAAGTCATTTTAAAATTTTTGAGGGGCATACATGAAATTCCTTAATGTAAAACAGAAAACTCATAGAAACAGACAAGACAAAAAAAAAAATTTAAGTACCTTGAGTTCAGATGCCATTTGCGCATGGTCAGTGTACATACCGACTTTTATTGCTATTTTCGCTACTAAACTCTTCTCCCATAATTTTATAATTGCCTCGGCCAAGCCTTGAAGCTTTCTATTCCTCCCTTTTGTAACATATAAAAAAATAACATCAAAAAAGAAATAAAGGCCTACAAAAATAGAAAAAAAAAGAAACAAGGATTGTATAGAACAAAATCTCGTAAAAATGCTTTGTATGTACCAACCTGTACCATTAATGTCCCTTGCCGGTGCATGCTGCTATAAACTTATAATAATAACACATCGTTTTCTTATCAGGTACGGGTAAGGGTAAAGTTTTTTCCGTTAACATGACGGGTAAGGATACGGATAAAGACTATTTCGGACCTGTTACCCGGTAGGGTAATTATTGAAAATAAAATTATGGATATAGATATATTTTATATGGGGATGATGTATCATATGATATAGTTTTATTCATGGCCCATATATATCTATTCAGTGGCACCCATTTATCCATTTACCCGACCCGTACCGTATTCAATAAGACAGGTATGCGTAAGGTTTTTTCATGAGCTTAACGGGTACAGGTATGAAAATGATTCCACCCAACCCGTATTGTACCCGTTGACACCCTTAATTGTATAGAACAAATCTGGTAAGACTGCTTTGTATGTACCAGCCTGAACCATTAATTATGTCTCTTACTGGTACATCAACTTACCTAGTGCAAAATGTGTAGGAAGGGCTCGTGAAATGAACCGAAGCCACGTCAGCTCATCGTCAGACAGAGTCGGTCTAACATATGGCGGCAACCGCCTAAATGGGGTCTTAAAACCAGGTACTACCTCTGGTAACAGGTCTGCATCCACTGGCATTGGGCCCCGCCACCACCAGTCTATGAACCGAGGGCCCAGGCTGTTTAACAACCTGTCAGCTTCCCTCTCATATAGTGATTTTGTAATGGGTTTTTCTTCCTTTAATTCATCGGTCTCGGATAAAAGATGATAATTCCTTTTATTTACTTGGTATATTATAAGAGAATCTGTCGTTGTTAGAACTACCAGCCCCCCTGTTTTTGCCTACAGATGGAAAATAATAAAAAAAATTAAAGCAAATTAATTTTGTCAAAAGAAAAATAAAAATTTTGGCCAATAACTTCTTTTTCTCCTATAACTTTATAATTCATTATAATTTTTTTGTTTACCTGCTTATTTTATGATACCCTAGTGACACTTTATTTCATTAATTTTTCTCAAGGTCATATGCATATTCTCTCAAATGACAAAGTATGAGAAAAATACACATGAGGAAGTAATAAAAGGCTATAAATTAAAACTTTTCTGTTATGTCCTTTAAAAAATTTAGTTTTTAAAAAAAATATACTATAACCTCCCCACCCCCCTCATAAAAAAAATTACATGACACTTATTTATCCAGGTCCCTTATCTCAATTTTCTGGTTTTGCCCCAGGAAAAATATGTAAAAATATATTACCAACCTCAGCAATTTCGCGAGCCCGATCCATGTTTCTCTTTAGAGGGTCTACAATCTTGACCATTGCAAGCTCCTGAAATCTCCAAGTCCATTTTATTTCCTCTACCACTTCAGCTGTTATCCCGGCTTTCCTTGCCTTTATCCACCTATTCAATGTAATTAAATCTAGGTTTACTTAGTAAAAAAAAAATGTTTTAATGTAATTTATTATCTGTACAGGGCCTGGATTTATATCTGAATTTGGCATCATAGGTGGTATATATACTGTATTTATTAAATCCAGGTTTAAGACACTTATTTATCCACCTATTCTATGACACTTATTTATTATCTGTACTGTACAGGACCTGAGACTTCAAATAGAATATATACCAAACTTTTTACTTATAGAAATTATTTAAAAATAATATAAGGTAATAGATGGATTACCTTGAGATTTTGATGTCATAGAAGGAACCGAAATATTTTTTCGGTTCCTTTAAATCAGAAATTTTATTTGGTGGGTGGTACGCTGAATCTTAAAGTAACCGAACAAAAAAGTTTCGGTTCCTTCTATGGATCAAAATTTTCATACAATCCATCCATTACTCTATATTATTTTTATATTATTTCTATAAATAAAAAATTCTGGAATATATCACATACACCCTTGAAAAATCGAAGGCCTTCATATGTTATGGACTCCAGATTTCTATATGAGTATCAGAATTACTGTAATTTTTGTGTTTTGGGGGATTACAATTAATCGAATTGCTACAACTATTGATAAATGGGTAGAATTTTTGCTGATACAAACGAACCTCTTTATCCGTCTCCCCTCGATTCTCAACCTCCGCAATTTGTCCGGTGCAATTCTCTTCTCAGCCTCAGTAATCTCTCTCTTCTTCTTCTCTCTCCTAAAAACTACAATTTCACCATCTCTCTCACTCTTCCCACCAATCCACGGCAGATTAGGCCTCTCCTCCTCCTCCACCTCCTCATCCCATTCCCCAATTCCTTCAAACTTCTCTTCAATTTGGTCTAATTTTTGCAACGATTTGACTGATTTGATGATTTCAAAAACAACTTTTCTGGTACGGCCATTGCGAATCCTCTTTGAGAGAGAGCGGCGCAAGGAGGGGTCGTTAGTGGGAGGATCAGGGAGAAGGAGAGGAGGAGGAGGAGTGGTCATCCATGGGGCGGTTGGGATTCTGACACGTGGTGGAGGGTCAGTGGTTGATGGAGATTGAGTTTGGTTGAGGTGGGGTTTGGGTAGGAAAGGGGAAGGAGAGGCGAGAGAAGAGGAGAAGAGAGGCATTCGCTATGCGCCTTTGCTGTTGTCGTCTCTAATCTTTGCATCAGAAGAGAGAAGAGAAGAGAAGAGAAGCTCTTAGCTGACTGGTGGTAGTGAAGTGAGAAATGAGGTGCCCGATTTTTTCAAGAGTCCGTATCCTCTGAGGTAACAAAATATTTGGGTTTAGATCCGGACCGTCCGATCAGAATCCAATCCTTTAATAATCATGCGGATTCTGATCCGACGGTCTGTCTGTAAATTCAAATTTCTGTTTACCCTAGGTTATATGAAATCGATTTTTCCTTACCATGTAAGCGCTTTTTTTATTCTTTTTTATTTGAGAAATTTCATGTGTATATTTCTCATGCGTAATTATATGAAAAATTATAAATTAATTTGGTATAAAAATATCTGTAAAAAAATTAAGTTTATAAATTAATTTTAATATATTTATTTTTCATCGGTTTTTTTTTACTGATTTGATTTTAATTTACAATTTTACAATTTTAAAAATTTTGCTTACAATTTTAAAAATTGTCTAAATTAATTTCCTTACGAGCAATGTATTTATTTTTAAATTTTGCTTGTAAGCACATCACTCGTAAAAGTAGATTAGTTTTAACAATTGAATATGTTATTCGAAGACAATTCGATAAATTTTGAAGTTACGTTCATCAAAACGTTCATTAAACTTAGAAACACATTCTAATTCTACTTATACACATGTATCGTTAATTTAGGAAGGGAGGAAGAGGACATTTGTGTTCATTTAAAATCAAAGCGCATATTGGTCAAAAATAGAAATTTTCTCAAGAAATTTTCTCAAGATTCTATATCAGGCACGAATTAAAAATAAAAAAACGGACGCTCCTGATCTAAAAATAGAAAAACTTTAACGGGTGTGGTGTTTTGACAATTTAGGAAAGAAGAGCAATTAACGGCTTCTATATCTATAGACTAGTTCTACTTCTATACTCTACTAACTTGTCAACTCTCAGAAATATCAATTGCAAAAAAGTTAAAAAAATCAATTCCTTGAAGGATCTAGCTAGTAATGCTTATGATGTATAGCAGAACTGATGGCAAGCCAAACCGAAAAAGGATTAGGGAAGCTCTAAGCTTCAATAATGAGGTACTTTGTTGAATAATTTAGATTAACTTGTGATATTTGTTAAGCTTACTATAACGGTCTAACAACGTGTTGTAATATCTCAATAGGTACCAAAACTCAAGAAACCAAATGAAGCAAAAGAAGACTCAGGTCATTGTTCAAATGTGGTACCAGACCTCGAAATAACTTATCCCCAGGTTTTGCGGTATCCGACTGGGATAAGTATCTTAAAATGGTACGACCTCCGCGAAGTGATTGGGTCTGGCGGTTTTGGTACGTACATTATCACCTTCACCAACTTCTCATTCAATGTTCTTTTTTTCTTACAAGTACAATATCTGGATAAATATATTTTCTAGCTACAACACATCTTTGCATCGAAAAAGCGACTGGATTAAAGTATGCTTGCAAAGTTATTGCAAAGGAGAGATTGATCTCAGAAACACAAAGAAGAAATTTGCGGCTTGAGGTATGTATGATGGAGCATCTGTCAGAACACAACCATATCATCCAATTGCTAGGCGCATACGAAGATCATCATAAGGTTTATCTAGTCATGGAACTATGTGAAGGTGGCGAGTTATATGACCGAATAGTAAATATGCATTTTTGCACTGAGAGCGATGCAGCTACCGCATTTAAGGATATTATCCAGGCAGTGAAGGTCAGGGAACCTCTACCTCCGTGTTTTCTTATCTATCTTCGTGTGGTGGTTTTATTTTTTTATATATTTGTTTATGTGAAACAGGTCTGCCATGACAACGGCATAATGCATCGAGACATTAAGCCTGAAAATCTGTTATACACCAGCAAAGAGAAAACAGCACGACTCAAGGTTATAGATTTTGGCTTGTCGACATTCTTTACTCCAGGTACTTGATTATTTTTATAATGTGCTTAAGATTGAGGCTAATTCAGGAACCAAATATGCGCCTAGTACCTTTTTTGAATTGCTAATTAATCATTGCTATCTTTTCTTTTCTTTTGTTTACATTTAGGTCAGCGATTTCGTGAAGTAGTTGGGACATATTGCTACATGGCACCCGAGGTTCTAACGGGAGACTATGGCAAAGAGGTTGACATCTGGAGTGCGGGGGTCATCCTTTATATTCTTCTCTGTGGTGAAACTCCATTTTTTGGCGGTAAAAATAATTCCATTCCTTGTTTTTCCATCCTTCAATTTTTTTTTTTTTTTTTTGGAAAAGCAGAACTGCAGAACTTTACTGAATTTATATAACGAGATGTTCTCTGATAATGTTCTTTCGTATATAATGTAGAAACTGACGAGGAAATTAAATTAGCCATAAGAAAGGGTGAAATTGATGAGATGAAATTAAATTTGCATGAAATTTCTGAGGACGCCAAGGACCTTGTGAGGGGAATGCTAAATCTTGACCCTAAGAAACGACTAACGGTACAGCAAATACTTGGTAAGTAATGGTTTATACAAACCTAATTTTATGGGTTGTAACTGAACAAGTAAAAGTTTAAAACCATCCAACAGGACACATGCTTTTTTGGTCAGGTTTCGATTACCTGTTAGGCAAGCTGGTAGGGTTAATTCGGGCTGGTTGTTTGTATAACACAAAGTAAGATGATGTTATGTAACATATTCTACCAAAATCAGTTATTTATGTAATGTATTCTTATATATACAGAATTGCATACACATATATAGGAAATCTTTTTCTTACAAAAATACCAATTGCAGAGCATCCTTGGCTGGTAAAAATGGAGACGCGCAACTTAGATCGAGGAAAGAAGGTCCAATCAAGAAGGAATATACTCCAATCAGTGATAGTCTCCAATTAGGTCTGAGTCAGATAGCCTCCAATTTTAAAGGGCTCGCCAATTAACATGGTGCAGTTGGAAATGAGTGAAAGCTATTGTTGAGTAGAACTCATGCAGAAATTTAAATTGCATGTTTAAACACTATGGTTTTCTAGGTTTTTCTGTCTGTGGGTTGCCTTAGATTTATGTAATTAGCATAATTTGCTTTTTTTTTTGCTTTTTGAAGTTGACTGTATCTAATATCCATGTAAGATTTTAGGGATTTAAAGGAATTAAGAGAAACTTAAGGGGTATTGTTTGAAATTTGAAGTTGTGTAATTAGTATTAGCTGCACCTCTGTTTATTTATTTATTTCTCCATCTATTATTGTTTCTTAAGTTGAGCATGATCTAATATATAGATTATAGAGCAATGTAGTAATGTAATTATTATTCTTATTTTGCTTTTTTGAGTTGTGCAATTAGCATTATCTGTAGCTCTGCTTATTTATTTACTTGTCTATTAATTTTTTTTTAAGTTGAGCATGATCTAACATATTACATATAGATCAATGTAGTAATGTAAATATTATTCTTATTATTCTCCAGTGAACTCTTCATTATTTGTGGGTTCATTTTTGCTGTTTCAGACAAGCATTTGGTTCTTAGGGAATATTTTGTGTTAACATGACCATAAGGCAGTCTATCTACCTAAGAATTCATCCAATAATACTTTTTATCTAAATATGCCTGGATAACTTCATATACTGTTAACAAAATCTTATCCAATTAATGATGTTATTGAATTATAGAATCAACTCTATCTAAAAAAATCATGGGAGGGTTGGTTCTTATGGATCTGTTAGAGATGAACATTGTTTTGTTAAAGTAGCATTGGAAGTGCACCAACGTAGATTCTTTTTTTTTTTGGTAGTGGTGCATTGATACCTGAACTGGGGCATGGGGGCACCATTTTACCAGTACAAGTCATTTGAATTTTATCTTGCATTTTCCATGACTAGTACACTGGGTGTAGGGGTTTTAAGAAATTAATGGGCTGAACTGCATAATATGCCTTTTTCAGAATCAGTTGCAGGGAGAGAGAAATTTGGGGGCAGGTATTATTTAAGTTGTTGAATTACCATTGAAATTCAAACCTGACATATGGCTTAAACTTGAGGAATACTGACAAGTGATAACTGGGAGATGGGGGTTTACTGGTAAAAATAAAATTTTAGATGGGCTAGGAATAATGGCCCAATTTGTAGTTCATAATTCCCTACTATAGGCCATAGCTACTTAGCTAGGCTAAGATTTTACAAATAGAAGCCTATTGAATAAGAGGAAATGTATGGCAGATTAGCAGTGATTGCATGGAAGCTGAAAGCAAATGCTAAATTGTATGCTTACAAATTACTATTTTAAAATATGCACTGAGTTGCATATACAAATACTGCCAATTAGCCCACAATTAAGAGTATATATTAGAACGCCATAGAAAATCTTATAATCAAGCCCATATATATAGTGTTCTCAATTTCTGACAAACTTCCTGATTTTTCTCATTTAAACTAGCAAAGAATATTGGGAAACCACAAAAAAAAATCCTAAAAAAAAAAATATCCTTACAAAAAAAAAAAAAGAGGAATTGCAAAAACTAAGTGAGAAATTGAGAATACATAACTAGAGTTGTGCTTCTTAATTTAGTGTTTAGTACAGACAACTCTTATTAAAAAAATTATTTTCATATAAATGAAATCATAAATGGCTTGAGAATGAAAAAAAAAATTAGTAAAGGACCTTTCCAAGCACTAGTTTTAATAAAGGACCTTTTTCTAAAAATTTCTTTTAAAGTTGTAATAGATGTAGCCATGACGAATTAAAAGTAAAATTGATAGTTAGTTAATGGTTATCCATGCAAATCATAAAATGTCATATACCTATTAAGTATTATTATACAAGACATTGGTGGTTAGTCTATCACTGATGTTTAATTGTTTTCTCTCCTTATGTAGTGTCGCATAATGTGTGTTTGCTATCACCTAACAAATGTGCGCACACGCACACACTTGAACCACACTTTGTCTGAACTGCATTTTATAATTGGTGCAAAGACCTAAATCATGACACCTATCCATCCCCTTTTTCATACTTTATTTTAATGCTTGGTTTTAGGTAGAATAAAAATAAAATAAGGGTATTTCACAAAAAATAGTTTCATACATGTCTCTGTCGTGTTTTACTTTAAAAACTTCTCAACAAAAAATCAAATTCAAATAATAAAACAGAACGATTAGAACAGCTAGATGTGTATTGTTTCTTCTATATGCAAATCTATTGTGGTACTTCATTTAAATTTGACGGGTATTAAGACTTAAGAGCATAATGAATCAATGGTCAGAAATTGTGTGTGTGTGTGTGTGTGTGTGTATTGTTGAAATCTAATTATCTAAACCATCCAGATTAAGCCGCACGACTCATGCCTTCGTACTCCGGACTATAGTCACAAGATTCGTGAATTATTCATGAATTATTCGCGAATTATTTATGAATTATTCGTGGATAAATCATTTTTTTGGTGATAACGAATTGAACGCAGAATTATTTGATTGACCGAATTTTACGAATAATTCGCAAAATTTTCCAAAATTTTTCAAAAGAAAATGTTGAGGAATAAAATTCTCGTATACTATCCGAAATCATTGAAATGAGACAAATTTAATTATACTGTATATCAGAATTAGCTAACCAGAGATCCTTGCAGATTGAGTTGTATCATTGTTTAAATAATAACAATACCAACCCAGAGCGGCTCTGGTTGAAAACTTGAATAATTTGATAACCAATGCATAATTTGAAACTCTTTTATATGTGCCACATTGAATATGAAATTGGGAATTGTGAATCTTATCTCCTTTCAATAATAAAAAAAATGATAAAAAAATTATGGAATTCTTTGATAACGGGTATTATTTAACGATATGACAACATATTAAAATAATTTCAAATTTTAAAAAATGAATTTGTTGTGTTTTTTCTCATATATTCACACATTCTCACTTCAATATTTATACAATATATCCGAAAATTAATTGATGATGCATTAATAATTGTTACATTTCGATTTCACATAGATTGAAAGCATTTGATGAATGAAAAGTTATGCTTTAGACTTCAAAACGTTTTATATACAAAATATTTGTATCAAAGAAATTCTGTTCATAAAAAATATTTCAAAATTAAAAGTATATATATGATAAATGTTGTGATTGTTAATTAATCTGTTGTCCTCCCTAAGATTCAAAATAAAATGTTGCTTGATCAGATGACATGTTTTCCTTCTTGTTATTGAAGATTCTCAACATTGCTATATATATATATATATAAAAAAAAAAAATCTAAAGACTAGTCTACTTGGCCGAAATGACTGAAATTTTGTCGGTATATTCCGATTTTGTTGGAACAACTTGTATAAAGCCGTGATGGTTCTCTTTTTGCATATCCAACGATGTAATTTAAGATTGCATTCCAGTTTTTACCAGAACTATGAAATTATCAAGTGGTACACTTCCTTAATTTGGTAATTAATAGTGGCAGAGCCAAATACAATCAGAATTAGACAATTATCTACCATTGATTTTTTTTTTTAAATATAGTTTGATATAGAAGTGGACTAAGTAACAATGATTAATTGCTCGGTAGCTCCCTTCCTTGGTGGACCAATAGAATGCTTATCCGACCAGTGGGACCCACAGGTCAGCGGGATGGGGACCGCAATATCTCCGTTTTGTTATGTTACATTGTTACCGTTGAAACGGCAGCGTCCATCAATTGCATGGGACACAACCACCGTCTCATCAAAAATTTGAAGAACATCTTTTTCTTGTTCCCCCCCTGCAAAACCTAAAAATTTGAAGAACATCTTTTTCTTGTTCCCCCCCTGCAAAACCTAAAAATTGAATGTCTGTCTACCAGCTATTCAGCTAAGAATTGGTGTGCCTCCTTCGGACGTACACAATCATGAATTTCATTTATTTTCAATAATTTACATGTCTTTGGCAGATTTTATATTCTATGATGTAATTCAAAATTTGAGTTTAGAATACGGACCGTCTGTTAAGAATCTGGACCAATTTAGAAACTTGCGGTGCGGATTAATTATAGGAAGCTGGCACCTTTAAATTCGTAACGGACAATCCGAATTCTTCACGGGCAAACTCAAAATTTTAGTAACAATGTGAACTCATAAATGTTGTCCCTCATGGAATACTTCAATAAAATATACAGATCAATCTATAAGTATATTTTGTGTCATTCTAGTTTTTAAGAAATAAGCCAGTGAAATTCCCCTTTCATAAGAATCCTAATTAAAAAAATATAAAGACAACTTATAAGCGTACTTTGCACTAATAAATATTGAAAAGGATAAGACCATAGTTGAGAACCTTTATCACGCTTCAATGCTATATATACATCATATATAATTTCTTTTATGTGACAATTAATTGTTATGTTGTCAATTATCAAATATAAATAAATGTCCAAGAAAATGATATTCACACATTCAAATCCATAAAATACAAAACATCACTTGTAAATTTTATTTCACTTAAGCTACTCTTTTCGTTTTCTTTCTCTATCATGCACTAAAGTACATCATGAAAGTATGAAACAGTGTGACTTGAGAGTGAATAATTAAATAAAAGATCTTTCTAAAAAAAATTAAATAAAAAAATATCTAGGCTTATGATTTCTTTTTCAAAGGGTATAAAAAAGTACATCTCATTGCATTATATCAATCTTAGTGAAGTACAATACTAATAAACAAATAGCTTTGGTCTTGATTGCAAATATCTAAAAAATTATGTATTATCTACGAGGATAGTTAAGAGTAAAATTTGCATATATATGTTTTCCTAGCTACCACCCATCTTTCCATGGAAAAATTGATTGGACATAAGTATGAATGCAAAGTAATTGAAAAGGAGAGTGATCTCATAATATCAGCCAAGAAATGTGCAGCTTGAGGTCAGTATGATATCATGGAGCATATGTTCAATTGTAGTGTCAGATTTTGATTTATTTTTATCCCCATATCTTACGGTATTCAATTGGGACAAATATCTTTAAATGGTTTGATCTTATAGTTTTGATTTTCTCTGATTTCTCATTTTAAAATTCAAAAATATGTCCAAAATCAATAATACAATTAGTCCACTTATATTATTTTTTTATCAAATATCCTATTAGAAAATAAAAGTAAACTTATTTGATAAAATATTTCAACTTTTTTTTTCTTATATATAACAAGTTAGGAATTATGATACGTTAAAAGATTAATTTAGTGTAACATTTGCATGATAGCATGCAAAAAAAAATTCTCTCTTCATGAACTTGTCATTATCTATTACTGTTTGCATCATGTACATGTAGGCATTCTTTCTGTTATTGTGCAATGTTAAAATTCTAATGATCAAGTCAACCACTTTAATTAACTACATAATTTGTTTGTACAAGTCTTTCCAAGCACTAGTATCCATAAATGACATTTTTCTAAAAATTTCTTTTAAAGTTGTAATAGATGTAGCCATGACGAAATTAAAGTAAAATTGATAGTTAGTTAATGGTTATCCATGCAAATCATAAAATGTCATATACCTATTAAGTATTATTATAATAGACATTAGTGGTTAGTCTATCACTAACGATTAATTGTTTTCTCTTCTTATGTAGTGTCGCATAATGTGTGTTTGCTATCACCTAACAAATGTGCGCACACACACCAGCACCCCACTTTGTCTGAACTGCATTTCATTTCCAAAATTTTAATTGCCTTGAATAATAGATGTGTTATGTTAGGATATCATATTACAGTTTTTTATTTTTACAAAAGAAATAAAAAATTTATAGGATCAAAAATATGACAAAAGAAAATTATGACATGGAATGAACCACACCAAATGTGTGGTTACTTTGGAAGTTGATTTGTGGTTCTTTACTTCTTTAAGAAGGACAATAAACTGTGACATTAGGGGCATTGCTAAGATTTTATTAAGAGTATTTTTGCTGATACAACTAGCAGGTTGCGGACTGTCGTAAATTAATCAATTCAACTGTGTACTGTTTAGAAATAGATAAAAAAAAAAATCAGAGATAGATAACAATCTGAATATACACAGACCTATATCCAGTTTTCAAAACCCAATTACTTATCCTTGATTCAATGTGGCTTTGCCACTGTGTGGCACCTCAAGGACTCGCATCAAATATATAATCTTAATAAATTTATAAAGAAACTACACATATAATTAGGTCCCTTCCATGTGATAAAAAAAAAAAAAAAAATTGGTATCTTTTCAGCTCTTTAAAAAATATTTGTTACTTCTCTAAAATTAAAAGAAGCTGGGGTTTTGGGTGTCGGTTTGAACTTTGACACTTGCTAAAATATAGGCGAATTATATGTATATCTGGTTTGTTTTTTCTTTCTAATTGGACCCCTTCTACAAGGATGTAGGCAATTCCGGAGATTTTAAAGACCCAAATCATGACGAATTCAGAGTAGGTCCCTTGGTAGAGAGGGAAAAACGTGTCGTGCCGTGCCGTGCCGTGACCAAGTAAATTTTTCACGTGCCGTGCCGTGCCGTGACAAAAATTACGAGGGGTGGTCACGGCACGCGAGTCACGCCGTGACTCGCGTGCCGTGACTAAGTCGTGCCGTGACTAATTCGTGCCGTGACCAAACGTGCCGTGACCAAACGTGCCGTGACCAAACGCGCGTTAGTCAAGTTTGATCGTATTTAACGTTTTAAAAAAAAATATGAAACGATTCTTTAAAATTTAAATGTTTTAATTGAAATTTAAATGTAAATATTTTAATTAAAATAAAATTATACCTTATAGGAAGGTATGTTAGTGTATTGCTTTGTTACTGCCGTGACTGGCGTGTCTTCCGTTCCGTGACTCGCGTGTCCCGTGCCGTGCCGTTTCTGTGTTCCGTGCCGTGCCGTGCCGTGACCAAGACAATTTCCGTGCCGTGCCGTGCCGTGTCTTCTTTGCCAACAATTGGTCACGGCACGCGAATGGTCACGGCACGGGACACACGAGTCATGGCACGTGACCGACACGCGTGCCATGCCGTTCTGTACGGAGCCGGCTCCGGCGTGCCATTTTTCCCACTCTATCCCTTGGTTTAATGGGTGTGATGACCTTCCGATCAGCATCAAGATTCGTGCAATCTGCATCAAAATCCGTGTGAATCTGTATCAATTTCCGTGCACACAGATTTAATGCTAATCATACGGTGCTAGAGTTAATTGAACCTAAAAGTAGGTCCGATACCCATCGGACCTACTCCTATCTCAATCATGACACTTATCCATCCCCTTTTCACCTTCATTTTTTTTTTCAAAAGAAGAACGACTCGGATGGTTAGATCTTATAATTTATTTTAATGCTTGATTTTAGGTAGAATAAGATAATGAGTTTCTCAAACTTTTTATTTTTCATGTCTCTATCATGTTTTACTTTAAAAACTTTAAATAATATAATTTAAATTCAACTAATAAAATAGAATGACTAAATATGATATATATTGTTTTTTCTACGTGGAAGAGGCCCACGGGTACAACCTAGAACGAATAAAATAGAATGACAGATAATAAAGACTATAATGCAGCTATGAGAGATAACAAAGACTATAATGCAGCTATGCTATGACATGAGATTATAATGCAGCTATGACATGACATTTCAATATAAATCTGGACCTACCCTCTCAACACCGACAAGAGATATTTGACATTTCAAACTACTATAGTGCACAGCTATAACATGACATTTCAATATAAATCTGAACCTACCCTATAACTACGCGGCAAGAGATATTTGAATATAGATCTGCACAGCTATGAGCCTATGACAATATAAATACTGTGACATTATGGTATAACATTTCGACACCGACAATGAGATGACATTACAATGAGATGACACTGACAAGACAAGACATATTTAACATTTTACACTACTATAACTACGCGACCTACACCAACCCAATCTAAACTCCGCACACAAACATGCACATCGGAGCATTTCTTTCTCTTCTTCAAATGCGAATTTAATTCTGAATTTGAATCATTTTTTATCGGAAACTTTACGGAAGCACAATAGTCTCTTATCTTAGCAAGAGGCGAACAGTAGGGGCAAAATTGACCGCTCAAGTAAGCGCTCTACATTTCCTCTCCGCTTGACAAATCATTCAATCAGATGATCGCTTCTAGTTGTAGAGGCCTTTTCTTATGGTAACATTGTTTTCAAAGCAAATTTCTGTTGTAATGGCTTGTGAGGTTTTGACATTTGAATCCCAAAAGTAGGATTGATCGTCTTCCTAGCGTAATCTCTGTTTCGATTGCCCCTTCGTATGCTCTGCGAACTTTTCAGGTTTTAGCTTTGTTTCTTAATATTATATTGATTTTATTTGAGGCTAGTTGTTTAATTGCTCAATTGAGGTTTTAAATGGTTTTGCAGCACATGCTTCCTTTAATCGCTCAATTGAGGTTGATTTTCAAATTTAGAGTAAAAGGAAAGGGGTACGTATACGATACATTTTATTCCCTATACAGACTATATAATTTTACAAAATAAAAAATGGATAGATGCATGTTTACAAAATAAAAGGTAAAATGGATAGATGCTTTTTTTTAATAAAAAGTAAAATGGATACTTTATAACTTTAAAATGAGTTTTAATAGAAAAGTCAATAAATTGAGTAAATTTTTTAGTTTTAAAAATTTGAAATAGTAAATATGATAATAGCAAGTTCTTTTTTAGTATACGTAAAATTCCCTCGTATATGGTTATTCTCCAAAGACTTGAACGGTAGTCTACAAAAATCTGTCACTATTCATAAAAAAAGGTGTTTTTTACTTATATGTTCGAAAATAACATAACAATTTTTGTCAGTGTACTCTCGAAAATAGTCACTTTTTAGCCTCGCAAATAGAGACATATTTTTGTACTGCGGATTGAAACTTAATTTTTTATTTACTTTAGAGGATCGGAATTTATTTTTTGTCCTACTATTGGTTGGCTAAACTTAAATAGTAAATTATTTGAGCAATATTTTTTGAGGATATTATGTTTATAAAATCCTGAAATTGAAAAAATTAATTTTGGAGAAAACTTTTTTTATCACTTAAAAAAAAAAGGAATGCTAAAGGGTAAAATTGTACAGTACGCACCAACAGTTATATATGCAGTCAAAAGAGCAGCACAATGTACATAGAAGCAGCAAGAAAAACAGATTCATGAATTTCTTTTGTCAGGATTTTTAAAATAAATATTATGACTATTTCAGTATTTCAAAAAATTAATATAAATCTATTACTGTTAAACTTTAAAAACAAACGATAATATATATTGATATGAAATATTTTGTCTAGATACAAAAAATATGAGCTATATACTGGTCCCATGGAGATCATTTTTCTCTAGTAAGTATCTTAATAAAAATAATTATTATTTTAAGAAAATAAATTCTAAACGTGTAAAATCTTACCAATTTTTTTTGAAAAGAAAGTGTACTTTTTAACATATTTTCAATTTTCTTTTTTTGTGGTGGCGGTTGTGGGATTAAACTGTGCTTCTGACAATACTAAAGCATGTTAAGAACTAGTCTTTGGTCTAGTGGCAAAGACACATGGTCTCTATGCGAGAGGTCATGGGTTCAAAATTCAGATGAGGAAATCATTTGTTGTAATAACAAGGGTATTAAATAATTTAGTGGCTTGACCTCCAACTTTACTCAAAAAACGAGTAGGGGTTAACTCTAAAGTTTGGAGTAAGTCAATGTGATGGCAACTATGGGTACAATATGTGACTATAGGAATATGTTGGGTTCAATTAAAAAAATGAATGAGTTTATTTTCGATTAAAACAATAATTTCTCGTGAATGACGCCTTGATTATCACAGCATAAAACTAGTTTAGGGAACTAAAACTTACATAAAGAAAATAAAGTACAGCAGAATAAGGGAAGAACAAGAAAATTGGAAACAAAATTGAAAAGAACAATGGTGAAATTGAGATCAGCCTTACAAATTCACCGATCAATTTGGTACTTTTTGAAAATTATATTAGACTTAACTTAATTTGTTTATAATGTGTCAAATTAATTCCAGTCCTGAATTCAATTATACAGAAAAGCTTGAGGTAGATGATTCTGTTTTTTTTTTTTACTTCTTTTGGGGGTGGGGGGGTGGGGTCCGGATCCCCTAAAGTAACCCAATCTTTGGGTTTTGGATTGAGACCGTCCGATTTGAATTCGTCGTTCGAGATTGTCTCGGAATTCGAGTTCGTCATCGGGATATGCGCGTCACTTGGCCGATGGATTTTCACGGATTCGAATCGGACGGTCCCGATCCAAAACCCAAAGATTGGGTTACTTCACTGGATCCGAACTTGGGGGGGTGCGGGACTGTGTTTCTCTTTGCTTTGATGGCATTATTGCATAGTTGGTACTACTTAATTAAGCTCCAATTTATTTTTTCAATTTGGTTACAATGCTGCACTCATTGGTGAGATTTTTTAATTTTGTAAATGGTTTTCTCTTAACTTGATAAATTTGAAACAGAGGTGCATTTGTTGAGTCAGGTCTTATAGTTGACAAGGATGCACAGCAAACTCTTAAAGTAAGACTTCTATACAAAGCACTAACTATTCAAAATTGAATCTTATAAAATACTTTAGTTTCTTAGAAGTACTTTCTGTAAGTTTCTGATTTTTCTTCTTCTGTTGCAACTTCATGCCACTCTGATGAATGTTAGGCGCAGAAAGTTTTTAAACATAACAATTGGGAAACTTTATTCGTTCTAGGTTGTACCCGTGGGCCTCTTCCACGTGTAGCATTTTGCTCAACCCGTCACAACATTATTTTCTACCTGCTACACAGTTCGATACTAGAGGCGGATTGAAGTACCAATAATAGTGTATTAATATTCGGTTCTCATGTGGTATTCGGAAGGCCGCCGCATACTGCATACCGCATATACGGTATGCGGCCGAATATACGGATTCTTATTCGGATTTATATATACAGATTTTTTATTAAATATTTAATCCACGGTACTTAAATATAATAAGATAGTATGTAGAGAAGTTATAAAAGACTTCTGAGTGGATGTAGAGAGGTTATAAAAGACTTCTGAGTGGAATGCTTGAAGATAACACCTATATGGCGGGTCTGGAACACCTATCTGGCTACACAATTCGATACTAGAGGATCAATTAATCTCTATTTGGCTTGAAGAAGATCAATTAATCTCTATTTTTTTTTTTAAATGTCATGGTAGTTTAAAATTGACCTTCATTTTTCGCATGAAAATTTTATATAATTGATCTTATATGTATTTGACTTTTATAGTGTGAAAGTCTGACTCCACCACTGGTTAGTACCACAGAAAAAAAAATATTTGAAAGCGCTAAAGAAAAAGGTTGTTGAATCTTAGCATAAAGAGGGAAATGAATTTGAGGAATAAAATTCTGGGGGAATTTCACGTATACCCCTCAAAAACTTCAAAATTACATATTTCCCCCTCTAAAGTTTCAAATTACGTATTTTCCCTTCTAAACTTCAAAAACTCACAAATTTACCCATTTTAATGTCTTTTATATTAAAACTCATTCTAAAATTTTAAAATACCTATTTTACCCTTTATTAAAAGCATATAAAAGCCCATCAGACTCAAATTTGAATTTGAAGGGTTCCTCTACGGTCCGATCCGCGCGCATCGCATTAAGATCTGTGCGCATCGCTTCAATATTTGTGTTGATCTAGCATGCACGGATCTTAAAGTAATTCTCATCCGTGCACATCGCATTAAGATCTGTGCATGTCACTTCAATATGCGTGTGTTCGCATCAAAATTTGTGCCGATCTTGCACGCACAGATCTAAAAGCAGTTCAGACGGTAGATGAATCGTTCATATTCAAATTTGAGTCTGATGGGCTTTATATGTATTTAATAAAGGGTAAAATGGGTATTTTATAAATTTAGAATGAGTTTTAATATAAAAGACAATAAAATGGGTAAATTTGTGAGTATTTGAAGTTTAGAGGGGGAAATATGTAATTTTGAATTTTTTGAGGGGTACACGTGAAATTCCCCCTAAAATTCTAGTATACTATCTCAAATCATTGAAATGAGACAAATTATATTATATAGTATATCCGAATTAGCCAACCAAAGATCCTAATAGATTGAATTGTATCGTTGTTTAAATAATAAGAATACCAACCCAGAGTGGCTCTTGTTAAAATCTTGAATAATTTGATAAACAATTCATAATTTTGAAAGTTTAGATGGCTTATTATGATATATGAGTGTGCCACATTGCATATGAAATTGGGAATTGTGAGCCTTATCTTCTTTCGATGATAAAAAAAAATTATGGAATTATTTTTAAAAAGTTTTAAACATTAAAAAATGAATTTGTACGATGTTTTTATATCATGTATATACATGTTGTCCCTTCAAATTATATACTGATTTGAATATTATTTGATGATGCAATAATAATAATAATAATTATTATTATTATTATTATTAAATTTAGATTGCACAAAAATTGAAACATTTGATGAATATAAAATTATGCTCTGGACTCAAACTTTCTTTTTATGCCATGATATTTGTACCAAATAAATTATGTTCATAAAAAAGAATTCAAATGTTGTGATTGTTAAATTAATCAGTTGCCCAAAAGATCCAAAATAAAATGCTGATGGTGTGAACAAAATGAAAACCACACAAAATAGATCTGATAACTAATTTTGATCCTAAATCTCTCTTAAGATTGAAAATTGAAGATCAGATGACATCTTTTCCTTTCTGTTATTGAAGAAAAGAAAAGAAAAAATCTAAAGACTTGTCTATTTGGCTGAAATAACTGTAATTTTGCTGGTATATTCCGATTCAATTGGAATGGTAACTGTGTAAATATCGTGATGGTTCACCTTTTGCATCTCTAATGGAAGAAATTTAACATTACATTTTAGTTTTGCCATAACTATTGAAATTACCGATAATGGCGCAAATCATTTGATAATTGATAGAAACAAAAGCAAGTACAATCAAGAGATAGACGGATAGTTGCCTATCTCTAAATTTTGAAAAATATGGTTTGACGTAGGACAGGACTAAGTAATTGTTGCATCTATTGCTCATTTATCTTACCATGAATTCATATCTAGACAATAAAATCATAAAGGATTTAAGACTTTTGAAGAACCGCATAACTTAATAGTTTATCTTGAACGAACAAGAAAAACAATAAAAATTGCATAATAAAGTTTTTGAACTTGACTAAATATCTTGCACCCCTCTAATAAATTATCTGACACTATCTTTAATAATTGATCTCTTTATATTCTCCGTCAATCATAGCACTTATTTCCCTCTCCTTTTCCTGAATAGCATTACCATGTTATCCATATCTCGGAAAAAAAAAAAAAAAATTTGAACACATAATCACTTGAAATTGACCAAATTAATTCCGGTATAATTGCAGTTTCGGTCATGACCGAAACGGTATTACATTTCAGACATTCCGGTCATCCTATCTGACATTCAAAGCCGTCAAAGTCAACGAGAAAAAAATGATTGCTCCGTCGGTGGACCAATAGGCTGCTTATCCGACCAGTGGGTCCCACAAGTCAGCGGGATGGGGACCGCAATATCTCCGTTTTGTTATGTTACATTTGTTACCGTTGAAACGGCAGCGTCCATCAATTGCATGAGACAGCGTGTCCTCTCTGCTCTCACAACAACCGTCTGATAAAAAATTTGAAGAATAATTTTTCTTGTTGCCCCCTGCAAAACCTTAAATTTTGAGGAGAATCAAGATTTGAAGCAAGCTACCAAATTGAATGCCCATCTACCCGCTAAGAATTGGTGTGCTTCCTTCGGACACAATATTCTCATTTATTTCTAAATAATTTTACATGTCTCACAACCACCGTCTGATATCAAAATTTGAGTTTAGAATACGGACTGTCTGTTAAGAATCCAGACCAATTTAGAAACTTGCGGTGCAGATTAATTATAAGAAGCTGTCATCTTTATATTCGTAACGGACGATCCGAATTCTTCACAAACAAACTCAAAATTTGAGTTAAAAATGCGAACTCACAAGTAATGTACCTCATGCAATACTTCAATTTATAAGTATATTTTGTATCATTCTTAACTTTAGAAATAAGCCAGTGAAATTCTCCTTTCATAATAACCTTTTTTTAAAAAAAATTGAAGAATAATTTATAAGAATACTTTGTACTAATAAATATTTTTTTTTTGAAAAACTGATAGTGGCTATCAGTGGTACAGTTTAATGAAAAATTAAAATTCTACAAAGAGAAAATGCCAAACAAATACAACCACAATCTAATCTGACCAATTTCTCCTTATCAACAATGTTGCAACCACAATCTGGCTTCCTGGACCGCGTGCTCCGCCGCCCATCTCGGTTGCATACTAAGAGCTTCAAATATCTTCTTGTTACGACCTTTCCACAGCATTCAGCATCCAGCAAAAAAGAAAACCGCCCATTTCCTTGTTGATAACCATCTCCTACAAGCCGTGGAGGATGTCTCAAATATTATTTGCAAATCAGCCCCTCGAAAGTTCAGAAATCTGAAACCAAGGCTAGAAGAGAAATGAGCCCAAAAAGCTCTTGCAAAGCTGCACCTGAAGAACAGGTGCATTGCGGTCTCAAGTGGGCAATTGTGGCAGACCTCACAGTGACCCTGACAGGATAGTCCTCTATTCAACATGATATCATGGGTTAGCAACTTACCATTCAGCAGTACGAAGGCGAAAATTCTTACCGTTGGAGGTATTTTGAGGTACCAAATAAAAGCGAATTTGTATCTTGTTTGGCCACCTGTTACTAGAGCTCCATAGGCCGATGCTGCAGAATACTCCTGATTTCGGGACCAAAGCCATACCAGTACATCCTGTGGTGGATTGGAAGGCAAGGTAAGGTTTTGTACACCTTGTAGGCCTTGTTGCATTGCTTGCTGTAGGGACCAATTGCGATTGGAAGGTTGAGGTGTTTCCAAGGAGGCCATTATTGGGTGAGTCCATGTATCAAACCAGTAAGAGATACCTGAACCGGTACCAATTTTCCAGCCCGTACACATATCATAAATAGGCTTGATCTTGAGTAATTGCTTCCAGAAGAAGGAGCCTTGGCGCATCCATATATTGTGCGACCTCCTCGGTATAATCGATCTGATTTGGATTGCTGTTTCGGACCACAAGGAATTTGGATGTCGGTATAGGCGCCACCACCATCGCAGGAGCAAGGCGCAATTTCGCATCATGAGATTTGCGCCCCCCATGCCACCATTATGTTTCTGCGTGCAGACAACTTGCCAATTTATGAGAGCAATTCCTCTCCTGTTGTCAGATTTCCCCCATAAAAAGCCTCTCCGGATTTTATCCATCCTATCTATCACCCATTTCGGAAGAAGGAAAGATGACATGAAGTAAATAGACATTGAGCTAAGCACCGAGTTCATGAGTTGTAGGCGCCCTCCCCTAGATAAGAGCCGACCTTTCCATCCGGCAAGCCTAGATTCCAACTTTTCAATTAAAGGCATAAAGAGGTCTTTGGTGGGTTTATTCAAAGTCAGAGGCAATCCGAGATAGTTAATGGGGAAACTAGTTAGTGAGCAGCCGAGTATCTCAGTGATTCTTGGTATTTCATTTGGGCTTATATTAATTGGTATCCAAGAGCTCTTCTCAAAGTTTATGGCCAAGCCCGAGGCCGCTGAAAATAATCTCAAAATGATTTTTAATGACACAATTGTTGAGGGATCAGCCTTTGATATGAAGACCGTGTCATCAGCATATTGGTGGATTATGACCGCTCTATCTAGTTTGCGGGTAATTTTCTGCCGTATCAAGGCATTTAACACCGCAACCATTCTTTGGAGGACATCTACTGCCAAGTTGAACAACATAGGAGATAGCGGGTCGCCTTGACGTAATCCCTTCTTGTGACTGAAAAAATCTGATTGACCCCCATTGATCACTACACGTGACGATGCTGTATTCAGAAGATGGTCAATCCAGCTGATCCATCTCGATGGAAAGCCCCGTGCCATCATCAGATTACGTAAGTACATCCAATTAACCGAATCGAATGCCTTAGCGAAGTCAATCTTGATGAAGCAGGCTGCCTTGCCACTCCTCGAAATGTGGTGGAGCATTTCACGTGTTGAGTTAAAATTTTCTGTTATCTGGCGACCTTGAATGAAGGCCGTTTGGCTTGGAGAAATCAGCTCAGGCAACACCACAGAGAGTCGATTTGCTAAGATCTTGGATATCACTTTCGGGATTAAATTCATGACACTAATAGGTCGAAAGTCTCCCACTGTTTCTGAGCCCTCTTTTTTCGGTATCATAATTATATTAGCTTGGTTGATAGGTGATAAGTCCAGTGAGTGATCATGAAAACCTTGCACCATAGCAACAACCCAATGCTATTGAAAAGGATAAGACCATAGTTGAGAATCTTTATCAGGCTTCAATGCTATTATACATCATATATAATTTATTTTATGTGACAATTGTTGTGTTGCAAATCATCAAATTAAATGTCCAAGAAAATGAGATACACACATTCAAATCCAAAAAATACAAAACATCACTTATAAATTTAATTTCATAGCTTTCTTTTTTCAAATTAAACTTACTTAAGCTACTGTTTTCTTTCTCTATCATGCACTAGAGTACATCATGAAACAGTGTGACTTGAGAGTTGAGAGTGAATAATTAAATAAAAAAGAATATCTAGGATTATGATTTCCTTTTCAATGGGTATAAAAAAGTACATCTTGCATCATGTAAATCTTGGTCAAGTACAATACTAATAAAAAAATAGCTTTGGGCTTGATTGCAAATATCTAAAAAGTTATGCATTATTTGCAATGTGAATATTTTATTTTATTTTTTGGTAAACCAATTAATCCATAAATTTGGCATCATCTGAGGTAGTTGATACATTGTGTTATTTTTTTATGCAACCATACACCTGTTTTCCTACCTTAATGCAGTTGAAATGTTATATGAAAGTACAGCACGGAAAGAATTTAGATGAAATATTATTTTATTTAGGAGGAGGTTTTAGAGCAACAAGTTTTCATATTTTTTATTAATATTTGAAAATCTGAAATTTAAGTTATAAATTTGAGCTGTCGATTTTGTAACAATTCATGAGTTATGTGTCCAAATCAAAATTGCATAAACTGTGATATAATTAATCCGTGAATTTTTATAGAATCTGATCTTGGCAGGAACAAATTTTAAAAAAATGATAAAGTTATGTGGAATTGCTATATTTAAAAAAAAAACTAAAATTAACATGTTGGATTCACCATTTGAATTTTTAATTTTAATTTTAAGGTACTTGTGAAGTAAAGTTGTGTCATTATTAGTTAGGTTCCATATCGTCATTTTGAAATTTCAAATGAACAAATTAAAATAAGTTTTATATATATTTTTTTACTATATTTATGGTATGGAGAAAAATCCATGATATAAAATATTTTAGATTGTCGAATAACAATGGTTTCTTCTTATATTATAATTTATAATTAGCAAAATGATAATAAAGCATCAACTTTTCATTTCTTCTTATCTTAACGCAAAATAATAATTAGCATTAACATATGGAATTTTGAATATGAAGATTTGAAACTAAAGGAACTACATATCATACTTCGAAAAATATCTCAATACAAAATTGAGGTTGTGAAAACTTGTGTTCCCCAAAAGTTATATAGCGCAAGAATCTTCCTCTTATATT
Source organism: Carex kokanica (assembly GCA_025461125.1). Classification (NCBI taxonomy): domain Eukaryota; kingdom Viridiplantae; phylum Streptophyta; class Magnoliopsida; order Poales; family Cyperaceae; genus Carex; species Carex kokanica. Next base: position 375,346 of record JAJGRX010000992.1, read on the forward strand.
AAATCGTCCAATAAAAATACTAATTTGCAAACATTTTTTATGTAAAATATTCATTTAATTCCGACATCTATTTTTTTTCAAATATCTTTTATGGAAATTGGATACAAGGCTCGGATACCTTTTGTGATAAAATGAATGGTTCCTCCTATGTTTATTCTCCTAAATTATTTACTTCTCTTTCTTTTAATTTAATTAAATCTAGGGCCTTTTTTTAACAGTAAATAATACAAAATTATTGCTAAAAATAGAAAAACACTCTTTTGACATTTAAGGAAATAAAATCAACGGCTTCTTTATAAGCTATATATACTTACCAACTTGTAAATTGTAAATTATGAGAAATAAAAACAAAACCCTAAAATCAATTGTTAAAATCAATTTCATCAATTTTATTAAATGAAATCTAGGTAGGCTATTTAGATGCTAGTACCAATCCCGCATTCTTATGTTCCAACTTTTTTGTTAATTATTTTAGATTGTTATCTTAATTTTGACATTGAATTGGTGTTGTAGGTCATTTTGCATTTTCTTTATGGGTGAAATTAGGATTTATAGTAGGTTCATTTAAACAAATCTCGATTTACATGCTGTGAACTCGACATTTTTTCATTTGTGATATCAAATCTTGATTTATTTTTATCTCCAGATTTTGCGGTATCCGACTAGAACAAATATCTTTCAGTGGTTGGATTTGACGGTTTTGATTTTCTCTGATTTCTCATTTTAAAATTCAAAAATATGTTGAAAATCAATAATACAATTAGTCCACTTATTAGAAAATATAAAAGTAAAACTTATTTGGTAAAACATTTCTAACTTTCTTCTTGTATATAACAAGTAGGCATTCTCTCTTAAAAGATATTTGAGTTTGCATGATAGCATGCAAAATTCTTCTCTCTTCTTGTACTTGTCATTCTCCATTTCTTTCTACATCAACATGTAGGCATTCTTGTTGTTACCGTGCAATGTTAATATAATTGCATGTTATTGTTAGCCTTTCTATATTTACCCACTTCTACATTTTTTTATGAGTGATGCTTCTATGGACATAAGGACCTATTTGTAAAATGAACATATTTTCATTTTCAAAATTCAAACAGTCGATCCGACCGTTCAACATTATCTCCGTATTAAAATGTACTTGGAGGTCAAATTTTACATTTTTTTTGAATTTTTGTACTATTTATTAAGTATTTTACAAAAACTAGTCAAATTCAGACCATTGAATTTTGTAAAATACTTAATAAATAGTAAAAAAATTCAAAAAAAATGTAAATTTTGACCTCCAAGTACATTTTAATATGGAGATAATGTTGAACGGTCGGATCGACTGTTTGAACTTTGAAAATGAAAATATGTTCATTTTACAAATAGGTCCTTATGTCCATAGAAGAATTTGCCTTTTTTTATTATCAAATTTGATACACAGCTGATTTGAGAATTGAGAATCTTTTTTTAGGAAAAAAAAGGAAGGAAGCATAAAAGTTACGATTACTGGTAAATCTCTATTTCATTATTAAGCACGTTGGGTGTCTGATCCGCCAACGGCTACGATTGAAAGATTAATTTTTGGATTTAATCTCAGCTCTCCAATCACATAATTTATATTCTTTTGATTAAATGCATCTGTTTTATGTGTATAAGTTTAAATTTAGCTACAAACATACTCGCCACACATACCGCCACATGATGCGTTACAATTAAAATTAAACAGACTCTAAAATTTAGTGATATAATTCTCCATTTCCTTATTTATTTGTTTCCTTATTTCTCCCTCTCCAATTAAAATTTTTTATACGGCGAATCACAATACAAATAAATTTTTTTGTTCACTTCCTTATTTATCTACTTTCTTATTTCTATACATATTACTGTGATAAATCTAGAATATATTTCTAATTTTGTTTTTTTTTTTATGAAAATTTGTCATTTTGTATGAGAATTTATTTTTGTTATCTTATCATATATTCCGTTGCAACGCACGGGCACGATACTAGTAATGGATAAAGCCTCTTTGCTAATTTCGTTACACTTTTCTTTTATTGAGAGAGAAAGAGAGATATTTATTTTGAATTGAAATATATTTTTTTGACAAAAATAAAGAAAACTTATAAGCGTACTTTCCGACATTTTTATTAATACCCTAAGTCCATTAAAAATTATTAAAATTACCCACGGTCCCAAATCTTTATTAAAAATACCCATACCGGCCAATTATTGGCCGGTACCGATTAAATAGCCCAACCGGCCAATAATTGGCCGGTTCCGTGATTTTTTTTTTTTTAATTTTTTTTTTTGCCAAACCGGCCAATTATTGGCCGGTTCCGTAAATATTTTTTTTTTTTTTTTTTTTTTTTTTTTTTAGAGAAAAATCCGATATTTTTATTAATAACCTAAAAAAAAAACAAATATCAAATATAACCCCCATCTCAAATTATTTTTAAATCTAACCTAACCGCCCAGGAATGGGGCGGTCAGGTTATCCAACGAACCGCCCGCCCGTCGGGCGGTCCACTGCCCAAAAAAAAAAAAACCAAACCGCCCCACTGTGGGGCGGGTCCACTAAATTTTTTTTTTTTTTTTTTTTTTTTTTTTAAGATTTTGATAGGGAGCAGTCCTATAATTTTGACCATATTCAAAATTCAATTTCAAGAAAATGACTACATGGATTTTTGTGTTCTTTATATCAAAATAAAGGTATGAAAGTCTAGTTTCCAGATAATATAATTTCTCTATACAAAAATATTACAGATTGGTACAGTTTTAGCGATTAATTGACAGAGGTCATAATTCAGAAAAGCTGAAATTCCAGGGAGCAGTCCTATAAATTTGACCATATTCAAAATTCAATTTCGAGAAAATGGCTACATGGATTTTTATGTTCTTTATATCAAAATAAAGGTATGAAAGTCTAGTTTCCAGATAATATAATTTCTCTATACAAAAATATTACAGATTGGTACAGTTTTAGCGATTAATTGACAGAGGAATTCAGAAAAGCTGAAATTCCAGGGAGCAGTCCTATAATTTTGACCATATTCAAAATTCAATTTCGAGAAAATGACTACATGGATTTTTGTGTTCTTTATATCAAAATAAAGGTATGAAAGTCTAGTTTCCATATAATATAATTGCAAAAACTGTACCAATCTGTAATATTTTTGTATAGAGAAATTATATTATATGGAAACTAGACTTTCATACCTTTATTTTGATATAAAGAACACAAAAATCCGTGTAGCCATTTTCTCGAAATTGAATTTTGAATATGGTCAAAATTATAGGACTGCTCCCTGGAATTTCAGCTTTTCTGAATTATGACATCTGTCAATTAATCGCTAAAACTGTACCAATCTGTAATATTTTTGTATAGAGAAATTATATTATCTGTAAACTAGACTTTCATACCTTTATTTTGATATAAAGAACACAAAAATCCATGTAGCCATTTTCTCGAAATTGAATTTTGAATATGGTCAAAATTATAGGACTGCTCCCTGGAATTTCAGCTTTTCTGAATTCCTCTGTCAATTAATCGCTAAAACTGTACCAATCTGTAATATTTTTGTATAGAGAAATTATATTATCTGGAAACTATACTTTCATACCTTTATTTTGATATAAAGAACATAAAAATCCATGTAGCCATTTTCTCAAAATTGAATTTTGAATATGGTCAAATTTATAGGACTGCTCCCTGGAATTTCAGCTTTTCTGAATTATGACCTCTGTCAATTAATCGCTAAAACTGTACCAATCTGTAATATTTTTGTATAGAGAAATTATATTATCTGGAAACTAGACTTTCATACCTTTATTTTGATATAAAGAACACAAAAATCCATGTAGTCATTTTCTTGAAATTGAATTTTGAATATGGTCAAAATTATAGGACTGCTCCCTATCAAAATCTTAAAAAAAAAAAAAAAAATTTAGTGGACCGCCCCACAGTGGGGCGGTTTGGTTTTTTTTTTTTTTGGGCAGTGGACCGCCCGACGGACGGGCGGTTCGTTGGATAACCTGACCGCCCCATTCCTGGACGGTTAGGTTAGATTTAAAAATAATTTGAGATGGGGGTTATATTTGATATTTGTTTTTTTTTTAGGTTATTAATAAAAATATCGGATTTTTCTCTAAAAAAAAAAAAAAAAAAAAAAAAAAAAAAAAAAAAATTTACGGAACCGGCCAATAATTGGCCGGTTTGGCAAAAAAAAAAATTAAAAAAAAAAAAATATATCACGGAACCGGCCAATTATTGGCCGGTTGGGCTATTTAATCGGTACCGGCCAATAATTGGCCGGTATGGGTATTTTTAATAAAGATTTGGGACCGTGGGTAATTTTAATAATTTTAATGGACTTAGGGTATTAATAAAAATGTCGGCGTACTTTGTACTAATAAAAATTGAAAAAGATATGACCATAGTTTAGAATCTTTATTAGGCTTCAATTATATATACATCATATATAATTTCTTTTATGTGAATTGTTTTGTTGCAAATCATCAAACACCAGTAAATGTCCGAGGAAATGAGATGCACACATTCAAATCCAGAAAATACAAAACACCACTTATAAATTTTATTTAATATTTTTTTTTCAAATTAAACTAACTTAAGCTTCTGTTTTCTAATTTCTCTATCATGCAATAGAGTACATCATGGAAGTATGAAACAGTGTTACTTGGGAGTGAATAATTAAATAAAAAAGAATAGAGAAGGGAAATGCCTCAATTTTTCATGCCTCCGCTGTGTCTCCATTTTTTAAAACTTTAATAACTCAAAATTTAAAACTTAATAGTCAAAATAAAACCGTTGGATATGATCTACATCATTTTATCTATGCATGTGTAAAAAATTATGACATTTCAATTTTGTTTTAGTTGCCATCAAGAGCTTGTAAAAAACGTACTAATGTGGATAATTTCTAGACGTTGATTTTTCAACTTATTGATTCACATAAAAATAAAATCAAAATATGATAATTTTTTATGAGCACATAGATAAAATGATGTAGATCATATCCAACGGTTTTATTTTAATTTTTAAGTTTTAAATTTTGAATTATTAAAAATTTTAAAAACAAAAGCACGGTGGAGACACAAAAAAATTAAGGCATTTGAACCCTCCTCGGAAGAATATCTAGGCTTATGATTTATTTTTCAATGTAGGGTATAAAAAGGTACATCTCGTTGCATCATATCAATCTTAGTCAAGTACAATACCAATAAACAAATAGCTTTGGTCTTGATTGCAAATATCTATTGTTGCAAATTTGCAATGTGAATATTTTTTTTATTTTTTTATCCAAAGTATTCATTGTTGGTTGTTTGACAACTTTTTCATTTGTTTCTTTTTGGTTTTTTTTTTGGTCTTGGTAGAGCAATTAATCCATATATTTGGCATCATCTGGGGTAGTTGATAAGTTGATTTTTTTTTTTTTTTTTTTTTTTGCAACCATACACCTGTTTTCCTACCTGCATGCAGTTGAAATGTTATATGAAAGTACAGCAAGGAAAGAATTAGATGAAATATTATTTTATTTAAGGAGGAGGTTTTAGAGCAACAAGTTTTAATAATTTATTAATATTTGAAATTTTGAAATTTAAGTTATAAATTTGAGCTGTCGATTTTGTTATATTTCATTAGTTGTGCACAATCAAAATTGCATAAACTTTTTAGTTCGCTTTGTATATTATCATGAGGCCAAAAGAATGACGCCTGAAATTTATATATTGTGATATACTTTTTTTTCTTATGATTGGCGTCAAAATGCCGACAACAATTATATTGATAAGAAAAGTTATATATTGTGATATACTTAAATCCGTAAAATTTTATACTCTGATTTTGGCAGGAACAAATTTTAAAAAAATTATAAAATTATGTGGAATTGCTTTATAAAAAGAACTAAAATTAACATATTGGATTAAGCATTTGGATTTTTAATTTTAATTTTTAAGGTACTTCATGAAGTAAAGTTGTGTCATTAGTTAGGTTCCATATCTTCATTTTGAAAATTCAAATGACCTAATTGTCCGCTCAATGTGATTTACTTTCGCCATCTTGTTCAAAATTAAGTTTTATATATATATTTTTTTACTATTTTAATGGTATGGAAAAAATCCATGATATAAAATATTTTAGATTGTTCAATAACAACTTTTATATAAAAAATTCATTTAATTTTGACATCCATTTTTTTCAAATATTTTTTATGAAAATTGATCATGCGTCTTTCTGCAAAGAAACTAGACCCATCATAATCTATATTATGTTTATGTTTCAATTTGAATACAAAACTAATCAATTAAATTAATGTGATCCAAAAGATACAAACACTGTTACCTAATACAACTTGGCTATTACTAACCACTCCACACGTACATGTGGTAAATGATTAAATTAAATATCGAGAATATCATTAGTTCCTAAATCTAGACAAAAACTAGACACCATTTAAAATAACAGAAATTATTAGGGGGGACTGTGCAACTTTCCCTTGTGACTTGTGTGTGGTGGGTAGTTGATACGTAGCGCCTCAGCCGTCGCTTGTGTGTACCCCGTTGTAGTGAGCGTAGTGCGATCGTGACCGTCCGATTAGGCTTTGTCTCTCTATCTTACGATTCGGACGTCCGAGCTACTCAGGCTCTCCGTTTCCTTCGGATTAGCATCAAGTTAAATGCTGGTGGTTTATCCTCTCCATTTTAAACTCAGCAGGAGACATCTTTGTTCCTGTTTAGTATTGCAGCAGTAAATTCTGGAATTTAGTAATGAATTAACGAGATAAAATATTTATTATTTGAATATATGTAGATATGTTATGGACATATTTTTTATTACAAATAACATGGCAAATTATGACACCTTTATGATAATTGTTTTCTCAAGAACTTTATTTTACGTAGGCACAACATGTACTTCTGATTTTTTTTTTGGAAGACTTTGTATTAATTGCTTAAACTTCTTTTGTTTAATCTATTTTTTTTTTGTTTATTCCTAAGATTATTGTTAATAACTAAAGGGAAAATCAACTATATTTTGATGCTAACATATATGATGATTATTGATGTGATAGCAAGTTTCTTGAGCTTTATGAGAAGTTGAATTATTTTCTATAAAGAAAAATGTTGAAGGTAACGGAAGAAGAAGTGTATTTTTCTAAACGAAGTTGACATTTGTTGTACCTCTCTCTAGTTCACGTGATAGCTTTGACAGCAGTCTACAAATAAAATTAATGAATCATGGAATGTATGAAGTTTGAGAGCTAATAGCCAAAAGACAATTGTGTTTATTTATAAAATTTATAATGTTTGTGAATAGTTTGTGAATAATTCCGTAAATTTGTGAATTAACTATTTATTCATCTATTTGTTCATCCTAGTTTAAGCTATGAATTATTTGTAAATTTTATCACTATAGTTACTATAATCATAATCTAAAATATAAATATACGGAAATAATAGTGTTGCTTTAATAGAGACTAAAAAAACAGAGAAAAACGCTACCCATATTAAATTACAAAATTGTAAAAAAAAAAATATTATATTAGGTCTCATTACTTTCCCTCTGTCGTTGCATTTGAACTGGAGAGGAACCAGACGTGGTATTAAATTTATATTCTACAAAAGCAGCATGGAAAGAGAAACCAAGAAAGGCGCCAAAAATTGACTGAAGTGCGCGCCATGCCCAACTTGCACGACGCGTACGTCTTAACGGATTTGAATTAGCCTAATCTCTCCAATTCATTCTTGGACAATAACAGTGTTTTTCATAGTTTGGACCACCTTAATTAATCCTTTATTCTCTTGCTTCTTATCCATCAGGATCATCTACAGCCGTTAGATTTTGTCATTGCAATCTTGTGATAGACAATATTAATCATGCAAATCTCGATGCAAATTGAACAATCTAGATTGAATGTCGAATCGAATGCGGCCCAATGCCCATTGAAAAGTGTATATCGTTTGAGATAACTAATTAAACTTCTATTTAATTATCTCAAAACTAATGCCAAAACTTTTTATGATGTCTATTTAGGTACACAAGGCAGTATTAATAGGGAATGAGTTGCTTTGAGATGCGTGCTTTGAAAATACGAACGATTCGGATTTTTCAGAAATCAACTCAAGTTTTGAAATAAAGAGAAATATTTTACTAATTTTTAGTAAAATTTTCAGAAATCAACTCATTGGACCCGGGTAAATATTTTAACAGAGTAAGTTTGACTTCATGCAGCGCACGAACTATAGAATCAAAATAGCACTGCATATGGTTTGTGCACTGCATGAAGCAAAAACTGTTCTATTAAAATCTTTACCCATTGGAACCCTTGGTTCCCTAATTTACTAATTTTAAGTAGTTTGTTAAGACATAAATTAAGAGAAATATTTTAAGGATACTGAATTATTTATGACAACCATGCACTTGTCAAGCGTTTGTGGTGGTTACGTGATTGCATCAGGTACATTGGTTGCATCTCCACGGGTGCATCAGTATATTAAATTTAGTTGTGATATTTATTCTAGGACCCCTGGTAAATTTAAAAACCCTTTTTTCCAACATTTGACCTAGTTAACCCATTCTTTATTCTGCACATGGGAGTACATTATTGAAGTCATATTTTTATTTGGGCGGTTAGAAAGCTAGATAAGATCATAGCTAGATAGCTAGGTTAACTGAAATTTAATAACTTAATATGTTATTGTGTATATATGTGTATATAGCATATTATATACTTAATTGTCTAGCTAACAGAAATAGGTTCACCCATCATTTTCTAATTAGTAAACGAGAAAGATGCTACTTTTTTATATATATATCCAACAATTTAAAAGGTTTTGCCTTGATGTCTGGATAGAATTTATTCTAATATTGTTGGTTAATTTTTCATTTTCAATACCTATCAAAACAAAATTTTAATGAAAATAGTAATAGATAAAGACATCAAGTGCCAACTACTCCTGCCAAAACAATGGAAGAGTGCATGCACCTCATTCAATTAATTAATTACTTTCTCTAATTAAACATTAGTTATATATGCAAACCACTAATAGTATGTTTCCACTAATTAATACAAATAATTAAACAAATATCACTAAATGTGTCTTCTGCATTATTCATCATAAAATTATTAAAGCATGCATATGGCCTACAGCCCTACACACACACACATATATATATATATATATATATAGCCTTTCCCTTCCACTATAACCCCCCTCCAACACATACATAAACACAAACAAAGAGAACCAAAAACTAAGATGGATGAACTGCTGGAGTCAGCCCGGTCGGGCGACACGGCCAACCAAGCGGCCGTCATGCAGCAAATTGACAAGTTCCTAGCAAAATGGCACGTGTCAGGCAAAGAGTTGTCGGTCGATGAATCAATCTCACTTGTCCAACTATGCACCAACCTACTTAAAGAGTCCGACTCGAGCGTCTCCCGAGGGGCGCTCGATGCGCTGTCTTTTATCATGGCATTGTCGGCTGGTGGTGCCGACCAGAGACTCATGGCTTGTCTCGACGGGATGACACCGGTGGTCTTGGAGAGACTTGGAGATGAGAGCCACCATGTCAGGGAAGCTTCTAGAAGATTTCTTGTCTCTCTCATGGAGGTACGTATATGCATATATATATATATATATGGAATGTTAGATAACTGAGAGCATTAGTTCTATCAGAAGTTAGGATGCAAATTAATTTTAATTCTGCAAGCACCTAATTAATTAGCATTAAGTCCAGTTTTTCAAATTAGTGTGCATTGGATATTTTTGATGATTATACAGGCGGTAGAGTTTCAAAATAGTATATATATATATATCTCACATTTCACAATCCTGTGTGTTAAAATTGATCTGTTGAGGATTTGCAACTTATTACAAAATATGTTATTTACTGAGGGATGTAATGTACCAACCGATTTTGTTCTCTTAATAATTGCATATTCAATTCTCAAAGCAATAATTTTTAAGGGCATAATCCTCTTCCTTTGGAATGCTTAATAATAAATTTTGTATATTAAAAAAAAAAAAAAAACTATCAAATTTCCATTCGTGCATGTAAAATGTTTGAGCATTTGGGCTTAAATTTAATAGATACAGGGAGCATGTTGAAACAACATAAATTGCTATCTTTTGTTTTAAATTTACTTTTAGATATATAAGACTTCCTCTATTTTAGTAATAAACATTTGATATATAAATTACTTTGTGAAGGCATGAAAAAAAAAAAACATTTGGATTTAGAAACTACTAGCTAGCTAGGGTGTTATTAGTCACTAACATAAAGGCGCCATGCAATTTAGCAAGAATTTTGTGGTTATTTATCAATTGGCAGTGATTTAATGACACTTAGCACCTTCAAATTTTAAGATATATAGCATATGTAATATATATCTATTAGCTAGTGCTTACTCATTTTGATTTAATTAATGGTACTAATTAACGTTCTTTTAACCATGAATAAAAATCTTAACATATTGGATGATGGAGGAGGGAACAATTAATTAAACAACACTTAATACAATTATAAAACTGTGATTGTCTTTTTAGTAGGAGATAGGTTTGAAAATTATTACTCACAGTGTACATAATTAGATTATTACGTTGAAAAAATGTACACTGCAGCTTGCACATTAATTAGCATGCAATTTTAATAAATATATTGACGGTCTTAATATATATATATATATATATATATATATATATATATATATATATATATAGGAAATGGCTAGCATGCTACGCGTAGCATAGAGGGTCTTCGTGCTACTGTTCAATATTTGAGTTTTCAAAATCCTAACGGTCGATCCGAACCGTTCAACATAATCTCCATATGAATATGTACTTGCAAATCAAATTTTACATTTTTTAGAATTTTTTTACTATTTTTTTAGATAGGTAGAAAATCACTTGATCTGAAAATTCTGTACCATTCATATCAAATGATTTTCTACCTATCTAGAAAATAGTAAAAAAATTCTAAAAAATGTAAAATTTGGTTTGCAAGTACATATTCATATGGAGATCATGTTGAACGGTTCGGATCGATCGTTAGGATTTTGAAAACTCAAATAGTGAGCCGTAGCACAGAGGCTCTCTATGCTACGCGTAGCACCGTAGCCAATTCCTATATATATATATATATATATATATATATATAGGAAATACGAACATGATGAACAATCAAGTGCTGCTCAAATGCATATTAATTAATTCTCCTGGAGAAGCTAGCAAGTTATATATAGAAAATATTATTTTAATTAGATTGGTTTCCATGAGGTCATGAATCCTCTCCTTTTATTATACTTATTAAAGAATTCCTGTCCCATTGAAAGGGGCTGTTCGAAGTACTTAGAATGATGTCTGTTAATGCAACAAGGAAGAATGATAAAGTGCTTAAAGAACTGTAATATATAAAAAAAAGTACTTAAAGAATAATTAAAAAAATTAGCTCTAATAATAACAAAAAGAAACAGGGATCTAATCAGAAAAGTACATAACATTTTTCTCCTCTTCTTCCTTTTTGGCGTTTATGAGTCAAACTGTCAAAGGATGACGTCACATGCTAGGTGGCGCAATGCAGTTATGCAGCTTGACTGGATGTGGTTATCAAGGGGTGTAAACGGATCCAATTATCAGATTTCGTCCGGATTCGGATCCAGAAAATTGTATTCGTATCTAAGACTATCTGTTCCGTATTCGTACCTGAAAAATTATAACGGATAAAAAATACAGTAAGAATTTTAACTATATGTAATTATCCGTGTCCGACCGTTTACACCTTAAACCACAGCAAATATACTTTATGTTATTAAATTAATTTATTAAATTGCATATACATTTATTAAACTACATATACATATATATTATTTGATAAACAATATAACACTATGACATAATTAGTAACTAATATTTTGATAATATGATATACGTTTTGTAACTAACAAATTTATTATAAAAATATTAAATTTAATTTATGAATGAAAAAATTATATTTAGATGTTATTCTTAACTAGAATGTACATTAGTAATTTATTTTTAATTATTCGAATTATAATCATATCCGATATTGTATCCGTTCGATATTCGATCCGTATCCGTATATGTTTAATATTTAATCTATATTGGTATCCGAGACTATCCGTATTTGTATCCGTATCCGAAAAATTAATTTGGACGTATCTAGGGCTGCTAATGAGTCGAGCGGCTCAATAAATTGTATTGAGTCGGGCCCTAAACTAAATAAAGCCCGAACTCGACTCGGCTCATATTTTATCTCTCAAACCGAGCCGAGCCCGAGCCGAGCCGAGCCGGCTCATGAGCCAATGAGTCTCTTCTTTTTATGCTTGATGATGTAATAGGCTGAGGGTTGGAAAAAAAATATAATTTCCTTGCGGCGCGTTTTACGCTTGGTATTATGCGTGATGTATTAAAAACAACAGTCGTATCATTATTTTTGTAGATTCGTAAAAATATATTTAAAAATTTGAATACATGTATTCAAAAATACTGTACAAACGTGCATATGATTCACACTTAACAAAAGCTTTTGTAAAAGGCAAAAAAAAAAATCAATTATTTGGTTCAAACTTTTACAAAATATAAAATTTATCGTTAACATTGTATACGTATTCCTTTTGTAAGAGGCCAAGAAAAAAATTATTTGGATCTAGCTTTAAAAAAAATTTAGCGACATTTGACAGCAAAGTATTGTCCAATAGTTGTTTAATTACTATTTAAGAGTGAGGTGTTAGAGAATTTTAATGTAGAGAATTTGAAATCGTTTTTATCTGTTCAATCACATTATTTTAAAGTTTGATTTGAATTCGGTTCAATCGCATTATTATAAAAAGCTTGATTTGAATTCGGTTCAATCACATTATTTTAAAACTTGATTTGAATAGTTTAGGTAAGGTTATGACTTGTAATCAAGTAAATGTTTGTTTTTCTAATGCTTGGAATGAGTTGAGCTCGCGAGTTATGACATGAGTTGGGCTCGCGAGTCATGAGCCGAGCCGAAGGCTCAAACTCATTAAATTGAGCCGAGCTTTGTTCTTCAAAACTGAGCCGAGCCCGAGTTGAGTCAAATTAGTTATACGACGAGCCGAGCCGAGTTTTGAGCCGAGCTTGACTCGTTAGCATCCCTAGACGTATCCGACCGTTTACACTCCATTGCGGTGTGGATTGCAACTTTTTCCTTCGGAAGAGGAACTGAGTTTTGTCCAAAGCACTTTGGACGAATTATATCGAAGTTCATGTTTAAACCGTCCGATTTTGCGTCGAGATTCATGTGAACGATTTAAAACTTAATCAATTTAAACAGTCCTTTAAATCTAAATCGTTAGAGAAAATTTTGACGCCGATCGGACGATTTAGGCTCGGCTTTGGATTTGGACAATAAAAGATGCTGGCGCATGTACACCATTTCGTACCTCCCTCCCCCAATTTTTCGAAAGTTTTTCAAATTTTGATTCTTTTTGTTCCATTCTGAATTCCTGCGCTTCTGCTAGTCATCCAATTTTCTCTTCTACCTCTCGAATATTAATTGTTCAGAGTGAACTTACAAAATTCGGGATGGTTTAATGGCGCCTCTGAGCTCAATTAATGGCGACAGGTGCGACAAAAGGAAAGAGAAACGAATGAAACTGTGCACGACTAATGTATTGTTTCGTTCTTCTTCTTCTTCTTCTTCTTTAATATACCTTTTATGCTTGTATACACATAAGAATGTTGATTTTGAATTTTAGCCCCTTGTATACTAATCTTTTGGGACGGTAAACTACGGAATATTTTTTTCTTAAACTAATGTTTTAAAGTTTATTAGTTACCATCGTTCCTGTTTGTTTATCTTTCTTTTCGCTTAGGTTTTAGCAAATGATCCTCCCGTGGCTATTCTAGTTCAATTTTGTTATCAGATTTTGGTTTGTATAGATGATGAAATAAGAATAGCATGTTAAGAAAGAACATGTACAAGTAAAATCAAGTGTTAAAAGAGCTTAAGTCCAACATTTCTGTTTAGAAGTTTAATAGTTTAGAAGTCAATCTCTATGACCAGAAAATGCCAATACAATTCCCAAATAGAATAAAAACAAAAAAGTATATAATTTAACTTATGCAGTTAGATTCTTGACTTTTTGATATTTGCAACTTAGTCCATTAACTTATGCATTGTGCATAAATGAACCCAACTTGTGTTGTCTTATTTTTCTGTGTTCAAGTTTTTCTAACCAAAAGACATACAACAAATCAACAATTTGTTAGTAATTACTCAACTTTTTACATAATCAATGGCAGATGAAAGAGAAGAATGCGAGAGCAGAGAGAGAGAAACGAGATGCAAAGGATTTGGTACCAGATTTAAATCTAAGACCTATTGTTACCACAACTAGAGAGGTAAAAGGTTCCGGTATCAGCACAAAGATCAGCCCCATGGCAAAGGTGTCAAGTCCGAAAAAGACTTCAACAATTTCTGGTTAGATTCTTTTTTTACTTTGATTTTTTTTTTGTTTTTGAGAAATTAAGGGAAGACTGTAGAACATTTATTAGACTTTATGTTTCCATGAAACCAAATAAAAATTTATTTTGAAGTAACAGAAATTATTTTGGTGACATCTAAGACAGTGTTGGTACAGTCAGCCTAGTGCATGCCAAAAATTAACATATTAAATTTCATGCCCATACTGACTGCATCTGGTATTAACTCCATTTTCTTTTTATCTTCTTGTTTCTTTTATCTTGTGGTGGACCGAGGTTTCATGCGGGCATAAGGTCTAATTTGAAGAAATTATAATGACATTTTAGATATATTTTATGGATGAAACAACTTCATGGGTCCCCCATTTATCAAGAAATTATAGACAAGCCCTTCCTTTTATCTTTGCCCAGAATTACCTATACAGTTTAGTTAAATCCCCTTTATAGTTCAGTTCTAAAGCTCTTGGTTGTTCACTGTATAAGAGTATTGTTAAGGAACACATCAAGAATAGACATAATTAAACAAAAAAGCCATTTTTTATTTGATTTTCTCGACCAGTCATTTCTACTTTAAATGACAAATCTGATTTAGATAAGCCTACTACTGTCATGTCAGAAGGCTCGGTTTTTGTTTTAATGAATCACAAGTTATGTTAAAGACCAACTATTCCTTTTTTTTACCAGGCCAGAGTGAAAATGCAAGCAATGTTAGAGTTGAGGTGATAAAGGTGAACTCAGATAAGGAATTGGTACGAGAAATAGAAAGAATAGCCTTTAACATGGCGCCAGATAAAGAATGGTCTATTCGCACGGCTGCTATGCAACGACTGGAAGGAATAGTTCTTGGAGGTATGCTAACTTTTTCAGAAAAAAAGAAGTAAAAGCTGCTATATGTAGGATACTGGTACTGGTATGAGGTAGATTTATCTGTTGCTGGTTCTTTCTGTTTGATACTGCAAAGTATAGAAGTGGTAAAATTTTGATTAATTCCAATACTGATTGTAACGACTACTACAATGACAGTGGTAGAGTTAGGAGTTGGTCCCACCAAATTTCTCAATAGCAACAAAGCTATGCACCTAAGCACTGATTTTATTTGATTTTGCATCAATTAAAACATGAAATGATGCCTCAGATTAGCCTAAGCTTCACTCAATACAGTCTTGCACTGAGAAAAGCATTGAAAGAAAAATTGATAACCAACAAGTACGGGTACACATAATTCTAATGTATGCAAGCAATTTATTTTTCAGGTGCTACCCGGTATAAATCATTTCCTGGGCTCTTGAAACATCTTGTCACACCATTTATTACGCAGCTGCTTGATAGACGATCCAGTGTGGTTAAACAGGTTTCCATTTTGTATATTAATTTTACGTGGTCATTACCAGCTCTAGGTCCAAATGTTGGATTTATTTGGCATGCAACATTTTAAGCTTCAATTAAGCTCTTAATTCTCCTCAATTATATTTCAACATAACAAAAGGCTGCAAAAAATAGATAGATAAATTTTTGTTCTGTATTTAATATAATTGGGTATTTCACCATCTGAATACAGTAGAGATTGTGTTAGTTGATTTACACTTTTAATTTTAATATAATATAACCTGTATTCATTTCAGGTGTGCCACCTATTGTGTCTCTTCTCAAAAGAAATGTCACGTGAATTCGAGGCTTGTGCTGAATTACTTATCCCAGTAAGTTTTTCTCTCCCTCATTTTTTGCAAGTTATACCCAGAATATGACTACATTTGTAAATAACAACAAAAACTTGTCATAACTTTAAACTGAAACTCAGCAAACCTTGGATTGTATGCATGTAACCCCAACAACAAAAAATTGTTGGGTGAAAGGAGATGAAATTATCCCTAGCATTTCCTCAAACTCATTAACAGTCAATCAAGTCGAAAATAACTGACTAAGAAAGGTGAAAAGATATTTTTGCTTAGTCTTGTTGCTATAACTGATATACCTATTATCCATTCCTTCTCTGACAACTGTAAATATTCAATAGAATGTTCCATTTCTATTGCATGACAGTCAGATCACGTTTGGGATACAGTTCTGAAAATTCTGTGCTTCTATTTTTTGACTAAGTGATTTCAACCAGCTTTCAAAACTGAAGGTTTTTTTATACAAACCAAATAAATCGACAAACAACATCACAAAAGAAAAATAAATCATCGCCCTGCTCTATTCGTGACCTCGCATTTTTGTCTATTGAATATGTAATCAAGACTAGTATCTAAGATCAAGTAAGTATCTGGCCTCATTGATAGCTTAGCCAATCTTACTATTTCCTCCTCGACCGAAGAAAAGTTAGTAGTTAAATTGTTTAATTATCCGAAAAATATTAGTTGCCTATCAATGCTGAACAAAAGTTATCTTATTTGCATAAGCAACCCTGTCCTTAAAGACAAACTTCTCATGAATACATATTTCAGGTTCTGTTCAAGCTTGTTGTCATCACAATTCAAGTGATCGCAGACTCAGCCGACAACTGTATAAAGACGGTATTAAGCAATATTATTTATTCAATAATTTGTTTTTGAAGCTTTTGTGTTGCCCTGCAAGTTTATTTATTTAACCAGTATGCTTCTACAGATTTTAGGCAATTGTAAGGTTGCTCGTGTTATTCCTCGAATTATCGATTCTGCGAAGAATGACAGAAATGCTGTTCTTCGTGCCAGGTATGATAATAATAAAATAGAGTTATACAAGCGTGGCCAACTTCATCAGAAAATGCAAAAAATTACTGTTTACTCATTCCATTTACTTAAAATATACCAAAAACAACCCATCTTCCCACTGTCATTCACTGTGTAATGTGAAAAACAAGAACAGTAGCTTCAGTCTTTTGTTATCTATCTTTTGAAGAAAGTAAATTTATATTGGTGATATCGCAATCTTTTCAAGACTGTATCTAAATTTTCTTATGTTTCAGGGGTGCACATTGTATTTTACTGTTGTCTTGGGTACACATGAAATTGTTACTAATTAGTGAACTTAATTTTCCTTTTTTTTTCTTATTTGTGTTCTAATATTTTCTTTGCCTATAATTTTTTTTTAAGGTGCTGTGAGTATGCACTTTTGATGTTAGAGAATTGGGGTGATTCTCCTGAAGTACAAAAATCAGCAGATCTTTATGAAGATCTAATAAAATGTTGCATAGAAGATGCTACAAGTGAGGTAATGCCATCTAAAAGAAAAATAAATAATTTATCATGAAACACCCAAAAATTTTACATAAATTCATGAGATGAACCCTTACTACATCCTGTCTCAAATACTCTAAGCTACAGGTGCAGATATTAGTGAACCTCACCAAGACAAAAATAAAAATAAAAAGAAACAAATATGAATGCCTAAAGTCCCCTTTATTACAAAGTTTAAAAGAAACAAAAAAAGGAAAAATATAATGGAAAGGACATATCGTGGTACCCAAAAATATTTGTGAATTCCCATCTATTCCAAGAGTAATACAACTAGTACCTAGCTGAACCCCTGCGCTTGTTAGTATTGATCTTAATTGGTATTGGACTGGGAAATGTGTTGTTACTGAGCCTGAACAACAGTACCAATACCATATTGGTACCAGTCTAGGATGGTACTATCTAACGAGTACATCTTGGTTTCTGGCCTGACTGTTTCAGTAGCTATTTAAATGTATCCTTTAATACTACTTTGCATTTCCATTATTTTACAGCGTTCATGCTTTAATTTCTGAAGTTTAAAATTTTTAGGTCCGTTCAACTGCAAGGGCTTGTTACCGGCTTTTCACCAAGACCTGGCCTGATCGGTCACTTCGCCTCTTTGAATCTTTTGATCCAGCCCGACAAAAGGTACAATCACAAAACCTTTTACTGTAGAAAGTATTTCTTATTTGGACCTAAGGTATAGGCCCCACTAGAGGTCACAGAAACCAGCCCAATGATGTGATTAGCCTCAGTTTCCAAAGTCAGCTTATGTCGCAGAAAAATGAGCTAAACAAGCCAAGAAAACCGGAAAATACAAAAACGGATTTAAATTGGTCAGGTATTGTAATTCATGCTGTCAGAATGTTGCCCTAATATGATTGTTAAACTCATAGGCAATAAATGATGAAGAAGGGGATTTGCAAAAGAAACCAATTTCTTCATTGGACGAAACTTCTAAGTTTGGAGTTCAAAACTCGATTTCATACTCAAATGGAAATGAGAATCATGATATTCCTCTAGACAAAGGACAATGCGAGGTATGGATCTAATTATTCTTCCTAAGAGCCATTTGCAAATTGGATGAAATCTTTGCCTTTCCAAATAACCCAAATATGTTTATCGCACTCTTAGCAAACATCTTGAGTTATATGGAGGTAACACTCAGCTGTTAAATATTTGGTCTAAGAAGCAAAAGAATGACCGAACTACCCATGAAAGAGTGAAAGTCCTCGTTTACATTCAACTTCAAGCCTAACTCACAAGAGGGACAATATTCTAAATCTATGACCAAATAACGTTTTATGATACCAGTACAATGACTACGCAAAGACTTTGGTTGTTTGTCAGAAATTTAAGAAATGTTGGTCTTATTTGCACAAACAATTGGGTATAACTCCAAAAAAAAAACACTATGATACAACCAAAATTCTATATTTCTCCAGGTCATTGATGATAGAGAAGGAGACTTCAATGATTTTCATTCAGTCGCTGAGAGCCATGATATTGTAGGGGTAGAGAAATGTGAGGTTAATTTTCCTAGTGAGGATTCATATTTTCCAGAGAAAAAGCTATCATTTAATGAAATAAAAATGGAGGATAATAAAGAAAAAGAAGAAGAAAAAGAAAAAGAAGAAAAAGAAAAGGAAGAAAAAGAAGAAAAAGAAATGGACAAAAAAGGAGAAGGAGAAGTTGTTGTTCCATCAGAAATGCAAGATTTGCCTCCTCTCTGCTCAGAGAACCTAGATTTAGGTATGTACAGATAAGAGTATATTTTTCTCAGTTCTCAAGTCGTGTTAAATTAGATTTCTGAGAATATCATAAATAACAAAAGGAATTTTCTGAAAAACTTGTTACGCCACAGTAAGTTACCCAAAAAGAGTTCCTTTCTTTTAGTGTTTCAGAAAACCTTTTGTAAGTTATTACTGATAGCTACATTATATTTATTTGAAAACAACAATTCCCTTTCATTTTGAATCAAGGAGACTTCCACTTCTTTTTAGCCAAAAGATATCTTTATTCACTACAATAACAGTTTTGTACCAAATTACCAGGTAAGGTACCATAAGAACTATATTGTACCGCTTTATCTTCTTTTTCTTTTACCTTTCTTGAGGGAGGTAACATGTTGTCATTTTTTATTATATATATCTTTCCTCTAACTTTTTCTCCTTTTTCTTGATCAGTTACAGGGTTTAATCTGCCCTTATCTTATGATCCTCAGACTCAACCTCACGTAGATCCAATTGTTTCTTCACAAAACTCAGCAGTATATGACAAAAGTATAATCTCCATAGGTCATCAGAAAATGACAGATTTACCCCTGTCCAACCCGACTCCCACCGAATCCAAACCCAATTCAAGGAACTCAGACGAGACATGCTCCAACTATGTACCAAATTTCCAAAGACCCCTTTTGAGAAAACAAATGACAAATTGGTTTTTGGCCAAGGACAAGAATGAAAACATTGAAACCACCCCCACCCAATTCAAACTAGGAGAAATGCCAGGATATGCTGATGTACCATCCTCTCTTACGGAGGCTTTGACGGAAGGATTAAACCCTAAATCGGACTGGATCATGCGTGTTTTTGTGTTTAATTTTTTGAAATCATTATTGAATCATGGGCCAAAAGGATTGCAAGAGGTATTGCAAAATTTCGACAAGGTGATGAAATTATTTTTTCTACATCTAGACGATCCGCATTACAAGGTGGCTCATGCCTCTCTCACCACTCTAAAAGAAATGATTCCCAAGTTCAAAAAACAAACAGAGCACTATCTAGACAGGATTCTACCACGGGTGTTTTTAAGGTTCCACGACCCAAAGGAGTCGATCAGGAAAAATGCATCAGAAATTTTGCAGATAATTTCTGAAAATTACGGAATAGATTCCATTCTTCCTGGGCTTCTGAGGTCTTTGGATGAACAGAAGGCGCCAAGAGCAAAATTGGCAATTATCGAATATGCCAAAGGAAATTTCGAAAAATGCACAGTAAACACAGAAAATTACCTGGGTAGCACTAACAGTTTTATTAAATTATGGCTTGGGAAACTGGTACTATTGTTCAAAGACAAGAACACTAGGTTGAAAGAGGCTGCCCTGGTTGGTATTTTAACCATTTATAGCAACTTTGATGCGGGATCTGTATTAGGGTTCTTAACTGGTTTGTCAGTTGAAGAACAAAAACCAGTTAGGCTGGCGCTGAAGCAACGTAACCCTAGAATAGATGTTGATTTGGTAAATTTCATGCAAGCCAAGAAGCAGAGGCCACGGTATGCACCTTCCATGGACCGTTATGGTGTGATCGAGCCGGCATTCAATTTGCATCCTAAATTTAAGTTCAGATCAGTGGATTTTGGGTCTAGATCGAGTTCTCACATGCCAGAAAATTATGACGGGCTTAAAGGGAAGTTTCAGAAATTTGCAAGTGTCTCAAGTCCCATGCATGAGAAATCGGGGTATGCAGCGAATTGTTACCAGTCAGATGAAGAAACGAGTATTAATCAAATCCTTAACCAGGTATGTTAATTATATTTTCTATTGACTAATAGTATTTCTGTACCATGGCAGCAGAGCCTGATTATTCTACCAGCATATACCCCAGTTATTGGGTAAGGGACAGGGAAAAATCCAGTTATTGTTGGAATGTTATGTTAATATTTTGCTTGATTCAGGACACTTCAACAAGAAAATCTTTAATTAAAATACTTTATAATTTGTGCTGCAGGTGTGCACTGGGAATAGTAGGAACTCAAATTTGACCAAGCTAGAAGCAATCCATCAACTCGTTGAAATTTCGAAACACAAAGGGAACTCGGTGTGGTTTAAGGTAAGTTTAATTTAGGATTACTAAGTACTTAACTGACTATTAGAGTACCATATATATTTTGGTATTCGAAAAACCTAGAAAAAGTAAATAATTAAAAAGAATAAATTAATCAGCTCTATATCAGTAGCTGGTTCGGGCGTTTATTTTCTGATGATTTCCATTGAATTATTTTGCTTATTTACCTTTTTACTTTTCATGCATTGTAGCATTCGCACCAAATTTCAATTGCACTATTTGAGATGATAGACGACGCTGATCCCTCAGTTAGAGAACTCTCTCTCTCTTTACTTGTTGAGATGCTTGATAAACAGGTACAATTATACATCTCGAGTATGCTCTAAAATTTTCTAAAATCAATGCAAGATTATTATTCCTGAGAAGTAAAATTGTTGTGTTTGTTATTCCAGAGAGACTCAATGGAGGAACATCTTGAGGTGCTTATCATGAAACTGCTCCATGCAACCAAGGACCCTGACATGACGGTAAATAACTTCTACCTATTTGCAAGATCATTTTTTTGTTGATCTAATTCCATTTCTTATGCATATCTTTTTTTTGTGTGTGTAGATTGTAAATCAGGCTCAGAGATGCTTAAACGTGGTGATATCACAATACGAACCATTGAGATGCCTTGCGGTATGAAAATTTGACAGGTTTTTTATTTTATTTTGTAGTTTCTTAGATCTTTCAATATCTCTAATATTTTTTTTTATATTTGCTTTTATATTACTGTAGGCTATAAGGCCATTATTGGTATGTGAGGATGAGAAGCTCCTTATCGTCTGCACCAATAGCTTGGCTAAGGTAACCTCTTCATGTTATAAATAAGGAACTTCTATTTCATTCCATGATATTTTTTACAAGATTGTAGAAACCACAGCAATTTTAGAAGCTAAATAGCACTATTCTTAATCGTCCAGTTTACTATTACGTATTGGTAGCTGTCAATGCCTTGGATGTATTTATTTCTCTTATGCTAAGACACCTTGTTTTTTACTTAATTAGCTTACCTTACTTCAATTGGTCATGAAATGAAATAGAAGGAAAATATGAACAAAATAAGGGCAAACAAAAATACAATATAACAGTTTGATCAAATGGCAGGCAAACTAGTAGCTGTTATTGTTACAGTGCTCTTTGTGCATTAATATCAAATTTTACTTTATGCTCTGTCATCATTCTTCATTAATTTTTTTTAAATGATATTTCAGATTATATGTCGATTTTCCCAAGAGGACTTGATGGCTCAATTACTATCCTTCGTACCTTCCCTTATAGATTTGACTGGAAACCAGAGCCCCTATGTCAGAAAGGTTTGATCCCTCTACCTTGAATGAAACCTTGTCAGAATGCTTCTATGTAATACTTCTTAAGTGTGCCACACTGAAAACCACATAGTGCAATATTCATATATTACTGCCTAATTGGGAAACTTAATTATAAGTGTGCCACACTGAAAACCACATAGTGCAATATTCACATATTACTGCCTAATTGGGAAACTTAATTACTGGTTTTGATTACTGCAGACGGCATTGCTTTGCCTTGTGGAAATCTATGTTAAGCTTGGGAAGCCATTCTTGCCGTATCTGGAAAGGCTCGATCGTACGCAGCTCCGACTTGTTACCACTTACGCATCTCGCCTTTCTCAGCCTGAACTGATGGCCCATTAGATCTTACCACTGTAAAATCAATTTTAAGTAATTTTGTTCTATTCAACACCCCCGCCACCCCCCCCCCCCCTCTCCCCCCGGGCAACAACTTAGAAGAAAGGAAAGGAAATAAAGGCTACTTATTGAACTGACAAGTGGCTCCTTTATAAATTAATGTATATGTTTCGTTGTTATGTTATTTATTTTAACCCAGAATCCTCTGTACATTAATGGTACCATTGCTCACAGATTAGTGAAGTGTATTTTGTGTAAATCATATGAGCATTTATTACTTGTTTGCCCTTCTATTTTCAATTTAGTATTTAACGGGCTTTCGACCAGAAAAGGCCGAAACAGTTCTGTTTAACTAGCATCAGTCAAGGATTTGCTCTAAGCGTCCAAGCAAAGAATCAAACCCAAACAAAAAGTATACCTTTGCTAAATTAAAAGTTTTTTAATTGAATCAAGACTCCAACAATCACTTGTGAGATAAAATGGAAGATGAGATTGCGAGATTTTTCTTTAAACTTGTTCTTTGATAAACAGAACATTGTACAAGCACAAGACTCTTGAGGGCAAACCTGACATTTCATGTGTTCACTTGGGTGGTGTGAAATCAAGGGAGTATTTGTAAGAAGCCTCTCCTCACATGCCAGCAATAATTTCTGAAGCTATCTTGTATTCAAAGAGAAATCTATCACTTTGAAACTTCTAAAATGTGGATATCACATCACTTCTTTTTAAAGTAGGATATATGAAATAATATATTTATCATTTCAAATTTTAAAATTACCTGAGCTTCACTGTTGGACTTAAAATTTTAATTGTTTTACATATCAATACAACCAATTATATGTATATTGATGGCAGAATGTAAAAACAGAACTCTGAAAGCTCTAGGTCCAAATCTCTTGCCAATCAAACTTTCTCTGAATGTGGTCCTTTGTTACGACTCTGCTTCGCAATCTCCTTCTCAAGAAAATCCAAAATGTTATCAGTTATATGATTTGGAGACAAACCTGACAGCAGCATTTTTCTGAGATACTTATACGACTCTTTTACCCTTCCTGCCTTAGCATTCACTTCAATTAACGTATTAAACGTAACCACATCAGGATTCACACCCCTCTTCACCATTTGTTCGAACAATTTATCAGCTTCTTCAGCTTGCCCTCCCTTCCCCAATGCATTGATCAATGTGTTGTACATAACAATGTCGAGATAACCACCTTCTTTTGATAATTGTTCAAGTACAGAACTAGCCACCTCAGCCTCACCAAGCTTGCCTAAACCTTGAATAATTACATTATAAGTTGCAATATCTCTTGGGCATAGTTTCTCGCCCATCTCATGTAGCACAGCCCATGCCTCTCTTAAGTATCCCTTTTTCACAAAGGAACTCATGAAAGAGTTGTATGTGTAGCTATTGGCCCCTTCCTCTCTTTGCAAAGTAGCAAATAATTCGAATAACTTACAAGCAATGCTCAACTTCCCTTTCGATAAAAATATCGACAGATAGGTATTGACCATGTCTACATCAAAAGTTTTATCCCCTAATCCATGAACTCTTTTACCTCTCTCAATCTTGAAAACACTCTCAAAGTTGTCAATAGAATCTGCATTTTGTGCAAGTTTGTCCAAATATGGCGAGGGAGACCACTCATCCTTTACCTCCTCTTGATCTAAGGATGCACCGCCTATATCTTGACCAATTTTGAGTCTGATTAAATTATATACATCATCGAAACTACCCGAAAAAGGGAACAATGGTGTATAATCTTTCCCTTTATCTGGAGGGTTTCTCATGGCCGCCTCCATGCTCTCCTTCCACCGATTGACGCTCAGCACAACTGAACTGTATCTCACATTTTTCATCAATCTTTCGGCCAAGTGTAATCTCTTGCTCTTGTGAAACCCAATTAGTAAGCTGGAAACTGTGACCAAATCGACAATAAAACCCCTCTCATCCATTTCTTTCACCAATTCAAGGGCCTCCTCGACTTGACCTTCTTTACATAGTTCTGTAATTACAATGCTATAGCTAATTCCATCAACAAAAGTCCCTTTCTTTTTCTTTAATTCACAAAACAGTACAAATCCAGCAACCAGCCGGCCATTTTTGAAAAGACCGTGTATTAAAGTGTTAAAAGAATATGTTGAAGCAGGGATTCCTTCATAAACCATTTTCTCAAATAACTTGCACGCCTCATCAAGCTTGCGTGCCTTGAGTAGCCCATCAAGCAGAGAGTTGTATACTAGGGTATCACCACGAATACCACATGTTTGCATTTCATCAAACAGCTTAAGCGCATCATTAATCCGGCAAGTTTTACAACATCCTTGGATCAGGGGGCGATATGTGTATATGTCGGGCCCATGGCCAGATGCCTTTATGTCATGGAAGACGGCAAGGGCATTTTCGACCTTTCCATAGAGGCACAGGGCACGAAGAAGGGAGTTGTAGGTGCATAGATCAGGACAGACTGGTGGGTCAGAAGTCTTCATCTTTCGAAAGAGAGAAAGAGATAATGGTAAGAATTGGGCTCCAAAGCGTGAGAAGGCATTGATGCATATATTATATGCGAAGGTAGAGAAGGTAAGGTTTCTATGAGAAAGTTTGTGAAAAACATCAAGGAAATAGTGTACGGAGTTGGAGCGGGAGAGAGCTAAAAGGAGGTGGTTAGAGGCACGGAGTGATGGAAGAGCATCTGGGGAAGAGAGAAGGAGAAGGCGAAAGAGGGATAGTGCGAGAGGGAGGTGTGGGTTTGAAGTGGAGAGGGAGGAGAGGATTAGGGAAGAGATAGTGGATGCAGAGAGAGGGGAAGGGAATGGAGGCGAAGGCGAAGAGAGGAGAGATAAGGCGTCGTGGAATCGGGAGGAGCGAATGAGAGAGTTGAGGAGAGAGAGGAAGGTGGAAGGGGGGAGAGACGAAGGGGAGGAGAGGAGATGGGAGAGAAGAGGCTCTGGGACTGGACGGTTCCGGGGGAGGAAAGAAATGGAGGGGAAGGGAAGGGAACTAATAGCAGTACTACTACTAGGCTTGGGCTTGGAGAGAGCGGCGGTGAGGAGAAGGTTGGAGAGAGGAGAGGGGGAGGTGGAGAAGAGGAGGAGATTGCACTGAGTCGCTGCTGCTGAGCGGATCGCACCAATGCCAAGCTTAGATTGCATTTCACACCCTGCACTCAGCAGAGACTAGTGACTAGTCGTAGTCGGTCTACGAAAGAATTTACACACACAGGATTTGGAATTCAGGCTGAACAAAAACGAATTCGCATCAAACTTTGAGCGTTTTTCGTGAAATATCTCAACCGTTCAAATAAGTTATGCACGAATCTCAAAGCATAAATAATAATACTGGCATATCCCCGAATAGGGTCCGACCCAGGATTCTCAAAACTGTGTTTTTCTATTTTAGTTTAGTTTTGTAAGTCTGGTAGGCGAATGATTCAAGATGAATTCGTATCCTCTGAGATATCTCATATTTTGCGTGACTTTTTTGAAAATCTCAACTGTTCAAAATTACGTTCTCCACGAATCAAAAGCTCTGGCCCTGCGCTATTCACGAATAGACACCGGACACGTCGGTCACATAAAATGTGAGATATCTTAGAGGATACACACTTGATTGGATGAAAGTTAGGTCCGATGCCCATCGGACCTACTTTGGTTCGATGGGTGTGATGACCATCCGATCATCATCAAGATTCATGCACTTCGCATCAAAATCCTTGCATTACTGTATAAATTTCCGTGTGTACAGATTTAATGCTAATTGTACGGTGCTAGAGTTAATTGAACCTAAATATCGGATCTACTCCTATCTCATTTTGGTTATGTTAACTTAAAATTGACAATACTTTTGTTTTGCATAAAGGAGGTCAGTTATGGAAATGCTCCAAATAGAGGACCTCTATTATTTCATTAACTGATGTAATTTTTCCCAATTAAAAACCGTACGTTATATCTGCATAAAATTAGAAAATAATTTCAGTTTTAATTTTAAAATGATTTATCTAAATCTTTTCTAAAGCAAGCAAATACAATAATAAAATTCTTACGGTGACAAATCCATCTCAAATATAAAAACATAACATACATAGAATAAAAAAAAACAATAAGCAAAAAAGTATGTAGTAAAAAGATCTCTAAAAAATACTTTGATAAGTTATGATTCGTTGGAGTGAGATATGAGTCTCAAAATTAATAATCAATTGCATAGCACATAAAAAAATATCAGAATCAAAATCTGATCATTCAAATAAAAATATATATTAACTTCTAAAAATAAACAAATAATTTAAAATAATATTTATCATTATGGACTAACTAACATATGATAGAGAATGACATATATATATATATAATCCAGATTGTTGTGTGGATAACAATTAATGACAAAGACATACATTTAGTGTACTTTCCCATTCTTTAACTGTTATAATATAGATAATAAATATTTTATTTTGTACTATTTAGGTTTAGTCAAAATTATTAACAAAATAAAATTAAATGAACATAAAGAATCATATCAAAGCTAGTATGGTAGACTTATATATCGTATTGTGGTGTTTGTTAATTTGACCAAACTGAGTGATAAAGATATATCCTCAGTTTACTTATTTATAAATGATTAATTTTGTAATAAACTAATAATATAGATAAATCAAATTTTATCTCCTTATGTTTTGACTTAAGTTAAATTATAAACAAAAATAAAATAGTATTATGGTACACTCATAGATAAATAACATATCAATGGTAGCTTTAGTGAGTTTGTTTTATTGGTTTTCCTCCAATCTCCTATAGTTTCAACTTAGAGATATTAATATTTTTGAAATTAAAAAAATAAATTTAACAAAGATGTATTTGTTAATATGTTTTTATTTTGTTAGTTTTACACCATGCTAGATGCACGTGTTGTTGTTGGATTCATTTATTTAATATTATTTTGGTGGGAGAGATTGATTGCAAAGCAAACTACAAAAATCTTAACAGGTTTAGGATTCTTCAATTTTCTTATTGCATAAAGCAAGATTATATATAGTTGAGTAAATTTCACCAACTCTATATTGCTTATATACGAAGGTACAACAAATTTTCTTTTATTTCATTGTCATGTAGATACGATGACCAACTCTTTCAGTTGATGTTGAATCCTCACATTTAAAGTATGAAAGATTTTATTTAACATGTGAAGAAAATTAATAAAATAGTTTACTTAATTAAAAAAAATTATCTGTAACATAAAAAAAAAATGTGAACTCAAAACCTACACCCGCTTTTGAAAGAATTCTGATTTTGATTTATAAAACTTTTAGCGGCCCAAAAAGTCTCTTGGTCCAGAAATTTTATTTTGGGCCAGGGAGGAGACAATTAGCGGATTCTTTTCCTTTTGAGAATGTCATGGCCCATGGGCCAGATTAGCTTCCAAATTTTGATCAAATTTAGCTCAAGTCCGCAACTTGGTATTTTCCTAGTCCAGATTAAAAAAGAATTCGGATTCGAGAGAGAGAGAGCACTTTCTTCTTCTTTTGATTTTTTCTCTAAATTTTCTCAAACTTTTTTCTTTTGCTGGGTTGGTTGGTTTGCGAGTTTTTTTTTTTTTTTTTCTATTATGTCTTCTTTGTGACATATTTGTGATGGATATTTCACAAATTAAGAGAATCTTTGTCTGATAAGCATGAGTAATCATGTCATTTAAGTAGCCGACTTGTGGGCTTGGGTGGTGCAAATTGTGTTTTTTATTTGCATTGGATGAGATGTCTCATATTCATATTTTATTTTTATTAAGAATATTTTTTATATATATTAACTAATAATATGATATAAATTAGTATCAATGTTGTTCGTTTTTATATAATTTTTAACTACAAAATTTGACATGAAAATTTGTTAATTGAACTGATAAGGGGTGCAGTCATTTGGGTTTTATGGTTAGAAAGAAACGAAATACTGTACCTAATTAATCATTCAGAAATTTAGGAACTCAAATTATCTATCTAGCATTATTTTGACATAAAAGTAGAGGTGATTATTCTTTTTTCAAACTTACTCTTATTTTACTTTTGAATACTGAGAAACTATCAAGCTAAATCCAAACCAATATGGAGGAGATGATAGTGGTACCAACAGGGGCGGACCCAGCCTAGTCCAGGGGGGGTCAATTGCCCCTCCTTGGATTTTGAAGTTTTATACAAATAGATTCAGGTTGACTTTGTTCCTATCTGAAATTTTATTTGTCTCTCTCTGAACTTTTAGTTTGTAATTAATGTTAAATTTATGGTTAAAATTATGATAAATTTCTTGAATTATAATTGGTAATTAGAATTAGAAGTCAGAGCACTGGAAGAGAAGATAACCACATCATTCAAGATGATTGATGAACATGTCTACAGGTTCTTCAAATAGCAGGATTGAAGAAGATTTTGTTGGATTTAGTAGCATGTAATAGCTTAATCTCCTTCCAACTTGCTTTTAAGGGTCTTTTGTGTAATATTGATTTTGAAATACTTTCCTAGGTAACTACCTTTTGTTAAGTTTGATTTAGACCTGTATTATATTTTCTACTTCTTCTTATAAGGTACCAAATAAAAAAAAATGATAGAAAAAACATTGAGCATTTGCCAAATTAAAAATAATGATAGGGAAAAAAAACCAGTTTTCCATAAACATTCCAGTAAAAGTTTAGTATAGTGAGCTTTGTAAAAATGAGAGACAGACTAAATATGTTTTTTTATTATCGAGTCCTCTAGTTTAAAAACCAATCATCCAAGTTGTTGAAAAAACCATTATGATATTCTAATAATCAGAATGAAAATCCGCACAACTTGAAAATTTTCAATTGATTTATACTCTCTTTTAGAGAAATAAATCTTATTCCAACCTATTATTCCAATCTAATTTATTGATCTTTATTGAGATTTACACATGAAAAAAATTTCTTCATTGAGATTCACGTATTGAAAAATTTAAAAAGTTGAAATCGAAATAAATTACAGGAACTATTGTAAGAAGCCTCTCCTCACATGCCAACAATAAATTTCAAGGTTATAAATAGCGTTTATAGCGTCATAGCGGGAAGGCTACAAAAAAAGCTATAGCGAATAGCGTCGCTATAGCGGAAGCTATGCCACATAGCATTTTTTTTTTAAATTCCGTATATTCAATATTTGTACTAAATATCAACATTATCTAAAATCTCATAGAACAATAAATAACACTAAAGTAATTAAGAAATTATAATATTCATATTGAACCCGTACGAAGTCCAAATTGCGATTCAAAATATCCATAGTAATATCATAAACTATCGATTTTTCCTATTAAAAATATCTTAAGCCTCATGATTCATGACATAATCTATTTTTTTTCTATTCAAATTTCAATTTCAGTTTGGACTTTTTTTCTATTCAAATTTCTATTTCTATCCCCAATTTCAAATTGATTTATCTGTAGCAAGTAGCAACAAATTCAATTTCGGTTTGAGCTTTTTTGGGTCTTTATTTAAAGCCCATATAAATTGCTTAAAAAAGTCCATATTATATAGCGGCCGTAACACAAATAGCGGACCGCTATAGCGCTATAGCGGACTGCTATCACCGCTATAGCGGCCGTAGCGCAAATAGCGCATTTGATGTCATAGCTTAGCGTTTGGGGTCCAAAAACGCTATAGCACACTATTTAGAACACTAATAAATTTTGAAGCTTATCTTCTATTCAAAGAGAAATCTTGCACATTGAAACTTCTAAAATGGGGATATCACATTTTTCTTTTTAATGTAGGATATATGAACCAATTTATTTATCATTTCAAATTTTAAAATTAGGAAAATCATTGCCCCCTTGCAAATATTGCAACAATATAGGGACTATATGAAGCACATTGGCTCAATGGATCAATTCAACATTTTTTTTAAACAGCAGGCAAACAATAATTATTAAACCCAATCATTTCCTGTCATGGGCATTTTGGGAAATTTTTTTAATTCAGCTAAACCAAATTGTCCCTTCCAATTTTAAAAGGTGCATTATATCTTTTATATTAAAACAATTTACAATTTATTGTTTCTTTAAGTTGCGTCACTGTTTTTTTTTTTATCTTTTATTCTTTTATACTTACTTCTTTTCTAATTCAGCTATGTCACTGTGTAACACTCATGTTCAATCAGATCAAATTATTGTTCGTGTTTCATGAATTATTAAATAAATATTGCTAAAATTGGCGACTACGTAGAGCATTGTTATATGCTCCATGCATTATTTATTGACATTTATATTTTAAAAACAATTTCCTGTCTCTTTGAGCAAGCCACGTCACTGCTTTTTATTTTTATTCTTTTTTGAATCAGCTACGTCTGTGTTTTTTTTTTTATTCCTTTTTAAATTCAGTTATGTCACTGTGAAACAGTTATGTTCAATCAGACGAAATTACTATTCATGTTTCATAAATTATTATGAAGTAAAGTTTGTTAAATTTGGTGGCCACGTAAAGCCCGCATTGTCCAATTGTTCTATGCTCCATGTATTTATTTATTCAATATTGATTACATTTAAATTTATACTTAATTTCTGATTCCGCGTAGTAACTCGTGGTTAGTTGGAGATCGGGTCGGTCGGAAAGCTCATAATTAGCTCGTTCGATTCTGACTCGCGTCACTATCCGTCCAAGATATCATATGATATTTTTTTTTCTAACTAAATTACCTCCATACATAAGAACCACTTTCTTAATTTATCTATTTGTAATCTTACTCTAGCAAGCATCTTATACACTGCTAATCAGTATAAGGGAATGGAGGAAATTACATCATATCATTAGTAAAGTTAAAGCTTCTAAGAATGTGCTTCAGAAAAGGAGAGATGAGGAGTGACCGAACCCGTTAAATTGCTCCAAAACGTTAAATTTCGAGGGGAAGAGAAGAGAAAGAGAAAGGAGAGGAAGTGAACTCTATATACAAATTATTCAAATTTTGTAACTTCAAAATCAGACTGTAAAGAAAATTAATCATTTAAAGATTAGGTATCATTTGCAAAAATGTAGATTGAGTATGAAAAATTACTAAATCCTTGAATATAACCATCTAATTGAGTTTTTTTTTTTTTTAAAGAATTTTATCTAACGTTCTAGCTACTAGGTCAAAAAGATATAGGGATAGAGAATCTCATTGTCTAAGGCACTCTTACAAGAGAAATAATTACCTGCCATTAAAATTGATACAAGTCCTACCACTTTCTAAAAGATTTTGCATCCAAAAAAAATTATCTCCAAAATCCCTTGCCTTTAAAACTTCTAATAAAAATGACAAATTCACCCTATCAAAAACCTTTTCATATTATAATCTGAAAAAGACTCCCTGAGTCTTGGAAATAGTAGTTGCATAATAAAATTCGCCATTATATATTAATAGGTTTAAAATATTAATACCAACTATATATACAATATAACAGACACCTTGTTGTAAGTTTAATTTTTAAAAGGAGTACCTACATCTACATGTGCAAGTTTGGTATAATTTTTAAATACAAAATAATGGTGTCATTTGCAAGAGCTCTGGTGTAGCACATATTTGTTAAAGATTTGCTATTATTGGTGCAATTAAATTTTTGGCACTGTTATCAAGCCCATAGGCTCCATCTTTTATTATATATGTCAAATTGAATTAGTATAAGCAACATTTATCTGTCCCAAGTTGGTCAGATTCTAAATGCAACAGGTTTTAGGTGCTATAGCTCGTTATTAAATTTCATTTATATGCATTTATATTCTTGTTTGGTAAAATTGGTATTCACATATAAATATATAGACAATAAGCATCCACCCTTAATTTATACTAGCCAACGGTTGTCATTGGTGAGAAGCATGTAGAAGTTTTGAATAAATGAGTATATATAGGAGTAGCATAGTGCATAAGTTACAATTTCATTATCAAGGACAAAAGATGTACATGAAATTTCTTACCCAAATTAATTTATATGGCTTCAGTTTTCTAACGTAGAAATTTCTTACCACGCTTGCCACGACCAGTCAACGCATTGTTGATAAGTCTCTTAATACCTCACTCTTCAGAAAGAAAAATACATGAGAAATCAAAAGCATGAAGGAAAGCTTAATAAAACATCAATAAATGACAGAAATAGAATATTTTTAAGTTCCCAATAGCTCCAAAACAAAACAAAACAAAAGTTCTCATCACTACTTAAACCGCTACCTCAGTAAATCACAGGAGCGCATTCTTTCAAATTCATTATAAGACTCTGAACAATGACCATACCAGCTGAATTCTTCATACCAGCAAACTCGGTATTACTATGGGCCTACGGGGAACATTATGATCAATGGTTGCGCATGTGATGTACATCACTGGATTAAATATTGCTAGTTACTCGTACCTGGTCCTGGTACCATTCTGAGTTGCTGGTACCTTATACTAGTACATGATCCTGGTATAAATTTGGAGGTGCTGCTTCCTTATCCTGGTACCATTCAGAGATTGGAGCTGCTAATGCTGCTGGTACCAGTCAGAGTTAGACTGGCTCACACTACTGGTACCAATCCGAGCTTCAACTCGTTAAAGCTGGTGGTACACCCAGCGTGAGGCAACCAGAAGTGAGATGTGGCAACATCATTCTAATTGATGGATTAGGTTAATTATGGGAATAAGTGTATTTGAATTGTATAATTGTATATAAGTAGGAGGTGACTTTTGTAAATACTTTTATTAATCATTGAATTGCCTTATAGTAATGTAGTACTATGTAACTTAACTTTTCTTGAATGAAAATGGGCCTTAGCCTTTTTATCAAAAAAAAAAATCATTGAATTGCCAGGGACTAAAGTCTCTGACCTTCAAAAAAAGAAATTCAGAATTTCGAGTTGTGTGAATGGTACATGATGCCAGAGATGCAGCCTCCTAGAACACACTAAAGCACCAAATACCTATGCAATCATTAATTGGCATCAGATTTGAATCAATTTTACAAAATTAAATTAATTGTCTACATTACTATAAGCTTATTATTTGGTTTGGTTTGGATGCAAAAAGTAAAATCAATTAAGCAACAGTTGAGAAAAACAATATTGAGAAACACGTAGAGCCATCATTTAGTGTCTATAAGAAAGAATTGCTCCCATAAAACATAATAATTATATGAGGAAATGGATAGCAAAAGGAGAAAGTATTGTTCTGCTTCGTCAATTCGATTCCAGATTTGGGATTCCGAGACTATAGCAATCGCTCCCTCTTTTCCTATCTGATGCTCTTCGCATTTCAAGGGAGAAAATCAGAAAAGTGGAAGAAGTAAAACTCACGCACAGTCTACATTGGAACTGGAACTGATTTCTGATCGGTTGAAGGAGAGGAAGCGGGGTGGACCGCTAAAAGGGAGGAGAATCGGAGAGGAGATCAATAGGTTTCTAAACTGAATAGTGTAAACATTGTTATATATATCTACAACACTATTTATTTACTATGAGTTGGATCCTTTTTTGTGTTATTATAGTTGCAAGGATTGTTAAAATTTTGTTACTCTTATTTTGTAGTCATAGGATATTGCAAATTATATATTTTGTACTAATTGTAAATCATTACCTGTTTCGAAAGTCTCTTATTTCTGGTATGGATTCACGTTGATATATATATGTGTGTGCCTGAATATGTTTTGAGTGTCCATTTGTCTGTGATTTCGCAAATATGTTACACCACGCGTCTTCTTGCATTCTTTTCTCCCATCTTTGCTTCTGTGGCAAAGAAAAAGTGCTGAAAATAACACAAAATAAGACCATATTTATTTTAGCAGACACTAAATCAAACAGTTCAAGTTTGTGTTGAAGAAACTTGGATCTGAAGCCCACAAATTTCGTATCAAATTGTGTTCAACAGAAAAGTTTTCTTATTCTCTCATGAGTCGTGATTTTAGAACTAATAACCATAAATTGTAAACAGTATCGATTCACAATACTGTTGTTGTTGTTATACCACAATGGAAGACTGGAAAACAATAAAATAAGAGAAGCAAAAAATTTAGTTTGAAATTTATAAGTGGATCAAACTTCTGAAATTTATAAAAATTTACAAGAAATCTTCATCCGAGTTTCGAACTCACGTTCCTAACTCAGGAATGTTTAAAAAAAAAAAAAAGTAGTTTAATTGTAAAAAGATAGATCATTCGTCAACCCAATAATATCTACGTGAAAAAAATTAGTTTTTGATCTGATGGCTTAAAATGTTCTTCCGTGAGAGATCACATATTGGAAAATCAACTAACAAATCTCTTGTAATTGTCGATATTTAAAATTAAGAGACTTGACCATCATTTTTTTATCTGAAAACAAATATTTACGAGAAGAACTCCTAACTAATATTTTCTCAATTTTATGCAGATACTTATTTATCTAAAAGAAAATATATACTTATGAATCTGACACTAACTAATTGTTGACTTAAAAATGCATATATGTCATGACCATGTGCGCAAGTTGGTTCAATTAAAAGAGCTAATGATAGACCTTAATGCAAGATATTTAAAATGTGCATGTATTAGTTATTATTAAATAATGCTGTGTATGGGCATCCTCTCTGGTGCACTTAATTAATATGCTTTACTTTGTCAGTACCTGATCCTAGTGCTGCTTTTTAAATCAGAGCTGAATTTGACTGTTATTTTAGCCTGGATTCCTTCAACTGAATAGGAAACAGCTTGAAGGAAAAACACAGAAAAAAAAAATACTTGGAGAAACTTGTTTTATTTTAACTTGTTTCATTTGATGCTGTGGAAGCAGGGGCGGGTTCAGGATTTTCGTCGGGAGAGCAAAAAAATATCAAATCGGATTTAAATTCATTAATCAATTGGGTACTCGATAACAAATAATGTTTTAACTTATACTTTCCAATACTTTGATTTGTAATTTCTGATGCTCTGACTTATAATTCTAATTACCAATTAAAATTCAACAAATTTATTTCAATTTTAACCCTAAATTTAACCCGAACTACAAATCAAACATCCAGAGGGGGGCAAAAAAAATTCCAGGTTAGAGGGGCAAAGTCGGTCAGAACCGATAAATCTCCACTAAAACTCAAAATCCAGAGGGGGTAGCTACCCCCCCCCCTCTGGAACCATCTGGGTCCGCCCTTGTATGGAGGATTAACAGAGCCACATAAAGTCAGCTGAGTAGACATTTTTTTTACAAATATACTTCTATTTTTATACTTCTTCAGAAAAATTAATAAAAATATACATAAGATTAAAAAAATGACTATAAAATTATAAAATATGTTTCATCCTACATTTTTTCTCCAAAATATGGTATATTCTTATGCCTTTCTAAATTTTTTTACAAAAACATAGTTAGAATTCAAATTAACTGTAAAATATTGTCTCAACCTACTAAAAATCTTGGCTCTGCTACTGACCTTCTCAGGAGAACTTGTAATGAAATCAAGGTTTTAAATAGCGTTTATAGCGTCATAGCGGGAAGGCTACAAAAAAAGCTATAGCGAATAGCGTCGCTATAGCGGAAGCTATGTCACATAGCGTTTTTTTTTTACATTCCATATATTCAATATTTGTACTAAATATCAACATTATCTAAAGTCTCATAGAACAATAAATAACACCAAAGTATTAATAAATTATAATATTCATATTGAATCAGTACAAAGTCCAAATTGCGATTCAAAATATCCATAGTAATATCATAAACTATCGATTTTTCCTTTTAAAAATATCTTAAGCATCATGATTCATGACATAATCTTTTTTTTTTATTCAAATTTCAATTTATATTTCCAATTTCAAATTGATTTATCTGTAGCAAGTATCAACAAATTCAATTTCGGTTTAAGCTTTTTTAGGTCTTTATTTAAAGTCCATATAAATTGCTTAAAAAAAACCATATTGTTTTTTTTTTTAATTTGGCAGTGGCTGCCAAATAGATTTTATTTAAAAAAAAAAAATCATATTGTATAGCGGCCGTAGCGCAAATAGCGGACCGCTATCACTGCTATAGCGGCCGTAGCGCAAATAGCGCATTTTGATGTCATAGCTTAGCGTTTGGGGTCCAAAAATGCTATAGCGCGCTATTTTGAACACTGATGAAGTGTAAAGAGAGAGTAATGAGGACTTCAGAGTCTAATACTTTGAAGTTTCGTTTTGTGATTGTACATTTGTTTTTAGTGGGTAAACAATAGAAGAGTAACATGGAATTTCTAAAAAAAAAGGGGTAGATATAGTAGGTAGGTAGGTAGGTATCAGTATATGTATTTGTATATAGTTATGACTTATGAAAATAGTTTGTGACTTCGTTCAGTGAAATGAAACAAGGATTTGAACTTAAAACTATTACAATTCATTCTTGCATTTATTATCCTTTTGGAAACAGGAACCACGCCTAGAACTTAGAAGTTAAATATGCTTGATCTCTCTCTCTCTCTCTGGATTGAATCCAGTAACCCGCTAACAGAATCCAGTAGCACTACTTCTATCCGGCCCAAATAAGGCCCATT
This sequence comes from Carex kokanica, assembly GCA_025461125.1. Taxonomy (NCBI): domain Eukaryota; kingdom Viridiplantae; phylum Streptophyta; class Magnoliopsida; order Poales; family Cyperaceae; genus Carex; species Carex kokanica. The sequence continues at coordinate 413,007 of JAJGRX010000992.1, forward strand.
AACCCTCTATTGACTAAATTATGCTTGTTCAATCCAATCCAGTATGTTTCATACAAATCAGTGGCGCAATTAATTGCAACATAGGCAAAATTAATTCTTAAAATTGTCGAAAGATACAATTACATATATATATATATATATATGATTACTGCCTTTAATGTTGAGATTAAATGGATTTATTTCCATATTTGCAAGGTTTTATGCTACGTAGCTCCGACTGTTTTCCATATTTGCAATGTCATGCCACTTGTAGAAACAAGTGATAAAAAATTAAACAAGCTAGTCAACTATGAACACATTTAAATAAAATTATGATTATTTAATTAGATATGTTCACTTTTCATCACTTGATTTTTGTGCAAAGTTAACGTAAAATTTTATGTGCACGCGTCTTTCATAAAAATTAACAAAATTAATGGTTTGGACTCGATATTGGATTTCAAATTTTAAAATATACATGAGAAAATAAGGTTGTGATGTTTTTTGACAATAAACTCACAAATTTTTCCCTCTAAAATTCATAATATCATATCTATCCTTTTGAACTTCAAAAACTCACAAATTTTAACCATGATATTGTCTTTTCTATTAAAAATCATTTTAAATATATGAAGTGTTCATTTTAAATAATGTCAGTCTTCTAATTGGCCAGTTTTCGAGAGAAAATGGGTCATTTCTTTATATCTGACGCTTACACAAGCAAATACCTAAATGTCACTGTGTAAGCGTCAAAAGTAAAGAAATTAGCCATTGCCCTCAGAAACCGTCCAATTATCAGACTTACATTTTTCTAAAACACGGCTACATATTTTTTTATTTTTCAATGAAGGGTAAAATGAATACTTCATAAGTTTAAAATAAGTTCTAATAGAAAATATAAAATGGGTAAATTTGTGAGTTTTTGAAGTTTAGAAGGGTAAATAACTAAATATGATATTATGAATTTTAGAGGGGGGAATAAGTATTTTCGAAGTTTATGAGGGATATACATGAAATTCCCCCATAAAAAATTGTGAAATTGGAACAATCTCTTATTTAATTTGTCTACAAATAATTAATTACGAGCTTCCATTAAAGAAAAATAAATATGTCGTTTGAGATAAATCATGATTAAATTGATAGACTGTTTTTAGGAAAAAAAAAAAAAAAAACCTTTATTGATTCTGTTAGAAGATACGATCTGAGATTCATTAAATGTTACACAGTAACACCTAAAAAAGAAAGACAAGTAGGTTAATAGTGTAACCTCTCCATTATGACCGTGTAGAGAGAGAAAGTGTTGTTTAATTAATAATTGTTTATTTAATGTTTCATGTACTCAAGAGACAAATATGTGAGACATGCACCTGTATTACCAACCTTACATGGACTATGGGAAAGTAGTCATTTTCGATTTACATATAAAAAAAATTCAAAAATAAATAAATTTTGATTTCCAAGTAAATTTTTAAGTTTGATTGACTATTTAGATTTTGAAAAAGAAAATATAAATTCATAGTACAAATTGCTCTGTAATATGTATATTATCATAATAATCCCACTCATAATAATGAGTAGAGTTAAAATATCTATTAGTTTTGTGCTTCAATCATGCTCTACATCATTTTATCCAGTTTCAATATTCTTACAGTCGATCTAAATTGCTCAACATGATCTTTATATTAAAATGTGCTTGAAAACTAAACTTTATATTTTTTTTAAACTTTTTTTACTATTTTTTTAGATAGGTACAAAATCATTGTTTTCAAAATATTTTGAACCAACCAAAACAGTGATTTTGTACCTATCTAAAAATTAGTAAAAAAAATCCAAGAAAATTAATGTTGAGATTAAATGGTTCATAAAAATGTCAATTACATATTTACATATATACGGTCACTGCTTTTAATGTTGAGATTAAATGGATTTATTTCCATATTTGCAAGGTTTTATGCTACGTAGCTCCGACTGTTTTCCATAGTAGATGACCCATTGGGTCATGCCACTTGTAAAAACAAGTGATAAAACAAAGAATTTAGTCAACTATGAACACATTTAAATAAACTTATGATTATTTAATTAGATATGTTCACTTTTCATCACTTGATTTTTGTGCAAAGTAAACGTAAAATTTTATGTGCACGCGTCTTTTATAAAAAAAAAAACAAAATCAATGATTTGGACTCGATATTGGATTTCAAAATTTCAAAATGTAAATGAGAAAATAAGGTAGTGATGTTTTATGACAATAAAATTTGTGAAATTGAAACAATCGATCTCTTATTTAATTTGTCTACAAATAATTAATTATGACTTTCCATTACAGAAAATTTATTAGTTCCCTACAATTAATTCATCTCGTTTACATGGTAATTAATTTGCAATATTTGTCTTTTGAGATATATCATGATAAATTTGATGGATTGTTTTTAGGAAAAAAAAATATCCTTATTGATTCTCTTTAGAAGATTGATTGACAGTGTTGTTTAACAAAAAAGACAAGTAGGTTAACAGTGTAGAGAGAGAGAGAGAGAGAGTGTGTTGTTTAATTAATAATTATTTATTTAATGTATCATGTACTCAAGTCAAGACAATATGTGAGACGTGCACTTGTAATTCCACTTGTATAACCAACCTTACATGGACCATAAGAAAGTAGTAATTTTCTATTTATATAAACATAAAATAAAATTCTTCAAGTAATAAATTTTGAATGGAGATTATATATGTTGAGTGATTTAGATTGACTGTCTAAATTTTGAAAATAAAGATATAAATTTCTAGCATATACCGTTTTGTTACCATAATCCAACTAATAATAATTGTCTTAAATTATTTAAGTCTTAATTTGATAGATAGCTTTTATGAAAAAATAACCTTCTTGATTTTGTATAAAATATGCTCTGAGATTCATTAAATCGAGAACGGAGTAGGTCCGATGCCCATCGAACCTACTTTTAGGTTCAACGAACATGATAACCGTCCGATCTAACTTAAGATTTGTCCGCACGATAATTGAAACAGACACACACGAAAATTAAAGCTTTTCACACGAATCTTAAAACAAATCCACAGTGATTAAACTCATCGAAACAAAGTAGGTCCGATGCCCGTCGGACCTACTCTCTGAATGACAAATGTTACACAGTCGTCCCAAAAAGAAAAAAAGAAAGAAAAAAATATGTAGGTTAACAGTGTGATCGCTCCATTATGACCATGTATAATTAATTATTTATTTAGTGTACAATGTACTCAAGTCAAGTCAAGACAATATGTGAGACGTGCATTTGTATAAGTTAGGAACCGTACCATTTAAATTATTCCGTGATTGCATATTTTACGGACTAATAATCTCTATACATGTCTTTTTCCTCACATTTTCTACACTTGAGGGGATCTTGTACCAAGGTCCTCCTTTTATTTTTAATACTCCACAAATTTGTTTTTACTAGTATGTGTAGGAGCGGAGTCAGACTTTTAAGTTATGAGAGTCAAATATGAATGGGGTCGATCAGATAAATTTTTCATACTGCGAATGGGGGTCAATATTACTGTATTTATAGCATTTTACTCTAAACTATATAGAAAATCATGCATAAGTGCAAAAAGTTTCAAAATAAATGGAGTCAATTGACCTCCATTCCTTGAAATAGCTTCGCCTATGAGTATGTGCATGCATATTTTTTAGGATATGTAAAAAAGTTACGTCATGATTGGACACGTCACTACACGGTATGATGTCGTCACGGCACAACAGGTGTGCCAATTACGTATTGTGATTCGCAAGTCGTGCGGCATATTCATACACATGTTGTGACTATCCTCTAAAAAAAGGTACAGCACATGAACCAACTTAATCACAGCATGATGTGGCACCGGACACGGCACAGCACGTGACTACAAGTAACCAAAACAATACAAATTATATGCTATTATTTATTCCAAACAACAATTTAATTCAAACAAATTTATCTTTTTACACATATTTTTTTAACAATATTGTTTCTCCGTTTTACAATTTTTCCACATTTTTATAAATATTTTTTTTTCCTTCTTAAAACAATTATGAAGTTCGAAAAAAATTCAGCATTATTAAACATGACTGCACGTGATAAAAAATGATCAAATGTATTAACATGACCAAACGTAATCACACATCACTAACGTGATCATATCATTTTTTATAATTTTAATCACAACACGACATGACCTGATCGATCATGGTACGACACTATACAAGTTTACATATGATTGTTGTTGGAAGTGTAGGAGACCCACTAATACCATGTCTAAGTTTGTTTGGCTGGTTTTGGAAAAAGACAACAATATAATGAAGTGTCAGTGTATTAGTTCAATAGTACAGCACAGCACTCATGTTTCAACTTCCCATCTAATTATTGAAATGTCAATTTAGGTGTAGATAAGTATCACTTTACCATTAAATGTGTGTTAAGCTTATTTGTTAACAGACAAAAAGACAAAAAAATATTTTACATGTAATTTTTAAGGCAATATATAAGTTAATTTCTCAAAAGCAACTGATATATATTTTAACTTGTAATTTTTAAAGTAGCTCCTTACATAATTAAGGAAGCCAAGTTATAAATTAAGGTACACGTTTATTGTACAATGTTGTAAAAAAATAACATTTTTTTCTGGTACTAGTTGGAGGTAGGGCTGATTAATGAGCGAGCATGAGCGAGTTAGGGTATGCTCATGCTCGGCTCATTAGCTTAATGAGCGAGTTAGAGCGAGTTGTTAATGAGCATGTTATTAATGAGCGAGTTGCCGAGTTGTTTAAAATACATCATTCAAAAATTAATTTTCATTTATAGAATTTAACAAATTGTCATAATCCAACCTAATTAAACAATACATAATTTAACAAAATCTAGCAACTCTTCCTCTTTTGCAGATTTGAAATTCCAACCTAATTAAAATTCCAAGCTAATTAAACAATACATAATGGATATTACGGATGATTAATTTGTTAATGGATATTACGGATGGTTCTGGGGCCTGCTTTCTTTAGCCCAGCGATCCTATGGCATGCATGCTTCAAACTTGCTTCTTGGGCCATTTAAAAAAAAGAATCAAGGGATTAGATGTGGCAGGATTTATGTAACTCAGTTCTTAATGAGCTAATGAGCGAGTTATGAGCGAGTTGGGGTATGCTCATGCTCGGCTCATCAAGTAAATGAGCGAGTTGTTAATGAGCATTTAGCGAGCGAGTTATGAGCAATTTACTCACCTCTAATTGGAGGTCATGTATTATTGTACGGGAATGATATTTTATGGTTTAAGTATCAAATCAGCTGCCAAACAGGATTAGTAAGTCATTAAATATGATTAATTAACAAATAAGTTTAATGTTAATATGTAATTGTGTAGTGTTGCTTATCATATTATATCTTATTAATTCAAAACCCAAGTATGATGATTCTAGACTCCAAAGATATTAGATTTCACATACATATTTTGATTAGTATTATGTCTCTCTCATGTTAGTATTCAAGAAATTTGAGAGTTTTAAAATTCATTGTTTGATTAGTGAGACCAAAAAATTAGCCAACTTTAAAGAATATCTAAACTTCCAAAATCAGAGTTGGGTTTATGAAACCGTTGATCCGAAGAGAAACGAATTCAGATCCAGTGCAATACTTGACCACATAGAATGAGATCAGAGTCGTCCATTTTAATCTGACACAATTCTTAAAGCAGATCGAACTTCTATATATCAAACCTTAATACCACATAAGGTACTAATATTAATCATATATTAATATCTTGTACAAAATATTGGCATATAAAAATATCTTCAACCTAATACATTAATTGGTTGCGTTTGGATCGTGCAAGAATAGCTCTAACCCGGGAATAGCTCCGCTATTCTTAAAAGCTGTGATCCAAACGTAAAATAGAAATTAAAAATAGTGCAGGAACAGTGCTATTCTGCTATTCCTACGAAAAGGTGGATTAGTGAATTTCTCCAATTGTTAGGTTAGCGATACTAGTCCAAAATAGCACTATTCCAAATATACAATCCAAACAACATTTCTACTAACCCGGAATAGTCCAAAATAACGCTATTCTCAAACCACTTGGGTTAGCACTATTCTTAACCGCTAACCCAAAAATCGCTATTCTTGCACTAATCCTTGCACGATCCAAACGTAATAAGCGGTTACGATGTCGTTGACAACTTTCTTAAAAAAAGAATAAACAATATAAAAAGGATCGAGTACTATTAAATATATTTAATATTACTGGCTAAAATAATATCCTCTCTTTGTAAAATATTACAGGGTTAAAAACTTAAAATGTAGCATTAACTTGAGTTCATAAATCATAAGTCAGCCCTTCCCAAAAAAAAAAAAAACATTTCCCAAAGGATCGTCACGTGATATTAGATAAAACAAGGGTACAGATGCAAGAATATCTCATGTTAATTTCTTTACTGTTTTATCCATCAAAGAACCGTGAATCCGTGATTGTGGGCCAGTGATGCAGATATTCTCGTTGAATACATAACTCTCATCTCCATTGGAAAAACAAAACCCAATAAATTACAAAACAAATTAAAAAAAAACAGTTAAAACCGCAGCCGGTGCAGTTTGAAAGCCGGGAAAATAGTATTGACAGATCTATTTTGACTTGACACAGCGCACCAGTCATCCACTTATTCAATTTCTCTATTGATGGTTCGCTCTGCGGGAAGCTAAATAGCACTGTAAATATCATTACCCGTGTAAGCCGTTTAGCAAATAAGGCCAAACCAGAACTAGCACCAAATTAAACCAGAAAGAGAGGGGCACTCCACACTTAGAACAGCGCATCCAATTAATTTCTCTTCACGTGCCTAAGTCGTACTGGTCCGCCTAACCCCACTCCTATTCCTCCTTCCTTTTCTCTCTGAATCCTCTTTTCCCACCGAGTCACTGTTTCTGGGTCCCCCGTTCTAGTTTTAGTTTACAAGATTACTCGTTACATGAAGGTCAACATGGAATGGGTTGTATTCAATCTGTAATTCAGCCCCGCAGTTCTCCTTTCTCTCTTCTCTCTCCTCTGTTACCCCTCTCACAGCTCTTGCTAGTTGCTACTAGTACGCTCGCTATCAAACAGTTCAACACAAATACCTCTCTCTCTCTCTCTCTCTCTCTATATCTCCATTACTCGTTTACACTCAAACGCGTGAAGATAAACTCGAAAAAAAAAAGGAAGGAAAAAAAAGAAGAAGGAGAAGACCTCCTTCCTTTAGTCTTCATTTTCTCTTCTCTTTTCCTTTTGATTGCTCGCCGTCGACGAACCTTGAGCTGCATTGCTCGGTGTCTACTCTCTCTCTCTGTAGTCACATGTTGTAAGATCGCTTTCTCTACCCCCAAAAGCCATCTCCTTTTAGCTGGGTTTACTGTATCGCGTCGTGGTCACTTTGTCTGATTTCAACAATTTCCTGTTTTTAATGGGTCCCTCTGAATAATGTCCTTTCTCTAAAGATTCCCCCCTTTCGGGTTTATCAATACTTAGAAGGTAGATCGGTCGATTTCCCTTCTCGCCTCTCGTTTCGTATCGTTTTTAGTTTGTTGATACTTTCTGGGAAAGAAAACAAATAAACGCCACCTTTTGGGTTTCTCTCCTTACTTGGACTGTTTGGTTTACGGTATGTTGAATTGCTGGGAAATTAGTTGCAGTAGTTGGTAGTTGCATTACTTGTTCTTTTGGGTGTATTAGTTGAAAATTGCAAGCTGGGGATTTAATTAGGCTGTTATCATTTGCAATATTTCATTCCTTATTAAGCAACTTTATTTTAGGTACCATTTCTATCCCATTTGTTTTTTTTTTTCCTTATTTCTTATCCAAGTCTCCATTTATTTGTAGGCTAAAACCCTATTTCATTTGTGCTCTTCTTTCTGCTTGTACTAATCCTCTCAATTCTTAAACTTGTTTTTCTAATGGGATTTTTGGGAGGTTTATATTTCTAAGGGTTTTGAATTATAGATACTACAGATTCTCACCTCAATAATGCCAGTTAAGTATGAATTAACCGTTGGTTGTAAATGCTGGATCTTTGCATCAGTATTTGTTTACTAATTACATTAAATGCTAGCATTCTAATCTCTTTTTTTTATTTGTTCTCTGAAGGAATTCTTCCTTGGGGTGGCTCTCTCTGTATAACTTTCTCCTATGAGCGTTTCTTCATAAGCTAGATTGGTACACTCACAGTCTCCTTTAATAAATTGTAATTTGGCATCTAACCTTTTTTTTTTTTTAAATTATAATTATGTAGTCTTGTTTGATTTGATAGGTTTATTGGAGACATGAAAGGTATTCAAAACAAAAAAGGTATCGATTTGCACAAGCCGGTACCTGGTTGTATGGGTAGAATGGTTAACTTATTTGACTTGAGTGATACTGTGACTGATACCAAGCTACTTACAGAGAAGCCTCATAGAGATGGTATTGTGTTTACAATTAATTTTTTCTAATTAATAATCTCAAAATTATAAAAAATATATGTATTTGACATGTATGTACTGTATTACCTTGTCAGGCTACTCACCTCGGCGAAGCTTCTCTGATGATGTCAGTATACCAATTGACCAAGTTGTGGTACATGGAGGGGAGAAACAGGTACACCTTCATAAAGGTTACAGTTGTCTCTTTTTACTATGGTAGGGAACAGAATTAGAACCTTTTTTCCTGCATAAAAACTAAATTATTATTGAAATATTCCAGATAAAAGGCAAGCAGGGTGGTACACCAATCAAAATGCTTATAGAAGAGGAGATGTGGAGGGAAGAAACCGAAACCAATCAAAACCCGCCAAGTGTCATAGCAAGATTGATGGGTCTCAATGAATTCCCTGGATCCGTACCAGCACCTGAAGATATTGCTCCTAGAAAAATTGAAAATTCTAGAAAGAGTGATGGCTCATACGAGAAGAAAATGTCTCTGGTGCGTCAGAAATTCGCCGAGGCAAAACACATGGCAACAAATGAGAAATTATTCCATTCTAAAGAGTTCCAAGATGCACTGCAATTTTTGAGCTCAAACAGGGACCTATTTGTAAAATTCCTCGAAGAACCGAACTCTTTGTTCTCCAGTAATAATGCGCCTCCTTCCCCTGAAATTAAACATATAACTGTTCTAAAACCCTCATCTGAATCAATTAAGAAGTTGCCAAAAGAGCATTGCTCGCTTCGAGATCGCGACATTGACATCTCTCTGACAAAGCCAACCCACCCGACCCGAATTGTGGTGCTAAAACCAAACCTCGACAATACTCATGATACCAGCAGGAGTATTTTCGAAAGTAGCTACGCTGGAGGTGATATCTCTTTTTGTAAGTCTGAGAGTATAAATTTGGATGATGATATGGAGGTGTATACACCTAGTTCAGGTCGGTCGTGGGATTATAACAATAGTAGAATAGAAAGCCCCCTCTCTCACTCTTCTTTTAAAGAAGTGCATCGATCAAACGAGCCAAGGGTGATACGAGAGGCGAAGAAAAGGCTTGTGGAGAGATGGGAGATGGTATCAGGCAAGGAGGAAGAAGAAAAAACTGGTACCACTGGCATGGTAAGTACCTTAGGTGAGATGCTTACCATTCATGAGACAAAGAGAGAGGAAGAATACAGAAAACCAGAAGAGAGAGGACGAGAAAGTGAGAGTCACATCTCATTACATAGATCAAAATCTCTCCCTGTTTGTTCTTCATCTTCAGTGTATGAGGATTGCACCAAAGGTAATACCAGATCGGGGGTAGCACCAAAGGAGCTTGAGAAATCGAAAAGTGCCAAGTTTAGGTGGAGGTTACCAAGCCTTTTTTTCTCTAGAAGTAACAAGAGATCAGTAGATAATGAAGGAGCTATAGAAAATGAAGGAGGTTCTTGTTCCAGTTCATGTCGTGACTCGCAAGAGAACTGTGATACCTCCACTAAGGTACGATATATTTCATGATATTATTTTATTTTCAATATTTGGAAAGAGGGTTGCCGCACCAACATAGAAAAAAAATCAAAGTATTGAGATTTGAGTTTTCTAAATATTGATTTTATTTTATGAATAATTTTTCAGGAGGTTTCTTCCTTGGATAAGGTTGGTACTGGTACCACGGATCAACAGCCAAGCCCGATATCAGTTCTAGAAACTTCTTTTGCTTCTGACTTTGCTGACCTCTCCAGTCTCTCTGATTTATCTGCTTCTCTACCTCCTCGTAAGTCCACCTACACTAATCATTTTTACAACATGCACCTTCCTTTTTGTCATAATGAAAAACACCCACAATGACAGCCTGTCTAGTTTTTTTTTTTTTTTAAAACCCACAACTTTTCAAAATACTGTTTGTAACTTCAATCTACAGTATACCGATCAATCCGTATGTAACGAAGCTTTTGAACTAAAAGGTATAGGTCAACAAGTGGAGGTTCAAAGGTTTAATTTTAATATATAGAAATTTGAATGATAGAGACAAACAATGGTGGTGCTTTGCTGGTGAAAAGATGATAACTGAAAATGGTGGAATTCAGCTTTTTGTAACATTAGGTGTTTTTCATAAATCAGAATTAACTGCAAGGTGCTATTTGCACAAAGTTATTTAGTTGTTTTGTTATTTTTTTTTTCTAACTACTGATATTACTTTATCACACAGAAGCTCTATCAAGATCCGCACCAATTGGCTCAATTTCACGATCTCTATCCTGGGATAGTTCCCAGTTCGAAACAACCTCCCCGAATTCTCTAAGATTATCCCGATTTTTCTCCAGGGCAGATGAAGAACAATATAATTTCACATATATTAAAAAGTTGCTAGCTTTCTCCAAGTTAGAAGAAGGGAAACCGTGGTATTCTTCTGAGATGCCGCTAGATCCTAGTTTACTTTATGAAATTTCCGGGTGCAAATTTGATGGGTTGAATTTGAAAGATAGATTGTTGTTCGACTCAGTCAATGAGGCACTTGTAGAAATTGGAAATAGTACCGAATTGGGGTTGTACCCTTGGTCTCGGGTTTCTCATTTGGATACAAAGGAACCAATAACCGAACTCGAGGCCTCATTGTGTGATGAAATTTGGGGCATTGTGAGAAAATGGTGTATGACATTTGAATTTCCTGGAGGCTACAATTGTGGTAATCATGAAGTGGACTTGGTTGCAAAAAAGGAAGTTTCAGGGGCCAAATTAGAAAAAGATTTGTTGTTTGAGATATTTGACTGGAACAAGGAGGTTTGTGGGTCTATCATAGGAGAGGAGATTGAAGAGCTTCTATTCGACTTGTTTAACTAATTTTTTTTTCTCTTTTTCTTTTTGGAAAATATGAGGTAATTGGTTGTTTTTTTTCATTATATTACCTCAGATGTGAGTGTATGTTATACATTATATTGCCTGTTACCTTTGACACGGTAATTATTACAATCATATAGGTGTTTTGTTGTAATTTAGATGTAAATGTATATTGATTGTTTTTTTCTTCAACCAATGTTGTGCCACATTTATATGATATTAAAGAAAACGGGTAACCAATACCAATGCTATGTTAAATTAGATTAATAGTGGAGGGGTCAGATGTCTCTGTTTATTTAAGGCCATCATGATTTTTGTTTCTTTGTATATGAAAATACACATTTAATTGACAACCATTTGAAATTGACCTACAACTTTTCTCTCTTTTGTATTATTTAGAGTATGACGTAGCAAAATAAAATTTTGTAGTGTGATAGTAAATAAACAGTCTTAGGTGGTGATCTAAATGTAATTAGGCAAAGAAATAATGTAAGCCTAATTTTGTTTGGATGCAATATGGTCTTTGATTGGTTTTGTTATTAATAAAAGTTTGACTCGGTGTGACTGTGAAGAGAAGTAGCATGTGATATATATATATATTTTTTATCTTAGTGCACCGTACACTTACATGTCATAATAGTAATCAGTAAAATTAATTTAATAATCAATGAATGGGGGTATGACTGCATGAGTGCATGTTTTTTTGTTACTGTTCATCTGACAGCATCTGTTGCAGATCAAATTTCCTCTGTTAAATCTCATCTTTTTAAGAGGGGAATTTCATCTGTTCACATAAAAAAAAAAAAGTAAAAAACCAAAATGTCAAATATATTATTTATTAGGCTTCATTTGTTCTCATTCAAAACTTCAACCTCATCATTGTTGTTTTTTTCCTTCTAAACAAAATGAGGAATAATTTGAGTGTACTTGAACAAATATGGATAGGGAGTAGAATTCATATTTTCTGCATTAACTCAAAATTTGTTATTAAGTTGATACAAATATTAAACAGACCTTGTAAATTTTTAAATTAGTACAAATTTATGGAAATAAATCTGCTGTTATTACTTGGGAATAACAAGAACTTGTTATTTCGATTCCAACCGTTCAAACTTATCCAGGTGCGAATCTCAACGAAGTTTTTTCATGTGCGAATTTAAAAAAAGATCAACGGTTGGGATCAGAATAACAGGTTCATGTTATTCCCAAAGAATATCAGCAGATTTATTTCCGAAATTTATGTAGTTTAAATTTAAATTTTAAGTTATTGTAGATGATACTGATTTAATATTCACCGTGTCATAGAGGAGAAAATAAAATAAAACAAAATATTTGTCATTTTCAGGGGTGCCATGATATTCAATGTAATAATAGGATACAAATGAAATTTGCCTTCTTTTTTTTTTTCAAATTGTTTGAACCCAATTGTCAGGTAATTAGATAGGAACAGGAATCTTGTTTGGTTAACTGTATCACCTGTTTTTTTTATGATGAAATACTGTATCATCTGTTCTTCTTAGTTCTTACCCAAAAAGGGAGGCGCAATTTAATAGGAGTCCGGTACAAATCCTACTTGTTTTAAGTAGGAATGATAGGCAAATTAAATGTTTTATACATTTCACACTTGACACGGCAGAATTTGGAGGCAACATGTGAGTGTTTATTAATTAATAGGGGAGTTCAGAGTGATATTTCTCTCGGCATGAACAGAGCTAGAAAATTCATATTGGAAGTAGGGGTGGCAAAAAAGCTCGTAGCTCGTGACTCGATCGTGACTCGCATCTGACTCACTCGCTAACAGCTCGCTTGTTACTGGACCGAGCTGTTAACGAGCCAGCTCGTCACTAGCTCGGTCCAGAATTAACGAGTTCAAGCTGGGACCTAGCTTGCTCGCCAGCTCGGCTAGGCATCAATTTGTGAATTTGTATGAATTTGTGTATATTTTATACTGTCTAGCTCGGTCTAGCTCGGTTCAGCTCGGTTAAAACAAGATCCAGCCAGACCCAGCGAGCCAGCTCGTCAACTCGCGAGCTAGCTCGAGCTGGCTCGTCACGATTTCAAGCTGAGGTTTTAGCTCGGATGCCCTAGGTCCAGCTCGCTCGGTAAGAGCTCGGTCCAGAATTAACAAGCTAAGCTAGGACCCAGTTCGGCCCGAGCCAGCTCGTTGACAGCCCTAATTGGAAGGGTTAAAAAAATTAGTGTATTGTAATATTAGTTTATAAAAAGGCCGAAAATATTGATGCATATCAAAATTATAAAATCTAATAGACATTTCAAAAGAGTAGAGTTAAAATGTCTTGTTATTTTCATACCTACTCATATTCTATTCGTATCTCTATTTTCAAAATACAAACACTTAATTCGAACTGCTCAACATCTTCTTTATAATTTTTGTAACATTTTTACTATATTCTTAGATGGGTACAGTATCAGAATATTTTGAACCATCCAAAAACAAAAAAATTTACCCAAAACCTGCTCTAAATTGAATATCTAATATTTAGGCAAGTATTAATTAAAGACGTAGGTGATCTCCATTTGAGTTATAAATGGAGAGGTTATTTATTTCAATGAAGAATCTGAAAGTGGGCAAGTGGCAGAACCTGGGGAACAAGGCATGGATTAGTTGAATGGAAATAAATGATGAACATAATAAATGCAAGGGAAACTATATTATTTCCCTTCCCTAAGAATAATGTATCACTACAATACATATCCTAATTAATTATTTTGTTTTTTGGGTCCTTAATTTGATGCATATGATTGCCATGTGAGTTCTTGTCTTGTGTTCCACTATATTAATTAATTTATGTTTTAAAATACTATTGAATTGGTTCATTAGTAGTGGACACATGCCTACAATTCAGCATGAACAAATGCTGCTCATTTACCAATTTTTTATGCCAAGGGTGTATTTTAATTTGCTCCATTTCTACGCCTAATTAAGGATTGCGTTTACTTTGATTTTATATTTTGTGAGTTTCACAAAGAGACAACCAACACACAAAAACAGAGCACATGGAGTAAATTGAAAGAGTGAGGCTATGGTAATATGCATTGTTGTATAGACATATGCTACGAATTTATATTTTTGTTTGTTTTAACTAAACAGTCTATCTCAACTGTTTAACGTGAATTTTATATGAAAATGTACATGTAGACCGAATTTCATATTTTTTAGGATTTGTTTGCTATTTTTTACATAGGTAGAAAATCATCTAATTTGAAAATTTTAAACCATCCAAAAACAGTGGTTTCCTATCTATCTAAATAAATAGTAAAAAAAATTAAATAAATATATAATTTGTTCCACATGTACGTTTTCATATGGAAATCAATCTTAGAAGTTCAGATTGACTGTTTAAACTTTAAAAATAAAGATATAAATCAATAGCACAGATTGATATGTAATATGCATATTATCATAGCCTGACTCAAATTGAAATTAAGGACTAAACCTTATTGAATTATATCAAAACTCCTCCAAACCCCTCTGACACTCATGATTTCATTATTGAATAAAGTTTGATTAATTAATTAATTCATTTAGTAATTTTACTTTTGTAACTTGAAATTAAATACGGAAGGTCAAATGCCACTACCATGACTCTATATTCAAAAGTTTTAATGATGAAAATAGGATCAGTGTCACTTTTCTGTATGCATGCCAAAGATAATAAGCAGGCGGACCCAGTTGGTTCTTGTTCCTTCCTGAATTTTTAGTTTTAGTAGAGATTTATTGGTTCCGACCGACTTTGTCTCTCTTGGAATTTTTTTTGCTCCCCTCTGGACGTTTGATTTGTAATTCGGGTTAAATTTAGGGTTAAAATTGAAATAAATTTGTTGAATTTTGATTGGTAATTAGAATTATAAGTCAAAGCATCAGAAATTACAAGTCAAGGCATTGGAAAGTATAAATTAAATCATTGTTTTTTTATCGAGTACCCAATTGGTTAATGGATTTAAACCCGATTCGATATTTTTTTGCCCCCTCCTGACGAAAATTCTAGATCCGTCTCTGATAATAAGGTACTTTGTTTGTTTTAATGGGCGTCAAGGTTTGATGTGGACCATTTTTGTAAATCAATTTTCCATACTATTAAAGAGCATCAAAAATACATTTCTATTTTTTTAGTTTTGAAATTTAATTTTATAAATATTTAGGAAATAAAGAGATGATGAAAATACAAAAAGAAAAAGAAAAATGTGAGGCAATTATTTTCTTCTCTTCTCTCTCACTTGATTACACTATTTTATTTCTCTATTTTTATAGGGAGGAGGATATATATAACTTTGTTAGCGTTTTTAACTGAATGAATATCAACCAGTTATTTATTAATATTTCTAACCACAATTGAAATCTGAATCTATGAATTTAGCCATTACTCAAACGCATTCATTTAGAAATTATGCATAGTTTTGTCAGATTTTAAATACTGAAATAGTCATAATATTTATTTTAAAAATCCTGACAAAAGAAATTCATGAATCTGTTTTTCTTGCTGCTTCTATGTACCTTGTGCTGCTCTTTTGACTGCATATATAACTGTTGGTGCGTACTGTACAATTTTGCCCTTTAGCATTCCTTTTTTTTTAAGTGATAAAAAAAGTTTTCTCCAAAATTAATTTTTTCAATTTCAGGATTTTACAAACATAATATCCTCAAAAAATATTGCTCAAATAATTTACTATTTAAGTTTAGCCAACCAATAGTAGGAGAAAAATAAATTCCAAACCTCTAAAGTAACTAAAAAATTGAGTTTCAATCCGCAGTACAAAAATATGTCACTATCTGCGAGGCTAAAAAGTGACTATTTTTAAAAGTACGCCGACAAAAATTGTTATGTTATTTTCGAACGTATTAGTAAAAAATATTTTTTTCCTTACAAATAGTGACAGATTTTTGTAGACTACTGTCCATTATAAACTACACAAAATTTGAAATTGTCTCATAAATTTCAATAAGTTTATTTTCTCTGTGCAGCCCAGCTTTCGACAAACTAAAAAATTGAAAAAGAAAATTGAAAATATATATTAAAAAGTACATTTTCTTTTCGAAAATGTTGGTAAGATAGTGTATTTTTTAGTAACATTTTATGTTCCGCCAAAATTAAATGTTAAAAGTACCGAGTCTTTGGAGAATAACCATATATGAGGGAATTTTACGTATACTCAAAAACAACTTGATATTATCATATTTACTATTTCAAATTTTTAAAACTAAAAAATTTACTCAATAAAAATTTATTGACTTTTCTATTAAAACTCATTTTAAAGTTATAAAGTATCCATTTTACTTTTTATTAAAAAAAAGCATCTATCCATTTTACCTTTTATTTTGTAAACATGCATCTATCCATTTTTTATTTTGTAAAATTATATAGTCTGTATAGGGAATAAAATGTATCGTATACGTACCCCTTTCCTTTTACCTTGTTATTGCGATACATGGCCAAACCTAAAACTCTAAATTTGAAAATCAACCTCAATTGAGCGATTAAAGGAAGCATGTGCTGCAAAACCATTTAAAACCTCAATTGAGCAATTAAACAACTAGCCTCAAATAAAATCAATATAATATTAAGAAACAAAGCTAAAATCTGAAAAGTTCGCAGAGCATACGAAGGGGCAATCGAAACAGAGATTACTCTAGGAAGACGATCAATCCTACTTTTGGGATTCAAATGTCAGAACCTCACAAGCCATTATAACTGAAATTTGCTTTGAAAACAATGTTACCATCAGAAAAGGCCTCTACAACTAGAAGCGATCATCTGATTGAATGATTTGTCAAGCGGAGAGGAAAATGTAGAGCGCTTGCTTGAGCGGTCAATTTTGTCCCTACTGTTTGCCTCTTGCTAAGATAAGAGACTGTTGTGCTCTTTCCGATAAAAAATGATTCGAATTCAGAATTAAATTCGCATTTGAAGAAGAGAAAGAAACGCTCCGATGTGCATGTTTGTGTGCGGAGTTTAGATTGGGTTGGTGTAGGTCGCATAGTTATAGCAGTGTAAAATGTTAAATATGTCTTGTCTTGTCAGTGTTATCTCATTGTAATGTCATCTCATTGTTGAAATGTAAGTGTTGAAATGTCATCTCATTGTTGGTGTCGGTGTTGAAATGTTATATCATAATGTCACAGTATATATATTGTCATAGGCTCATAGCTGTGCAGATCTATATTCAAATATCTCTTGTCGCGTAGTTATAGGGTAGGTTCAGATTTATATTGAAATGTCATGTCATAGCTGTGCACTATAGTAGTTTGAAATGTCAAATATCTCTTGTCGGTGTTGAGAGGGTAGGTCCAGATTTATATTGAAATGTCATGTCATAGCTGCATTATAATCTCATGTCATAACTGCATTATAGTCTTTGTTATCTCTCATAACTGCACTATTTATGTCATAGCTGCTTTATAGTCTTTATTATCTGTCATTCTATTTTATTCGTTCTAGGTTGTACCCGTGGGCCTCTTCCACGTAGAAAAAACAATATATATCATATTTAGTCATTCTATTTTCCGAGATTTTTATTAATACCCTTAAAAAAAAAATAATAAAAATACCCTCAGTTTTAAAAAAAATTTAAAAATGCCCTAACCGCCCCATAATGGGGCGGTCCACTGATGGTAGAAAACCGCCCTATTTCTGGGCGGTCCACCTCCTCCAGAAAACCGCCCAGAGATAGGGCGGTTCAGTATTTTTTTTTTTTTTTTCAGATTTTATATATTTTTATAATGACATTATATTGATGTATATATATTTTAAAATGTATATATTGTTTAGATATATTTTTCTTTTTTAAGATATATATATTGTTAAGATATATATTTTTCCTTCATGTTAAGATATATATATATATATATATATATATATATATATATATATATTGAGTTTTGATATATATTGAGTTTTGAGTTTTGATATATATTGAGTTTTGATATATATATATTGAGTTTTGATATATATTTTTTAAGATATATATATTGAGTTTTGATGCGGTTATACGGCTGTTGTACTGATTGTCGATTTGGCTAACGTGATAAACAGTGAAAAATATGTAATCTAAATCGGAAGTCAAAAAAAAAAAAATCCAAACTACGTAAAATAAATGTCCACAACTCATGCAAAACAGTCCAGACCGAATACATAATAGTAGAAACCTATCAAACTACAAAACATAAAAAAACCTAACGTCGAGGGCGAGGGCGACGACCAGAGAGATCCAACCTACGAGGTGGATGACGGTCCCTAGGCGGCTGTACACGCCTGACGTGAACCTCCTCCTCCTGTGCGGCTGTATCCGCCTCGGCCCACGGATCCTCCACCAGTGGGGGGATAGGCGGCATAGTAGGCACCTCCCATGGCTCCCAGGTCGATGGATACGTAGGCGGAGGAGGCGGTGTGCCAAATATAGCAGATGCATATGCATCTGCATGCTGTGCTCCACTCCCACTGGCCTCGTCATCGTGCTGTCTGGCCTCCGGATATCGTGGCATGTGGAGGCTCCGTCTCTCATCCCCGGCATAATCTCCGATAAGGTCATCCATAGTGAACTCCGGAGTGGAATGTCGTGGGGGAGCTCCTCCCTTAATGGAAACAATGTTAGTTTTGCTACATACAAATAAGTAGTAAGTTGAATAAATAATAAATTTTTGCTACCTGTCCAACCTGCACCGGAACTCCATACTCATTGTAGTAAGCGCTCCACGCATTGTTATTCAACACCCATTCATGGAAGCCCCAACCTGATTCATCCACTGCATAATTGAAGACAAATTAATTAGAATAGTTTTTGTACCGAGAAATGACTGTGTACGACAAAATCAAATTACCTGGAGGAGGTGGCGGCATCTCATCACCGTATATAGCGACTCTGGGCTGATCCGGATCTAGTGGTGTGGGCTGTATCTCGCGCCAGTTTATGTTCTCCCCACTGTCATGCAACATGCCAACGAGGCGGCCGTCAAAGCCGGAGTCCTCCACCATAGGAGCAGTGTGCTGGAGCATTGTACATCCCACTGCTCGCCAACCATCTCGTGCCATGCACACCAAGCTGTGTGCCACTCCTCTGATACCGGTAAGAATCTGCACAAAGTGTATTTATTAATTTTTTAGGAAAAACTAAATAAACATTTAATGCTTTAAATATGTTAGTTTCGTAAGTAATTACCTGGCGAGCCTGCATCGGTCCGAAAGACATATAACCACTCGACCCTGCACGAGAAAGCCTCCGTCGAAGGGTCTCACCCCAATGGCCCGTGAGGTATACCGAGGGCATGCCCCACCTCTGGTACCAGACTAAGTACCTCAATCCTCCAGGCCCTGCGCCCAGTGTGACATCATCGGCCGTAGGAGGCTGCCACATGTGAAACTGTGGAGACTGTGCTTGGAGGTAATGCTCTGCGTGGCGCGTGCTCCAGTCGACGTTGGGCTTATTGTGTTTAGTCCTGCAGTACATTTAAATTAAAAAAAGAATGTTAATCAAGTGCAGAACTGAACAAGTAACGGTAGGAGATCAATTAAGTAATTGTAACTTACTTGTGCAACTTGGTGGTCTCAGCCTCTCCAAGCTCTGGGAACTGCGGGACAAATGCGTCCAGACCAAACTGTCGGGACACGCGATCTGGATACGTGTACTCAACAATCTGTAATTTGAACTGAATTGCTTAAAAAACAACTTACCTCCGTAGATGCGAGCGCGACCCTGTGCTGAACGTGTGGAATCCACAGAAGAGGGCTGAATGTATCAGCTGCATGTGTAGCGTGGTCTGCACCGAGAGGCTCTGCACCGGATGCACTGGGAGCCTCTGTACTGGACGAACTACCGCCCCTCTCCATAGTATCTGCAGTGCACAATTTGCAAATAACTTAAATTTATAAAACCTAAACCCTAATTTATTTTATAAAACCTAAACCCTAATTTAATTTATAAACCCTAATTTAATTTATAAATCCTAATTTAATTTATAAATCCTAATTTAATTTATAAACCCTAATTTAATTTATAAATCCTAATTTAATTTATAAACCCTAATTTAATTTATAAAACCTAAACCCTAATTTAATTTATAAATTTATAAACCCTAATTTATTTTATAAAACCTAAACCCTAATTTATTTTATAAAACCTAAACCCTAATTTAATTTATAAATCCTAATTTAATTTATAAATCCTAATTTAATTTATAAATCCTAATTTAATTTATAAACCCTAATTTATAAACCCTAATTTAATTTATAAAACCTAAACCCTAATTTAATTTATAAACCATAATTTATAAACCCTAATTTAATTTATAAATCCTAACTCTAATTTATAAACCATAAACCCTAATTTAAAGGACTAAACCCTAATTTAATTTATAAACCCTAATTTAATTTATAAATCCTAATTTAATTTATAAAACCTAAACCCTAATTTAATTTATAAACCCTAATTTATAAACCATAATTTAATTTATAAAACCTAAACCCTAATTTAATTTATAAATCCTAATTTAATTTATAAAACCTAAACCCTAATTTAATTTATAAACCCTAGTTTAACTTACTCGCGTCGAGAAAATCAACAACCCGCACACGGCAATTCAATTTCCAAACTGAACCATAAACTCTAATTTTTATCAACTTCATCGCGTCGGGAAAATCAACAACCCGCACACGGCAATTCAATTTCCAAACTAAATCCTCTTAATTCTACAAAAAAATAAATTAATAATTTACGTAAACGTACCAGAAAAAATCTGATCGAGAGAAAGTTGGCCGAGAGAGAGAGAGGGTGGCCGAGAGAGGGAGAGAGGGTGGCCGAGAGAGGAAGAGGCTTTGGCCGAGAGAGGGAGAGAGGGGCTGGGGTGGGGGGGGGCTGGTTCGGGTGGCTGTCGGGTGGTGGTGCGGGGTGGGGGAGGGGATGGGCGGCCGGGTAGAGAGGAGGAGAGACCGGGTAGGGGGCGGGGAATGGGAGGCCGGGGGTAGGGTGGCCGGGGAGAGGGGAGGCCGGGGGTGGGCGGGGCTGGGCGGGGGGGGGCGGGGGGGGGGCGGGGGGGGTGGCTGTCGGGTCGGGTAGGAGGAAGGGTGGGGGGGCGGGTGGGTTAGAGGGAGGGGGGCTGAAGGGAAATAAAAATTTCGGGCTTGAACCGCCCCATCATTGGGCGGTTGGGTATGGGGGGTGAACCGCCCAGTGATGGGGCGGTTTGGTTGAGGGAGTGAACCGCCCCATTATGGGGCGGTTAGGGCATTTTTCAAATTTTTTTCAAAATGAGGGTATTTTTTTTTTTTTTTTTTAGGGTATTAATAAAAATCTCGGTTCTATTTTATTAGTTGAATTTAAATTATATTATTTAAAGTTTTTAAAGTAAAACATGACAGAGACATGAAAAATAAAAAGTTTGGGAAACTCATTATCTTATTCTAACTAAAATCAAGCATTAAAATAAATTATAAGATCTAACCATCCGAGTCGTTCTTCTTTTGAAAAAAAAAATGAAGGTGAAAAGGGGGATGGATAGGTGTCATGATTGAGATAGGAGTAGGTCTGATGGGCATTGGATCTACTTTTAGATTCAATTAACTCTAGCACCGTACAATTAGTATTAAATCTGTGTGTACAGAAATTGATACAGACACACGGATTTTGATGCAGATTGCATGAATCTTGATGCTGATCGGAAGGTCATCACACCCATTGAACCAAAGTAGGTCCGATGGGCATCGGACTTACTCTGAAAAATAATAAACATAATTTTACGTAAAAATTCTATTTTTACAAGGGAAACCATATTATATATGCGCTGCCATTTAGAAAGAAACAACCAGAAACTGCAGTTTAAAAGTGTGCAAATTTAATATGCGCTCCTGGTAACTTTCAATATTTTTAATAAAAGTTATTAACTTTGTTTATTAGTTTTTAGAAGACGGTAAAAAAAAATTCGGCAAATTAGGCTCCCTTTAACCTTTTTCTACGTGCATATTTAAAATCATATTTTAAAATATTAATTGGAAAGAACTAGCTTTGATAAGATCTTGAATTCAAAGTTCAGATGAGAGTTTTTCTGTAAATAATTAAATAGAAGTCGGTAGACTTGGTCTCCCTTTCTTTATTAGAAAATTAATATTTCTAATACAGAAAAAATATTAATTGAAAGTAGTTTAAGACTTTTGAGTTTTGACCAGACTACAAAAGTAAATAAAATCGAGGTTAGCTATAATTTAAAGAAATAAATCTGCTGTTATTCCAAAGAGATAACAGGACTGTTATTTCGATCTCAACAGTTGACCTTTGTTAAGATTCAGATACGAAAAACATTTTTTCTTGAGATTCGTTTCTAAAAAACTCTGAACGGTTGAGATAGGAATAACAGGATCCTGTGATCCCTTTGGAATAACAGCAGATTGAAATCCATAATTTAACAACGAACTGGAGGTCCGACTTTTCCCGTGTTTTGTTTACAGTAGAACCCCACGTGATTTGACGGTGTCCGTGCGAGCATTTTCAAGCGTGCGCTTGGTCTATAGACCTCTCAGTGACCGCAACTGTTCGCTTAACGGACGTGTGGGGTCCAAATTTCAGTGTCTAATGTGATTTAAAGGATATTCATAAAATGGGAATTTTTTTAGAAACCATTAATAAGAAAAAAGAATTTACTAAACCATCTTGATTATTTTGATTTTTACAAAAACAATAAGAACTGAGATGTCATTTTGATCCGAATTTTTTTTCAGACCGAATTGTCATTTCGGTCCGTGCCGTTTTCACAGATTTTGAAAAAAAAAATAATGTAACTGTTGGTGTAAAACTTGTGAAAACATCTCGGACTGAAATGACAATTCGGTACGAGAAAAAAAAAAGCACTTCGAATCGAAATAGTATTTCGGTTCTTATGATTTTTATAAAAACCAAAGCAAACAAGCTGGTTTGATAAAAAAAATTATGTATGGTTTCCAAAAAAATTCCATAAAATGAGCCCCCAAGGTATTTTGTTTGTTTATTTTGTCTCGATGTTAGTGTCCAAGTATTAGTGTCGTGAGGTTGGTACATGGCCATTTTCTTTTTGAGAATCCCATATCATTAAATTGACGTGGGAGGTACAACTTTTATCAGAGCAGAAAGAGATACGTCTTTCATGTCTATACTATTTATTTCGTTTCATTAAATTGGATTCACAGTAGATATCAGTTAGGACTGAAAATCAATCAAATCAAATTTATTTTAGTTCGAATTTGAGTTTGAACAAGATTTGAAGTTAATTGCGAATTTTTTTTTTCGAATCGAAGTTAATTGAATCACAAACTACAAGTTTTTTTTTGGCAGTCATACTGTCCTTAGTTATTTTTTTGAAAATTAGATAGCTTAAACTAAACATTGCATTGGATTAGTTATTTTTGCGAGTTGAATAGCTTTGTATATTTAGAGATTTTGATGTTTTTATAATTTGATTTTGTAAATAATATTTTTTAATATTGATATATATGTCAGTGGCATTTCGCCGCCAACCATAAAAAAAAAAACATTACATTGGATCTTATCTAATCATATTAGGTACCTATTTGAACCTATTTGAAATAAAACCTTGATTTTGCACTAAATCACTAGCGTTGCTCTAATTTGAACTGTACATGCTAATTTGAGATTCAAACTTAAATAGTCCGCGAACCAATTTCGAACGAACTATACCCAGTTTGAGTGTGAGTTTGAATAATATTCGAACCGAACTGTTTGATTTGTTTCAGAACGAACTTCAATCGAACGAGTTAATTGCAAAAAAATTTCGAATCGAAGTCAATCGAATCACGAACTACGAGCTTTTTTGGCAGCCCTAGAAGTCACCTCAATTTCTATGCGATTTGGAAAATTATATTTTAATTAAAGATTATTTAAAAAAAAATATTGTTGAAATTAAATAGCCAACCTACAAATTTTGTGTAACTTAAATATTATTTATTGTCTTGTTAAATAAAATAACAGTATAACACATTAATTTCATAACTAAGACAAAAACAATTTTTTCTATTTGAAAGATCGCATGTTCGAAATCTAAACTAATTTTTTTTTATAAATATTAAATAATTAAGCTGATTTAGACCTTCAACTTTTACTAAAGAAACACACATCAATTTCAATCCGAGAGATAAATTATCAATTGTGATCTTAACTTTAGGTATTTTGAGTCTCTCGTTCTTTTCGAGGGCTAGACTCATAGTTAGAGTGGGAAATAGCACGGCGGAGCCGGCTCCGTCGCGAAACGGCACGGCACGTGTGTTAGTTACGTACCGTGACTCGCGTGTCAATTACGTACCGTGAGTTGTGTGTTCCGTACCATGACTATTCGCGTGCTGTGTTTATCTTTTGAAACTTTGGCACGGCACGGTACGACACGTAGTCACGTGAATCATGTGTAAATAGGTCCATTAAATATTGATTTAATGACGAATCATGAATAAACTAACTTAAATTATGATTAAATGGTCACGCGAGTCACGTATGGTCACGGCACGTTAGGCACGGCGTGATTCACGTGGCGTGATCATTCGCGTGCCGTGACCACCCCTTGATATTTTAGTCACGGCACGACACGTGAAAAATTAACTTGGTCACGGCACGGCAAGGCACGAGACCAAAATCACGGCGTGTTAGTCACGACACGGCACGGCACGTTTTTTCCACTCTACTCGTAGCCCTTGGGATCGGAAAAAAAAAATTCAACGCTGGTTAGGAATGGATTTATTTTCAATTATAGTTTTTTTTCTCTATAATTGCCATTAGAAAATCTAAGGTTATGAATTCTTTTTTTGTTATTCATAATTTTACTTGTGAATTATCAATAATATATTTTGTTAACTAAATATTAAAAAAATATACGAAACCCTAGTAAATATAGGAAAATCAATGCGGCCCGTAAAAATTTAGTTTTGAACTAAATGTTTTTTGTGATCCTTAACTTTAGGAAAAAAAAGAGGTAATTTTTCATCTCATGTTCTTCGTAATATTACTTGTGAATTATTAATAAAAATATTTTGTTAACTAAAAATTATTAATTAAAAAATAAATTCATAACATTATTTGTGAAATATTATAGTTTGTTAAAAATCTTAGAGCATCTACATCTCAGCAACTCAAATGAATTTCTAAATAACTGTTAACCACTTGTTAGAAATTATGGTCTCTAAAGTTTCTAACTCTCACATTCTTGAAATTAATTTTAGAATTTCTATTAAGCCACGTCAGCAACAAATTAAAAAAAGAAAAATAATTTGAGCCAATCATTTTGCCAACTTGGAGTTTATAAACAGTTTCTTAATAAGAAACTTTACAGCATAGTTTCTAAATAAGAAACTCTCTCGCATCCCTGAAATTGGATTAGAAACTGCCACATCAGATTAGAAACTCTAATAATACCAGGGAATGTAGATGCTCTTATTGATTAAAAAAATCGTCCTTCGCTAGTAATACGGAACACAATTGAAAATTATTTCCTAATTAATAAATAAACTTCATATCCGGTTGGGAATGGATTTATTTTCAATTTATGAATTTCTTTCTATGTCATTCATAATATTACTTTTTAAATTATTAATAAATATGTATTGATTATAAAATTTGATCCATAATATCACTTGTGAAGTATTAATAATATATTTTGTTAAAAATTCTTTCCTAATTTAAAAATGGCGATAGAAATGTTTGTGGTTGATTATATAAGGAACCTTTGCTGTTTAATTAACAATTGTGGGAGTAAGAAGAAAAACGCTATCCGGTACAATTGCTAACAGTTTATCCATAGCGTAATTTATTCAAACCATAGAATATAGATTCTCCATGCAGTAAACAATTTAAAAATTCTATATTTCATATAGCATAACAAAATTAGTCTAAAAAATAAAAAAAAAAAAAAAAAATTCTGTTTTCAGTATGTTCCAATTTAATTTTCCAATGCTAGTAATTGGTTTAGCAGTCATATTTTATTGCTACTGGCTAATGTAAATTTGTAAATTTTAATAATGGTTCAAATTCATTGTGCACGAATCTCAAAGCACAATAATACTGTCCCCTGTTTGAATCTTTACTCCGCCACTTTTCAGTCTTATCAAAATTCAAAAGCGTGCAAGTAAACTAGAAATTGGATATCTGTCACTGTCACAGCCACTGATCCAATTTTTATTTGAAGAAAGATAACATGGGAAAGTAGAGTTTAGCTTTTTTTGATGTCAACTTATCAAGTGTTAAGCCCGGTACAGGACAGGGCCCACATCCCTAACTGGTCCAAAATTTGTTCTCATCTCATTTCCAGATGTTGCAAATGGGGCCCAATTTCAAAAATTATATTTGGTCCCAACTTAATAATTTTCATATCATATGTGGACCCCCCCATGAAATATGTAGACCTAAACCATGACAAACAGCTAAATCATACTAAAATTTGATGGATTACCTCCAGTATTACCCAACTGGAGATGTCCTTTTTCTTAAATACTGTCCTGGAATGAATTTATGATCTCTCCATTTTTTTTTGAATAAATGGAGATGAGAAGGAAGGAAACTAATGAAGAAGTACCAAATGCAACTGATACAACAACTTGAAACTCACTTGTTGGTTCATTGCCCAGTTGCAAATTTGTTCAAGCAGATCATGTGGTACAGCAATAACAAACCACATGTCTGACTCTGTTGTTTGTTTCTGTATACCAACTGCAATTGAAAGTGATTGTGTTTCATGAAGCATTCAATATATTTTGAAAGAACAGCCCATAATTTTAATAGAAAAATCTGCTGCATTGAAATTTGGGCTTTGAAAATTTTTTACACTGAAGATAAAAAGGCCCATAATTTTTGTGGTCTTATCTCAGTAATGAGGAAGTTTCTTTCAGATGTAATATTACTGGACTAGAGATCACATCCAAGTGTTTTAAGAAAATGAGATTTTTCATTGGTCGTTGGTGTTAAACGGTGTAAATTTTGTTTATTTTTTGTTTGATGAAAATATCCGCAGGGTAATATAGCTCAAACAGGACAAGTATTTATATCTATACAATGAACTACATATGATATATGAATTTTCCTAAAATAACTGTACCCGCACATTTTTTTGAAAAATTCTCGTGTTGTACCCGCTTTAGGGGACCACTCAAACGGCATGTGAGAACCACAACTGTAATTTTGTTTTACAAATTTTAATAGTAACACTGTGAAGTATATAGCTCAAACAGGGCAAGTATTTATACCTATACAATAAACTACATATGATATATGAATTTTCCTAAAATAACTGTACCCGCACATTTTCTTGAAAAATTCTCGTGTTGTACTCGCATTAGGGGACCACTCAAACGGCATGTGGGAACCGCAACTGTTCCAAAACTGTAATTTTGTTTTACAAATTTTAATAGTAACACTGTGAAGTATATAGCTCAAACAGGGCAAATATTTATACCTATACAATGAACTACATATGATATATGAATTTTCCTAAAATAACTGTACCCGCACCTTTTCTTGAAAAATTCTCTTGTCGTACCTGCATTAGGGGACCACTCAAACGGCATGTGGGGACCGCAACTGTTCCAAAACTGTAATTTTGTTTTACAAATTTTAATAGTAACACTGTGAAGTATATAGCCCAAACATGACAAGTATTTATACATATACATATGATATATGAATTTTTCTAAAATAACAGTGCGGGTACTGTAGCGCGTACAGTGCGGATACTGTAGCGTGGGTACTGAAATAATTATTCTTCAATTTAACAAGACAACTCAATTTTAAAAGAAAAAACGACAAAGGAAACCGCAAAGGCAAAGCCCATAATTGTATATTGGATTCTACAAAAAAAAAAAAACTGCAATTTTAGACGGCCACGTCGCTCGTTTTTTAATAACCGTCGGATGAGATCGTCGAACGGCTGTGATAGTCTTTTTAGTGCTATTGAATATACGGCAAGATCCCAAACCGCCTCTTCTCTCATATTTCTTTTAGGGAAAATTTCCGGTGTACCCATCTAAAATTTTCAAATAGCCAATTTACCCATCAAAATATCATAATATTCAACATCCCCATACAAATTTAAAATTCTTTCTCCTACCTCCTTTTATTTATTTTTTATTTTATTTAATTATTTTAAAATTTAAAATAACCATTATGCCCCTCTAATTGTAAATGGATATATCTAGTGTTTTGAATTTCTATTCTTCTTCTTCATGCTTTTAATTTTTGTTCTTCATTCTTCTTAAGCTGTTGATCTTTCTTATGGTAGCAACCGACTCCCAAAATTGAAAATCGTCAGAAGTGCCGCCCCTCCTCCGCTGACCCCCTCATCTCGCGCACTAACGCCATCTCAATCCCTAAGGCTGCTATCTCTCGCACTCGGACCACCTTGCACGGGATATTTCGATCCCATCTCACAGGTATTTTCTTACTTTAACTTGGAGGGGGTGATACTTGGTACTTGGTTGTACCAGAGAATGCGAGAGGGTTCGAATTGACACTGGTATCAATCGGTATTAGAGTCGACTGACCTGCTGGTAAATCATGTATGTTGTGGATTTTAGTACTTAGTTGTGGTCTTTTGACGAGTTTTGAGGAGTATTAGATGTACATACATTAGATTGTCTTGTGAAATGGATCTTTAGCTCAAATATTTGGACAGAGTCCCTGAATCTTCGGAGAAATGATGGTTCGAATCCATCAAGATCCTTAATAATACCTAATCTGAATTATGAAATTAACCATGCTTTCATGAATAATACCTAATGGATGATGGTGCTCATTTTTCTTTTCTACTCTGGAACAATCATTAATTAGTTATCTTTAGTAACCATGGAATCACTTATGAATTGAGCAATATCCTCGTAGCAATTTTGACCACTTTGTCTGCAGAAAGCCAAGTTTAGAACAATATTAAAATGTTGAGGTTTTATATTTGTGCTAATTTGTATTAGGTTACATTACTGTTATGTAGTTCTCAAGGGTACAGAGTTACCAGTGAAATGAAATGCAAATACCACCGTGGCAGTACATCCTGAGCATCTGAATGCAAAGTCACAAGAGATAAATAAGGGATGTGAATGCAAAGTCATATGGAAACATAAACAAGCATGCTTAGGGATGTGAATGCAAAGTCACAAAAGATAAATAAATGCAACAGGGAGCACATCCTGAGCATCTGACACCATTTTTGATTTATTAATGTAATCTATCTTTGTTTCTTATTTGACACTTTTCTTTATTTCTAGAATATTAGTTAAGTTTTCTATTTTAATTTTTTTTTTCTTTCTTTTTTACTTCTTTTCAATAGCTTTTACTAGGATTTTACTACTTTTTTTAGAGGAAACATGCCCGTAGCTTTGATATTCAAAGTGCCAAGTACATAAAAGTTGGTTGTGCCCAGTACATCAAAACAGTGCTTAGTTCATCAAGCTATATATCGCATATGCCTAGCACACAGTGTGAAAACTCCTTGAGACATCGTCTAGGTGGTCATGTCAGTAAGAACCATTGTACACTGGTACATGCAAGAGAAACCTAACAGAAAACAAATTTAAATACTGGTACAATTGTCTTAAGAAAACAAGCAAATAGAAAATGTTTGAGTTCTTGTTGCTTACTCAACCAAAGATGGTTTGAATTTTCAAAGTGTTGAACTAACAGATTGGGGAAATGAAATAACTCTTAGGCCTGATGGAAAAGTGAATAGAATTGGTATAGAAGTTATTTTGAGATGCAAATGTCAATTTTGATGGTTTAAACACTTAAATTAACTTAAAATTAATCGAAAATATTGTTGGTTTTTATGGTACTTAAGCAGCAGAATTTTAAAAATTTTGACAATAAAAGTATCAAAGGAACATCATTTGCGACTGAAATTAAACCAAAATCAAATTTCCAAATCAATAAACATTATACCTTTTTGTTTCTTGTCTCCAAACAAGAAATAAAGGTCCTTGAGATTTAGGGTTGAAGATCCTTCACCTCTTTGTTGATGTTAATGGTGGTTGATGTGTGCGTGAACTAGAACGCCTTGCACCAAGATGAGACTTCAAAGTAAAGTCCTTCACGGTATCCACCAAGAAATTAATTAGAATCGAAAGTTTTCTCTTGCTAAAGAGTAGTAATTTGGTAACTTTTTAATCCCTACAGGAGAACTAGATCTTGAGTTTTTAAGATTTGTGGGTTCTCAATACATGAGAGATGAAACAAGAGAGAGAATTTTAGCATAACTTTAACTCTCAAAAACGAATTCTTCTAAAAAATAATGAAAGATATTATATATAGCAAACAAGAAATGTGAATTTTGTTTTCAAAATTAACTCCACATTTTTTACCATGATCTAATTCGAATTAGCTTATGCTCCATAAGGCAAAGTTATAGATCTTTCTTTTAACTTTCCATTCATATATATTACGTCCAAAATGGACATCATATGAGGGCGCTATGGTCCAAATACAAAACAAGTGCAACAGTTTTCAAAACATGGTAGTCTAAATTAAGCACCACGTTCTACCACGTTTTTAAACATGATCTATTTCGAATTAGATTTTTT
Organism: Carex kokanica; assembly: GCA_025461125.1. Lineage (NCBI taxonomy): Eukaryota > Viridiplantae > Streptophyta > Magnoliopsida > Poales > Cyperaceae > Carex > Carex kokanica. The sequence continues at coordinate 443,801 of JAJGRX010000992.1, forward strand.
CCAGAAAGGAAAAGTTCTATATCTTTCTTTTACCTTTCCATAAATATATAGAACGCTAAAAACGGATGTCTATTGAGAGAGATATGGTCAAAATAAAAAATGTTGCGCAACAGTTTTTAGAAAACGTGGTAAACTATTTTGGATAAACTTTTAATTATGGAAACAATTTTTAAAATAAACATGAGCCATAATTAAAAACAGCCATGTGCTTTTTTTAGTGGGCTAAGTTCTATTTTTTCTTATTTGAATTAATCAAATACAATTAATCTAATTAATTGTACTATCATATATAATTATCTCAAATAATTATATTTCTCAAGAAATCAATTTATTTGTCATGTCATACATGCCAAATAAATTAAGGAGTATTTCTAATTAATTTCTTATTAGTGTGTGAAGGATTTCATGATGCGTTAAAGTGGTAAAAATAAAAAATTTAACCCTTTTACAAGCATCTATGGATCTACTTTATCATGCTAATTTTACTCGAGCAATTCTTAGCACAAATAATTGTCTACTCATTCATCCATCATAAATTTATCTACAAAATAATATTTAGATATACTTTTACCAAATGTCAATTTGGCAAGTGTAAAGAAGTCGTATTCTCTTCTAGATCTCTTGGATACCTTCGTTTTTCGAAACGACCTCCAAGAATGTCTTGCACCAAGTTGAGACTTCAAAGTAGAAGTGCTCCACGGTATCCACCAAGAAATTAATTAGAAATTGAAGTTTCCTCTTGCTAGAGAATATTATTTCAGTCGCTCCTTAATCTCTATCCTCTAATAGAACTAGATCTTAAGTTAGGGTTTGTTGTATGTTCTCAACACATGAGAGATAGAGTATATATAGCAAAAAAGGAATGTGAATTATGTTTTCAAAATTAACCCCACGTTCTCTCTACCACATTTTTTACTACTATCTAATTCGAATTAGATTCTGCTCTAGAAGGCAAAGTTATAGATCCTTCTTTTAACTTTTCATCCATATATAGTATGCCCAAAACGGGTATAGTATGAGGGCGCTATGGTCCAAAAACGAAACATGTGCTACAATTTACAGAACATGGTAGTCCAAATTAAGCACCACGTTCTACCATGTTTTTTACCATGATTTATTTCTAATTTGGCTTTCCTCCAGAGAGGCAAAGTTCTAGATATTTCTTTTACCTTTCTATAAATATATAGAATGCTAAAAACATATTTCTTATGAGAGAGAGATATGGTCCAAATAAGAAACGCTGCACAACAGTTTTTAAGAAAATGTGGTAAACTATTTTGGACGAACTTTTAATTATGGAAACAATTCTTAAATAAACATGTGCCATAATGAACAACATCCATTAGGCTTTGTTTATTGGGCCAAATTCTATTTTTTTCTTATTTAAATTAATCAAATACAATTAATCTAATTAATTGTGGTATCATATATAATTATCTCAAATAATTATATTTCTCATGTTTTGATGGAGAAACCAATTTATTTGTCATGTCATACATGTCAAATAAATCAAGAAGCATTTCTAATTATTCTTTATTGGTGTGACCCTGTGGGATCTATGTCATATTGGTAATGACATAATAATATTTTATTACCATAAACTATAAGCGGTACTAGCTATACATTATAGTTACCCAAATGATATAGATGCAAAGTATCCTTTTACAAAAAACGATCCCTTAAAGTAATGCTATAAATAACATCACTTATGTCTATTCCTTGCCTCATGATATTATGAATATTATACAATGTAGAGTTGTGTCATCTTTGTATTATATTCGTTTTTTTGTCTCTTAAGTAATTATTAATATATAACTGCACTTCAGTTATATTGCATGCATCATAATTCTACTTTACCAAGGGGTCCATAAAATATCATTACTCATATAGATGAAGGGTAATGATACTATTGATATATAACTTTCTTCCGCACAAGTTATATATAAAGAACTAATATTTTTATCACTAATATTAATTAGTAGCTTTTAATATTAATCACATTATATACTTCTCATGTGAAAATTAAATGCATCTCATATCATGAAATTCTGAGACACAATGAAAACATTAATGACACAAATATAATCCATATAATGTTTTCATTTGTTGGGTATGTTCAATATATGAAACATTTCATATACTCATTTATTAAACGATAAACCTTTATCAATATTTATAGAACTACAATGTACTTTAATCAACATGACAAACTTATCAAGGTATATTAGTGTTCCATACTAATAACCAAGTTTGTGAACATTTTAGAGATTTATGTTTGTTATCATATAGAGTTTTATGGTTCAAGACCAAAAATATCTTCTTGAACACTTCTAAAGATAAACATAAAACTCATAGAACAAAATGCACATAACATCCAATTCATAAACATAACATGTAAAAGTAATCAACATAAGATAACTTTTAGAACACATAACTAACAGTGTGACCATGTGGGATATATGTCATCGCAATGGAATCTGAAACTCTTTTCGATTCCATAAATTACAAGCGACACCTCGTCACGATCCTTAAGCAACAATTGCCTCGTGTCAATAATTCCATGTCTCATGATACCGTGAATAAATCCAAGGTAGGAATGTGCCATCCTTGCAAATTCATTGGTTTATTGATCCTGAAATAATTCAGTAATTATGATTAATCCTTAATCATATATGCACATACTTGTATTATTTCATCAAATGGCACAGTGATATCATCACTCATTATATGAGGGACATTGATATTCTTAATAATTACTATCCCTCCACATAAGAGATACATACTAAGATAGAATCTGTATATCTGCCAGTTACGGACAGCGTTGGATAATACCCATGAATACGCATTCTCATGTGAGAGAAACAATCATCTCATACCTTAGAATTCCAGACACAAATAAAATATTAATGACACAAACACAATTCATATTAAATATTTTATTTTGGTCATGTCCAATCCCTTGATCTCCATCAGGTATCTATTTAATTAGATTGACAACTCCTTGTCATATGATCTGCAGAACATGATCATCATCTAATCCAAATGCTAATCTTATACTGGTAATTAATATTCCTTGTTAATTACCAAGACTAGGGACACTTTAGAGTATTTATTACCTCTTTTATAAAGTTTCACAATTCCAAGTTCTCAACCTGAATAATCTATAAGTAATAAAATACTCAATGAACAAAATAATAAACAAAATCATTCAATTACATAAACAAAACTTAAAATACAATCATCCTATATTGGCTTCTAGATCACAACACTGACAAATATATATTATACATGCAAATTGGTGTAAATGCTACAATTATTTTTTAGAAGCCTATTTGAAAATCACTGGCTTTCTCAAGATTAATCGAAAATTATTGTTTTTTCGAAGATTCTGAACCATCCAAAATAGTGATTTTTTGTAACTATCTAAAATAATAGTAAAAAATTTCAAAAAATATAAAATTTAATCTCTAAGTATATTTTAATATAGAGATCATATTGAGTTGCTCGGATCGACTATTTGAACTATAAAAATAAAATAAAAATAAGGATGTGAGGCATAAAAGACATGAGGTATTTGAACCTTACTCTTCGAATATTGCTCCAATAATAATTTGTGCAAGTGTTAGTTTTTATTTGAAGCATAATTGTTAATTTAGTTATTTAATCACTTTAAATGAGTGAGTTAGTCGTGTTTGATTTCTATGTTTTTTTTTTCTTTTTGTTTTAAAGATTGATGTTGTGTTGAATATGGTCATTGTAATCAGAAAATAATTAATATTTCTATTCCAATAAAGTGGTGTCATTTAGTCGTTGACAGCCATTTGTTCAAATTTGTTTGAATAAACATGACATGGGATGTTGTTGGTTTTATAATACTAAGAGAAATTTCAGATGGAAAATTTCAGGTAAAGTTCGGCTGAAAGGTGAAAATTCAGCAAATTAATTGTTTTAATCAGAAAATAAATTTTTTGATACAGCAGCCCACAACTAAATTTTGGGCTTTTAAATGCTGTCCATAAAAAGAGAATAGGTTTATTGTATGATTGTATCTCTTTCTTTGTCAGAAATGGGGAAAGTTTATTTTAGAAATAATTAATATATTACAACAGTGGAGAGCCCATTTAAACGGTACAAGAAATCCTTTGAATTCATTGTATTCTTTCAATTCAAATAATTTCAACAGAGTTGATTTCGAATTGAATGATTTCCAATTGTACTCAATTTACTTAAAATGCCACTCAATCCTTTGAATTCATTGTATTTTTAAAATATGTGCACTTGGCCCTCTAACTCAAATTTTTGAAAAAAAAATGATTTTATTTATATGTTTTTCTTAGAATTTTTTTTTACAAAGATGTACTTTGAGATACAATAAATTATAAATTTTTGTTTTATCCTAAATTTTTTCTCTAGAATATGCTTCTATTTCTATGCTATTTTCATAAAAAAAAATAAAAAAATATACTAAATATTTAAAATAATTATAAAAATATTCCTCATTCTAAAATTTTGCCCCACTTTACTATCCTGGCTCCGCTCTTGCCTTCGTTCATTAGAGAGCACGATAATTGATGAAAAAAATAAATAGTATAAAAGGATGAGAACAAGTTGAACACCACTTTGTGGGAGCATGAGTAGCAAAACACCGCTTCTCAAGTCCATAACAAGTGTTTGAAATTGAAAAGAAAGAAAAATAAATAGAGATAAATACTAGATTTCACTATGTATAATTATTTCTCGTCAAATCTATGATTTGATGGTGATTTCATCAAAGATTTTTCTCCTTCGAAATCATCTGAATTGAATTTATTATTTTCAATTCATCATTACAATTTTATAATTTTTACAGTATTTAATTTCCATTTACATTTTGATTTAGACCCAACAATTTGAATGTGAGTACTATTGCATAACAAAAACAAAACCGTGAAGCAATTCTCATGGGATCAGAATTGATATCAAGTACAAACTATTGACTCACTTTGTTATAACTTTATAGCATTACATATCGTGTCCGTGCATTGCAACGGAATATATGATAAGATAACAAAAATAAATTATCATACAAAATGACAAATTTTCATAAAAAAAACAAAATTAGAAATATATTCTCGATTTATCACAGTAATATGTATAGAAATAAGGAGGTAGATAAATAAGGAAGTGAACAAAAAATTGATTTGCATTGTGATCCGCCGTATAGAAAATATCAATTGAAGATGAGAAATAAGGAAATAAATAAATAAGGAAACGAATAATTATATCGCTAAATTTTAGAGTCTATTTAATTTTAATTGTAATGCATCGTGTGGTGGTATGTGTGGCGAGTATGTTTGTAACTAAATTTAAACTTTTACACATAAAACATATGCATTTAATCAAAAGAAGATAGATTATGTGATTGGAGAGCTGAGATTAAATCCAAAAATTAATTTTTCAATCGTAGCCGTTAGCGGATCAGACACCCAACGTGCTTAATAATGAAAAATGGAGATATGAGTGAGGTTATAGTACTTTAAGTAAATTTTACACTTTTTATTTTTTTAATAGGTTAAAAATTATTGGTTTGGAATGGTTCAAATTTTTTAAATTAGATAATTTTCTACTAAATTTAAAAAATGTTAAAAATTATAAATAAAAGAAGTAAAATCCGATCTTTAATTATATTTTCATATGAAAATTATGTTGAGATAACTTCATTATTAATATTTCCTTCAGCTAACAATCACTGCTGTCTAAAATAAGGAAAGAAAAGAATAAAAGAGAAAAAAAAAAAAAGGAAAAAGGAGAGAACAAAGAAAATAAAGAACGAAGTCTTCTCTCTCTGATTCTTTCCTTTGAATTGAATATATCCGCCTCCTCGTCTTTCTCGCAAAAACCCTAATTTGATTTCCTTTCTCCTCCGAACCTCCCTAGATCTCTTCTCAGATCCACACTATCATCTCTCTATCTCCTCTCTTCCATCAATGGCGGATGGGGAAAACAACGCCTCTAACAACTCCACCTCCTCCTCTCCACCGGGTTCCCCAGATGCAGATCCTAATCGGATTCTAAATCACGACGAATCAGACCCGAATTCGTCGTCTCCTCCGGCTGAGACTGATACCGGAATTGAGGAGCTGGCGCGGCGGGTTCAGGAGAGTCTCAGTATGAGCAAGCGCCACAAATTTTGGGAGACGCAACCAGTTGGTCAATTTAGGGATTTGGGAGATAGTAGCTTGCCAGAGGGGGTTATTGAGGAGCCAACCCCCTTGTCGGAGGTCAAGCAGGAGCCATACAACCTCCCAGCTCAGTACGAGTGGTCAACTTGTGACATGGATGATGGGCCCACCTGTAACGAGGTAATTGATTGGTTTGATTTGCTTTGGATCGATTCAGTTTCATTATAGTTGGATTGTTTGGTTTGTGTAATGCGAAGAGTTGTCCGATAACTGTGAAAATACTGAGTGCATAAGATCCCGAACTCAATTTGATGATGAAAATTTGATTCAATGTATCATTTTTAAGCCAATGGTGTGAAATTCCTGCATAATTTAGGCGAATTCCACTCTTTATGGAAACAATTGTGAAAGGAAGTAATTGGGTAAGATACATTTGTAATATTTTCCGAGTGCCAAGCACTATATAAAGTTACTTGGTGGGTGCATGAATAAGATTCACATTGTTTCCTGTATAAGGGTCAATGACTGATAAAAAAGTTCATATTCTTTAATGTTTCTATTATATATTGTTACAATTTACATGAAAAACAGGGGTTGGTTATTGCTTAAACATAGTACTATGGCCAATAAAAAACGAAAAGAAAACTACAAGTTAATCAGGAAAGTCTTGGAGTGTGTATTGAATGAATGCAATTCCTGATGTATTCTGGTTAGCCCCACTACTGTTCTAGGCAATTGTCAGGATTTTTCTCAGTACAGGCTGGTAGGGTTATAGTGGTTGATATGAATTAATATCATATTCCAGTTTTATTTCAGTTGGACCATTGCTGTCGTAGGCAATGCTATTTTTTAGGCTGCTGCTTTTGCCTGGCCGCATCCTACAGCTTCGCTATAGTCAAAATTGGATTGATCAAGGATCGGTCATCAAATTGAACCAGAATTGCACGATTGAGGGTTAATTGAGGCAAATATGGGTTAGACAAGGGTTTTATACAATTCAAGCTTATTTTGAGGGTTTAGTTATCACAACTGAGAGCTTAATCACGCTTTTTATTTGGGTTTGATTCTGCAAACATTAAAAGTTTGGGATGCCAGTACCTCTGCATGTGTGCGCTTTCATTGAGGATTGCTACAGCGAGATAAGCTGACTAGTTTTTTTTTTTCTAATTAATTATTGGCAAATTAAAAAAAAAACAGGTATACGCATTGCTGGCCCAGAATTATGTAGAGGATGACGAGAACATGTTTCGGTTCAACTACTCCAACAGCTTCCTTCGGTGGGCCCTACGCCCCCCGGCCTTCTTCAAATCGTGGCACATTGGCGTGAGGGTGAAGGGCTCCAAAAAGCTCGTGGCCTTCATAACGGGTGTGCCGGCCCGCATCCGTGTCAGGGACGAAGTCGTCAAAATGGCTGAGATCAATTTCCTATGCGTTCACAAGAAACTCCGCTCAAAACGCCTTGCACCTGTCATGATAAAGGAGGTCACTCGTCGGGTCCACCTGGAGAACATCTGGCAAGCTGCTTACACTGCTGGAGTCGTTTTGCCTACACCAATCACCACCTGCCGGTATTGGCACCGCTCTTTGAACCCTAAAAAGTTAATCGATGTGGGTTTCTCTCGCCTTGGGCCCCGCATGACTATGAGCCGCACTATAAGGCTGTACAAGCTGCCTGGGTCCACTGTTACTCCAGGTTTTCGCAAAATGGAATTGAGGGATGTCCCGGCTGTAACTCGGCTATTGCGGGGGTATTTAGGTCAGTTTGCCGTCGCACCTGATTTTGACGAGGCTGATGTGGAGCACTGGTTGTTACCACGTGAAGATGTGGTTGATAGTTATTTAGTCGAGAGCCCGGAGACACATGAAATCACTGATTTTTGTAGCTTCTATACGCTCCCCTCTTCGATTTTAAATAATGCGAATTACTCTTCTTTGAAGGCGGCATACTCGTACTATAATGTATCAACCAAGACCCCATTGCTACAGCTCATGAATGATGCGCTTATTGTGGCAAAACAGAAGGGATTTGATGTGTTTAATGCACTTGATGTCATGCAAAATGAAGGGTTTTTGAAAGAGCTCAAGTTTGGGCCGGGTGATGGACAATTGCATTACTACCTCTACAATTACCGCCTCCGCAATCCTCTCAAGCCGTCGGAGCTTGGGTTGGTACTCCTATAAGTGTGGCTTTTGATTGTTTGTTTTCTCTTAGGTTGTTTGTGGGTCTGTGCTGGTGTTGTTTCTTTAAAGATGCATAAGTTTATTTTTGCCCTCCCGATGTAAGGTCATTGGACAATGAGTTAGATTTTTTTTTTTTTTTGTTTCATTTTGGGGGAACTTTGATCTGGCATTGGACATGCAGCTTGAGCTTTGAACTGCTCTTACATTCTGAAATTTGGTCAAAGTTGGCTTTTCTTTTCTGTGGCGTTAGATTTTGAAAATGTTAAATTTCTAGGAGTGAAGCTATGGTACCATGCTTAGTGCAGATTGGTCTGTACTACTGATCTATATTTCGTTTCCATAGTCCAAATAGTCGATCTGAACCGTTCAAGTTCAAGGTGATATGTATATGAAAATGTCCTTGCAATAAATTTTACATTTTTTATAATTTTACTATTCTTTTAGATAGGTAGAAAATCACTACTTTTGATTAGATCAAGTGATATTCTACCTATCTAAAAAAATAGTAAAAAAAAAATCTAAAAAATCTAAAATTTGAGGTACAAGTACATTTTTTTATGAAGATTATGTTGAACAATTCAGATTGATTGTTTGGACTTGGAAAATGGAAATATTAATTCATAGTATGGATCACGCTATGCGTAGTACCGTATCCTCACTCAATTTCCTACTATTTGTTCCCTTGCCTGAATAGGAAACTTCCAAAGCTTGAAGAAATTACCATGTTTGCGTCATTCTTTTTTTCTTAATAATCAATAACAATGATAAATTCAATTGTTAGGGGACATTTTATGTAGTTATGGTTTCATTTGTATGGACACTTGTATTGAAGTTGGTACGTACGGATATGGGTTTACATGCTGGGAAAACTAAAATTTGGAAATTATGTTCCTTGGTTGTAATGAGATATTTGCTGTGCAACAACTTGCAGTTAGCGTGTTGAAAAGAAAAAATTGCCTGTGCATACATAATGTAGGTATATATATATTCCTGTAGCTAGGCATGCAGTCCAAGATGGTTCTTAATTTAGTATCTACATTAAATGAACAAATACTGACGACCTGTTTGTTTGGATTCAATTTTACTTGTATTACGAATGAGGAATGGAAGTGTACTCGTCGCCTAAAACAAAAGTAGCAACAAGTAACGTTCCATTTGAACTTAAACAGGATGGAACGATATTTAATGCAAATCTACTTTCAAAACTGGTAAATATAAAGACTGAGCACAAATTAGCTTACTAAAAAGGAAATTATACCAATCCGCCATCCATGATCCATCCTTGGTACTGAGATTAAAAAAAAAAAGCTAACTTCAAAGTTTTTGATGAAAACGGGTCAATTGTATCGCCTAACTTGAAAGTTTTTTTTTTTTTTAACATTAATTTATGATCTAACCTTCCAAATCCTGAAAACATCCTAATCCTAGAAGCCCCTAAAAGGAGACAACGCACAGCAGTACATACCATAGCATAAGAAATAACCATTGCTGTCTGAGGAACAGCACGTTTTCATATTTAAAAAAAAAAAGTTAAAAATTATTCATTGCTCCTTCAGACAAGCAGAAGTTTCGCAACTTTTTAATAGAAACCGGATTACTAAAAAATTGCTCCAGCCATTTGATCCCTAGAAGAATATCAACATTTTCTCATGTGACACAGTTATAAGATTTGTCCAAGAATTAAACAATCAATATATATATCATACTAACAAGCATATACCATATGATAACATCAAGAGCATGACAAGAACAAATGCATACCATTGATATGTACACAGCACACAAAACCTCTAGTCATAAACACCCGAAATGATAAGAAAAGAAAAAAATAAATGAGATTGAGACATTTTTCTACCTATCAATAGCACAAATTTCTTTTTTTTTTTGCTGTACCAAAACCTTCATTTCTCCCTTTAACTGGAGCTTTCCATTTGAAATGTCCATTCATACTTTGCTGTCAACGGGATTGAATGTGTACTCATTCTGGTTCAATCCAAACTGCATAAATGGAGCAAAAAGTGCAAATGATAATCAAAGAGCAGTTACCATTTTTAAAAAATAAAAATTTAAATAATATCAAAATTCCAAAATTTTCTTGTACACATCCCCAACTTAAAAGTTAAATCAGTCAATTAGTACTATATATTCCGGTGGAATCACAAGCAGCCGTGTGTTAGAGAGATTATACTGAAATTAACCCCTGAATCAATACAAGAATCTATCCTGACACTTGATGCATTTAATCAACTTAGATGGAAATGCAGCCCTCCTATGTTCCAATACTTTTCTCAATAATTTTTTGCTCTTAATAAAGTTCAGAAATTACTTGAAATTAATAAAACTATAATAAAAATTAAATTAATAAATAGTCTAAATGATTTGTTAATATTATTATGACACAAAAGAATACAGGCTTAAAAATTTAAAGGAAACCATATAATAATATACACCATTAGACAAGACCGGCCTAAATAGACAAATCAAGCAACTATAAAGTGCATAAATTTATTAATTTTAGTTCAAATTTGATAAGTAAATCAAGTGGCTTATGTATTAATTATGAATATTATCAAATACATCAGGCATGCAATCTGGGAAGTTTTTCATTTGATACTTCTTATAGATGGCAAAGGGTTGTATGCTCTAGCAAATTGCTGTTACTTAATTTGGTCAATTGCTTAGGCCAAGCAATATTGACTTGAAAGCAATCGAAGTGTGCTCAAAGAAACTTATGATCTCATCTCCAATTCATAAAAGGGTAATGCATTATTAAAATAAAGTTAAAAAAAATACAGGTACATCTTTTCAAAAGAGTTGTACAACAAAATGATAAAAAAATTGAACAAATTAGGTGAAGATAAAAAAGGTACCTTCTGTCTCATACGCGAGCTCCATGCATCAGGTTGATACCCTTGACCATTGACTGAGTTTGAGGAGTAACTTGGAGCAACTTGGGGGATCAATAACGGCCTTCTTATGACAACAAAATCTTCATCACTGTCATAATCCAACCTCCTCCTTGGAATCGCAGCTTTCAAACTCAGTGCCAAGAATACCGAAAGCCCCTTTACAAAGATATAACAAAAGAAAATTGATAAAGAAATAAATAAATAAAGAGATGATAATTAAAATGGAAGTTGGCAAAATGTAATCAACATATAAATAAATAAAATAATGAACTAACACCAAATAATCCAGTACTGTTCAATTGAAATAAGCAATAAGGTCTAACTCAACAGATGCAATGGGGCTGTTCGAGGACTTAAAAAACACTTCCCCTTATCTATAGCAACACAACTAGTGTTTAATGGGAGTTCATAATAAGTCAATTTGTATTATTAATGTTAACATTCACAAAAATTAAGAAATTAACATCTGGCCAATGTTTGAAACAACTTTTTTTGCCCCATCTCGAGCTCATTTGCTTGTCTAAGTTCACAAGTGAAGATAAATGAATCAATTTGGCTAAATATCATCATACAGTTGCAACTCGAGTCGCAAGTTAGAGAAAACTATTAGGCTCAGCTTATTGTGTAATAACCAGATGATTTGGGTTTGATTGGCACGATTTTGGGTTTCGACCAATCACAGAAATAAATAATGTAGTATTTAGCACGTAGTTATCAAAAACTGTAAAGGCCTATTATTACCTGAATAGCAACCATGCTCAAGCCAATCCACTTAAATATGTCTTCATTCTGTTTGATAAATGCTAGCAGGTTTTTTAGCTCTCCAGTCGAGTCATTCGGCAGATACTGTCAAAAGAAGCACTTTCAAACTGGATCCTTCAAGTTACCTTACTAAGCATAATTGACATTTGTCATACATGTCCATCCTAACATGTTTAACATTCACAAGATGTATTGTTCAAGTCCATACATGTATCATACAGGTGCATTCTCAACATGCCACGCACATGTAAATTCTCAACACATCAGCATACAGGTACATATGCATGTTATAGTATATGTAATAGATGTGCATTTCTCAACACATCTACATGTACATCACACTAACATGAAAATTCTCAACACATGACATACAAGTAAATATCCATGTGCGGATATCCACCCCCTAATACATAGTTGGAAATATCAAATAACTAGGATTATTTAATTTATTATGGGAGTATAGTTACCTGTCGCCAACTTTTGTTGGAGATAACACAGCCAGCTAAAGCGGCTTCAGCTATAATCAGCATTATGGCGACAAAAGAATACTGCCATAAATCCAAGTCAAGGATAACAATTTGCACGAATTAAGAAAAATTATGTGCATGATAAAAGTATAAACCAGCCGTTATTAACTTATTATCCTTCTCTCTTTTCAGCTTCAAGTGCTTTATCTCAAAACATTTAACATTATCCGACTTACGGAATGATTAATTATAACAGACAAGTTTACGGTCGAAGGCTCCGAAAGGGTTAGTTACAAATTTGCCCCTTACGTGGATGACTAACATAATACTATAAAGAGAAGGGCAATATGGGAATGATAAATATGGCATCCTATAAATTCATTTAAAAAATAGCTCTTATCTAAGGAAAAAAAATGCAAGGGTCATACCGTACATGCACATGCCCACAAACTGAACAAATTTGCAATTTTTCTCTCTTTAACTATTATTCACTCACCAATTGAAGCTACTTCCAAAGTTTATGATTGATATCAGTAGAAGAACCTCACCAATACTGTTGGGAAATTTGAATTGATAAGAATAACAAATTGAAAAGGATACAAAACAGAGACAGCAACCGCTTCTGGTTTCAGCTGCCACATATCCTGTCAGAACAATCAGACATATAACAGCTCCAGCTCCCATTAAAGCACCTACAAACCTGCTCACACAAGAGAAAAGAAATAATGAGAGAATTGAAAACCTAATCTCTAAGGACCACTCAATGAAATATAATTAAAATTCACCATAGATCGGAGAGCTTATTGAGGTCGAGTGAACCCCCATGTCGGATCCAGTGATTGAGCACCCAAATGGCGTACACAGTAAGAGATACACCGAAAAATGCATGAAGAAAGTTGAGAAACTTGAGGAGAAAACCAAGACAGCTCTTGCAGCAGTTCTCCCCCATCTCTTCTCCTCTCTAGCTTCCTTCTCCAATGGAAGATGGATAAGGATCCTGAAGAAACCCTAGAACCGATCGCCTCTTTTCTTCTTCTACTATTCTTGAACTCTTCCCTTTCTTTTGTTTTTTGTTTTAGTGCGTTGCTCTACGTTGTAAACCGGGTCTACGAGAATTAGTTAAACCAGCCATGTCTACCTTTTTAAGTAGGGAGAATTTCATGTATACCCCTCAGAAACCTCTAATTATGTATTTATCCCTCAAAAACCTCAAAATAAATAGAGAAAAATGAGAACTTCATAAATGTAAAATGAGTTTTAATATAAAAGTTAATAAATTGGGTAAATTTGTAAGTTTTTGAAACTTAAAAGGGCAAATATGATATTATGAATTTTGGAGGAGGAAATACGTAATTCCAAATTTTTTTGAGGGATATATGAAATTCTCCCTCTTTTTGTTTATTACGTGCTGCTGGATTGGGACATGGTTCACGAGAGAAGTTCTCAATAGAAGGCAAGACAGCGTGGAGTAGCGGCCCGGAATTGTCTTTTAACACTATATAGCAAATAATTACAAACTATATGAAGCGGGTAAATTATCAGTCGAAACTGATTTTATAATGACCCGCTTCATATTTAAAATCAGTTAAATGAATATGACAAAATGGTATATGGTCCCGACGCAACAACGTGGCAAAGATTTTTCTCTTCTGAGGTAAAACGTGGCAATGATTGGGTGGTAATAATCTTGTTTGGGTGTACAGAAAGGTTATATTTGTTTGACACTAAAAGAGTTTGATTGTACAAAAAGGTTATATTTGTCTAAAATATTTCAGAACTTACTAATTTTTTTTTTTTTTTGATGAAAACCCGTAGGCCTATATTATTGAAATTTTTTTATTGGTAGAAATTCATAGAAAAGAAGAGAGAGAAATAGAAAGAGTACATGAGTTGTAACATTGGTAGAAAGACCGGTAAAATTCTTACTGGTCTAAAAACCAGTTTGTTTTTTTTCTTTCATTTTTGTCTAGTAAAATATAATTTTTTTTATAAAAATAGATAGAGTATCTTAAAATTTAGATATAATAGAAACATTCTATCTATTTTTTGAAAAACTTTTCATATTTTACTAAAAATCTAATATAAGAATTTCCTCCATCTTTACATCAGATTTAAAAAAAAAACTAAGTTTGGACCGGTAGAATTCCTACCGGTCCAAACTTTTTGATTTTTTAGACCGGTAAAAATTTTACCGATCTTTCTACCAATATTACAACTCATGTACTCTTTCTATTTCTCTCTCTTCTTTTTTATTAATTTCTACCAATAAAAAAATTTCTATATTAATCATGAAGGTAAGGTTATAATGTTACAATAGTGAATAGAAATTGCTGAAAAAATAAAATAAGTATTTCAGAATTTGAATTAACTGTCCCTAAGCTATAAAAAACAGGAAATAGACTACTTCCTAAATTAGTTTCTGTATTAGCGTACAATTGGTTGAATTTTGGGAGTTAGTTTTTTTTCTTTTCATGAATTTTTGGCAATTGTGAATAAATTTTGGTATAAAATTGTTTCCAGTCATTTAGTCGTATAAGATATGAACATTTTTAGAGTAGAACTGGGTGTTTTTAAGCTCACCAAGTCCTTTTGTGAGCTTAATTCAAAAACCTATTGAATTGGCTTCAAATGATGCATCAAAACGTTGAAACCGATCTACTTCACGAGTGATGCGTTTATATGTCAAATTTATAAATTTTCGAACTAATTTAGTATAAAGTCGCAGTAAAAAAAAGATAGTTTATAAGCTAATTTTAATGTGTTCAATTTTCATCATTTTTTATCGCTTGACTTTATATTAAATTAGTTTGAAAATTTATAAATTTGACATGTAAACTCATAACTTGTGAAATAGATCGGTTTCAACAGTTTGGATGCGTCGCTTAAAACCAGAGGCGAAGCTAGTGTATCACAGGGGTAGGCACTTGTAGTGTTTTAGTCAAAGTTGTTAGTTAATGGAAGAAATTCACAGTAAGAGGCCAAGGCTATTTTTCTTGTTTGTAGTAATAACTAACAACACTGTATTAGGAAGAAATTCATGTAAACTAACAACTTTATTAGGAAGAAATTCATGTAAACTAACTGAATTAGGAAGAAATTCATGTAAACTAACAACTTTATTAGGAAGAAATTCATGTAAACTAATTCATGTAAACTACAACACTGTATTTTTCTTGTTCGTAGTAAAAATAGCCGGACCGTGTTTACATGAATTCTATATACAGTTTCTTCCTAATACAGTGTCGTAGTAAAAATAGCCGGACACTTTATATCCTAATACAGTGTCGTAGTAATAACTAACAACCCGGACCGTGCCTCAAACCCGAACCAGACCGGACCAAGGCTAGGATTGGTCCTGGCATGGGTCTGGTCCCTTTTTTTCCCCCGGCCCGTGTAGGCCCGTGGACCCATCCCTGACCGGATGAAACCCGGATCGGATCGGACCAAAAAAAAAAAAAATTGGGGGAATTTCATGTACCATAGCCTCACTCATTATAAATTTGGGGGAATTTTATGTATACCCCTCAAAAGCTTCTAAATTATGTGCAGCAGCCCTAAAAAAAAAAAAAAACCGCCGGACCGTGGACCGGACCGGCTCATGTCAATTTGGACCACGGTCGATCCAAGCACGGGTTTCGGCCGACCCCCAATTACTCGGACCTCCAGACCCGGACCGTGAAACCTGCCGAACCCGTGTGGACCGTGGCCCGGCCCGTTTTCAATTCACCAGGCACTTGCATACCGCTAAATTTTTTTTTTTTTTGGGACCGGGCCTTTTTTTGGATTTGCCTACCTCAGATTTTTAAATTTGCCACCCCAGAGCCCAGAGCCCAGATCAAAAAAAAAAAAATGCTCTCAACTCTCAAGTCTCAACCCTCCGCTAGCAGAGAGCCAGAGCAGCTAGGGGCGAAACGCGAAAAAAGAAAAAAAATTGGAGGACCGTCGCCTCCGCCTGCGCCTGCGCGAAGAAGAAGGATCGCCGCGCCGCCTGTGCCCGCTTCTTCCCACCTCCGCCTGTGCCAGCCCGCCTCTACTGCTGTAGTGTTGGTAAATCCCCTTCTACTGTAATACGGGAGTTTAGGTCTAACCGAATTTCCTCGATTTCTCGCAAAATTGCTTGGATTTTGACCGAATTTTCTGACCTGTACTTTGATTTGAAGTATATTTCTCGCAAATTTCCTGACCTGCTTGGATTTGAAGTACATTTCTCGCAAATTTCCTGACCTGCTTGGATTTGAAGTACATTTCCTGACCCGAATTTCTCGCAAAATTGCTTGTAATATCTGGAAGTATATTTGCAGACCGTGATTTACATGATTTGTGTGTTTTAATTGCTTGGATTTTGACCAATACTGAACAATGAATTTAAACATTTGCAAGAATAGTAGAAAAATAAAATAGGATAACCAAAATAAAGGGCTGTAACTTAAAACCTGAGATGCATTCTCGGGGCGGTATTATGTCGGAGATAGCTTCTGTGTATGAAATTAACTAATTAAGGCAGCAAAAGGATTGAAGCAGTGAATGTGATTTTGATCTATCTCCATATCATAACTTTGAACTTTGAACAAGAAGATGATTAAGCACTTGTTATTTTTGTGCATTGCTATAGCTCTCGTCTTAATTTTAACTTGTATTATTGTCTTAATTTTATTTACATGGAATTGCTTCAATTACTTGAATGGAATTGCTTCAATTGATTAACTGAGGACTAATCAGTTTTTAAACCCAATTAATTATGGCTTTAAGAGAATTTTGATAGGTTCTGAATTGTTTGAATTGTTTAAATTGCTTGAATAGCTTGAATTGTTTAAATGAATATTTGTTATAAACTTTTGACTTAGTTGAAACCTTTGATGTTCATTTATATTATCTTGACTTCTTATTTATTTTAATTGATAATGTAATTTTATATTATGTTAAATTTTTTTTTGCAACTATATATGTTTGCCTACCCCTAACAAAATTTCTAGCTTCGCCACTGCTTGAAACCAATCCGATGGGTTTTTGAGTTAAGCTCACAAAGAGGCTTGGTGAGCTTAAGAACACCCTAGTTCTACTCGTATAGAGTAGATATTATTTTCTTTTACAGTGGTTTAGTTCAATCCAAATCTCATAGTATTTAAGACAGGTCCCAAATTCCATTTTGTTTGTTGTGATCAAGTTAGCAACAGATAGCAAAACAGTAAAACCCCAATGAGTTTGTTGGTGATCAAATTGGCAGCTGAAAGCAAACCAGTAACAGCCTATCACATGTCATTGCATGTATATCAGCTCATAAGTGTAATTTCTTGGTTTATGTTTCATGTAAACTGGTTTCTGTTCTCTGTTATCACCTTTAACATCAGAGCTTAAACATGACCTACTAACAGTAGCTCACAAAAGCATTACTGACGCAAAGGCAATGTTGTAAGTGAAACCTATAAGTAAGAGATTTGCGAATGAAAGATAGAAAAAGAGTATTCTTACTGTGAGATAAAAGAATGAGCGGTTTTATGATTAATTGAGGTTCAAGATATAGGATCCATGACAAAACTGTACTGCAATTACTGAAAATATATTTATTCTAAATGGGTTAGGAAATGCTGATTAACAGTTTTATCATATTTTCTTGAGCTAGTAAAATGGCAACAATTAGAAATTTGAAGATCAAGACCTCCACATGCAAGAGGATTGTGAAGGAGCTGCACTCCTATGAGAAAGAGGTCGAGCAAGAAGCTGCAAAAACTGCTGGGATGAAAGAGAGAGGTGCTGATCCCTATGATCTGAAACAACAGGTATGTTATTTTTTCCCCTTCAATGCTATTGCGAAAGAAACGTAGATTTGTTGGTGAAGTTTGTTTAATTTTATATTTCTTCTGTATTTAATCCGGACTAAATTGTGGGTAGTAAGATGAAACGGGGGACCGGGGGGGTCAATAATTGGATGATTAGTTGCCTTGAATTATCTTAATTTAAAAAACTTCAAAACTTTTTCAGGTTAAATTTCAAGGCATTTGCCTCTGGTAAAAATAACTTAGTTAAATATTCGTCAATTAACTGCCTTTTGTTGGGTCTTTTACCAAAATGTGCTAATAACATGATAGAATAGAAGCTTCCCTCTTCCTTCTTGTCTTTTATTTTCTATTTTTTATCTCCTTTCTCAATAGTTGTTTTGCTGTGGCCTGATTGAGGCTAAAGCTTTGGCCGACACAAAAGACACAAAAACACAATTATAAAGTAATTCAGAAATCAGCACAGTACTAGCTTGGACTTGGGAGTACTTTGAGGAGAAAAATAATATACATTATATTAAGGTTTTGAAATACGCCAAAATCGTATATGCATGTGCAGGTGATTCCTCATAAACATAGACCCTTTACCTTTGACCACTTTACGTCGTACTCCTAAAGTTTAGTACCAACTTCCTCTTTCCTTTATAATTTGTTTACAACTTACTATCACTGCCTGCTAGTTTTGTGAGCAAAACTGAGAAAACCATCAATTATGAAGTACTTTTTATTGAGTTTGTTTACACTTGTATCTGAAAACCTGACAGGAGAATGTGCTAGCAGAATCTCGGATGATGGTCCCAGATTGCCGCAAGAGACTTGAAGCTGCACTCACTGACCTCAAAGCTACTTTGGTACGTTAATATCGATTTATAGGTTGTTGACTTAATACGTATCATTACTAAGCTTCATCATTGCTGTACCTGTATTGATAATATTTGGTACTACAACCTGATGTCTGCAAAAGTAAATCTAAGCCTAATTCTAATTCGGCAAGGGTGGTTCTACATATATGTTAGGGGGTGCTTAGCCATCTTAAAATTTAATCATGTATATTGAAATTTAATTGATTTCATATTTTTTTAAGTTTTTATAAAGTTTAACCCCCCCCTCGTAAAATGCTAAATGTGTTTTGGTAGCCTAGTAGTTATAATTCTACTTTGTGGTTGTGGAGACTTAGGTTCAAATCGAAATTTTTTTATTGGTAGAAATTAACAGAAAAGAAGGGAGAGAAATAGAAAGAGTACATCAGTTCTTATATTGGTAGAAAGATCGGTAGAAATTATACCGATCTAAAAGTTTCAAATTTTTTAACGGTATCAATTCCACCGGTCTTTACTCATTGTTCCATTGATTTTGGAATAAATAAATATGTTACTCTTAGCCACAATGCAGTGCTTCGGTTCACACTTTACAATGGCATGTTTGTAGTTATCTTAACTAATAGGGGGATTCCACAGCACCTAAGCTCAACGAGGATATGAGTACTTTTAGGATCAAGCAATTTAAGAATTGATATAAGAACCAACTGAGTTAAAAATTGACCTAAGCCCAACGAGGATCAAGTAATTCCAACATTCAGTTAAAAATTAGAAATTTGAGTTAGGACCGGTGGAATTGATACCGTTCAAAAATTTGGGACTTTTAGGATCGGTAGTAGGAAATTCTACTGATCTTTCTATCAATATAAGGACTGATGTACTCTTTCTATTTCTCTCTTCTTTTCTACTAATTTCTATCAATAAAAAAATTTCGTTCAAATCCCAGTGACCACACATTATGCATTTTCTCATATTATGTGTTTTATGTTTCAGCGCCCCCAATCTAAATTTTCTAGTTCCACCCTTGTAATTTGGTACATAATAAAAGTCTCTCTTTGTGTACAAATCGTTCATTAATAATAATTTATATACTTTTTCTATAGGCCGAGATTAAAGAGTCAAACGAGGGAGGAACTGAGGTTGAAGAAGCAGAAGCTGTTATCACACAAGTTGAAACCGTGGTTCAAGCTGCTGAAAGCTAAACAAAGTAGGAAAATAATTGTGGTTATGTTAAACCCTTGTTGTGGATTCTATTGGATATGTTTCTGGAGGTACTTTGTGTATTTTGAACTAATTAATTTGATGTGCACTGATCATGAGTAATATCGGTTAGCCAACATGATAGATTTTGCTAACTTATTTATGCAAGTTCTTTAATATAGTTTTAAGGATGTAACTTAATTATCAACCCTGCATGCTCTTTTTTATCTACACGAAAAAATGTGGCAGTTCCATTGATTAAGGATAAATTATTAGCCCCAATTAATGTGAAGTTGTCATATGGAAGGCAACCAAATATTTTCACTAAATATGAAACCGAACCGATTTAACTTTAGGAGAAACTTTAATAAGATTTTGTTCAGATTATAATTACATTCATTGCCTGTAGGAATTGTATAAAGAAAAAAAAAGGAAACGGAATTAAGACAATAGAAAAATTCAACAAAGAATATTATCTTGCTTAAAATAACAAATGTATTGTTGTCAAGAATGTACAATTGTACAAACTCATGAATTCATATAATCAGCATTAATTAATGAAAGGGGCTTATTAGGTGCCTCGGTGTTTTTATTTCTTCTTTTAATTTGGTCGACTGGACATTCGGATCGAGACGTTCGATCTGCATCAAGATCCGTGTCTACTTGATCCACACGAAATTTAAAGCAATCTGTACGAATCTTGATATGGGTCAAACTCATCGGACTCCCCCTCCCTCCATCTCAGCAAGTGTGGTTTGGAACGAACTTCTTGCATGCATAGCACATTGAAATGCGGGACCCAGTTACATACAGTTTAAGTAGTGCTGGGGCAATGGATGGGGTGCTTTGCAGGAAATGGTGATGTTAGGCGCTAGCTCTGTGCTTCAAATGCGGCTCCATGTAATGGAGTATACACACAAGATGTTCGGTGAATTGCACGAGAGAGATGCAGCTTAGGGGCAGGCCCGGTTCATGCTATAAAAGAGACAATTTATCTCAGTTTTTTTTTCCTTTTCTTTTTTCTTTTCTTTTTTCTTATTATTGCTTCACCTAATTCTTAATATCGTTCCACCAATTCTTAATATGTGTACATAGTCCAAGATTTATGGTAGGCAATTACAATAATAATAATAATAATTTTTTTATTGATAAATTTTAATTGAGTTTTGGACCCATAGCACAGTGTACTACTGTACTATGGGTTTGTTATTCTTTTTGCTTTATTTCTGGATCCTTTATTTTTATACACAATGATAATGGTAAATCATGGTTAGAAAAATTATTAAATGGGTCAACTAGTCAAATGTTTAGATGAATGTATTTGGAATTTCTAGATAGATTAATTGTTTATGTTTTCAAGGGTCATGTTGGAGAGTGCAATTCATGCACTTGGAATTTGTGTTGTGTTTAATTATATTTATGTTTTTGGATTTGTAAAATGTCACCATATGACTTATAAATAGGAGGTATGCCATTTGTAAGAGTATCTCAATATAATAGAATAAAATTTCTGCATAAGAGTTCTTCTCCTTTCTCTTTCTCTCTTCCACTAAAATACTAAACAAAATAACATAGGCCTTGAATAGGCCAACATAAGTGGTATCAGAGCAAGGTTGTGTGAGAGTTCAAGTGAGGTTTCTCTAATAGAAGTGTGATAAAAAAGAAGAAGTTGAGAGCGCGATGGCTATGCAAGGTGGTGCATGGGGGGCACAAGGTGCGCAACTCGTCTTTGATGGCGAGAATTATAACTATTGGAGTATAAAGATGAAAACCCTCTTGATATTACAAGATTATGGGAGAAAAAAGATGAGAAGGGAAAAGAAAAGGTTGAGACGTCAGGTGAAAAAAAAGGGAGAATAAAAAGAAAGATGTGAAGGCTCTCTATTTGATTCAACAATCCATCACCGATTAGATTTTTTCAAGAATAATTGGCGTGACAAGTTTGAAAGAAGCATGGCAGATTTTGCAAAATGAGTTTCAAGGTACCGAAAAGGTTAGAGCTGTAAAACTTTTAACTCTTAAGAGAGATTTTCATAATTTACAAATGAAAGAGAAAGAGAAAAGAGTATTTTTCTAAGGTGATTGAGTTGGTGAATCAAATTAAAAAGTTGGGTGAAAACTTAACCGATAAATCAGTTTGTGAGAAAATTTTAATTAGCCTTTCTCTCAAGTACAACAATATTGCAACCATTATTGAAGAAACCAAATATCTCTCTACCCTTAGCATCCAAGACTAGGGCTGCTAACGAGCCAAGCTCGGCTCAAAACTCAGCTCGGCTCGTCATATAACTAATTCGGCTCAACTCAGGCTCGGCTCATTCTTGAAGAACAAAGCTCGGCTCAATTTAATGAGTTTGAGCCTTCGGCTCGGCTCAAACTCGGCTCATGACTCGTGAGCCCAACTCATGTCATGACTCGCGAGCCCAACTCATGCTAAGCATTAGAAAAACAAACATTTACTTGATTACAAGTCATAACCTTACCTAAACTATTCAAATCAAGTTTTAAAATAATGTGATTGAACCGAATTCAAATCAATCTTTTTATAATAATGCGATTGAACCGAATTCAAATCAAACTTTAAAATAATGTGATTGAACAGATAAAAATAATAATACCACTGTTGTTTTTAATACATCTAAATCTCACTCATGCATAATGCCAAGCGTAAAACGTGCCGCAAGGAAATTATATTTTTTTCCAACCCTTAGTCTATTACATCATTAAGCACAAAAAGAAGAGACTCATTGGCTCATGAGCCGGCTCGGCTCGGCTCGGCTCGGCTCGGGCTCGACTCGGTTTGAGTGATAAAATATGAGCCGAGTCGAGTTCGGGCTTTATTTAGTTTAGGGTCTGGCTCAATACAATTTATTGAGCCGCTCAACTCATTGATTCATGAGCCGGCTCGGCTCATTAGCAGCCCTATCCAAGACTTAATGGGTTCTCTTGAGATGCATGAACAAAGATTAAATAGACCTAGTGATTCTTCTCTTGAAAGTGCATTACAATCAAAGATTAATTTAAAAGAGTCATCTAACCAAAATGAGACCAAAGGAGATACGTTCCATGGTGGTAGAAGTGGAGAAACTCGAACTTGCAATTATTGTAAGAAACCGGGTCATATAGAAAAGAATTGTTAGAATAAGGGAAAACCTCAATGTTACCATCGCAAGAAGTTTGGCCATGTTGAGAAGAATTGTAGGTTGAAAAATAAAGTGAATGCAAATTATACGGAAGAGAAAAATGGTGATAAAGAAGGTGTTGAAAGCACATTTTATGCATGCCAATCAGCGGTTGAAAAGAATATGTGTGGTATGTTAGATAGCAGGTGTACTAATCACATAATCGGAGACATTGTAAACAAATACATGTGTATAGATGGAACATATATATTTGAGAGAATCTTTTGTAAATAATTTTATATTTTTATTTTCATCGAAAAATTAAGATCTGATAACAAGCATATATTTAAGCAAGCGGTCACATAAATGTGATGAATTGGTCACATAAAATGTGTCATGACATTGTAGAGTACGGAGCTGGTAGTATTGGATTCTAAAGAGTTTCGAATTAACTTATTAATTGCAGCACATAAATAAATTGATTTCTCGAATGGCATTCGTTGGAGTAGCAGGTTTTTTATTGCTAAGCAAAAAAATCGGTAAGAATGTCTAACGACCCAAGGAAAAAAAAAAATCCAAAAATACTCCTTCCCTAATTTTCCACCATTTGAAACAGCCCCTAAGCCCTAAGGGATGCCTATTAGTTAATAATTACCCAAACCATCACAAATTCTTCTCCTAAAAAAAAAAAAAATCCAAGATAACAAACAATGTTACCACACTATTTGAAATGGCCAAATAGAAACCAAGAAACAGTCGATCCAGTCACCATTGATGAATGGAGGTGGTGGTCAAATTGGTGAAGGATTTTTCTCTAGAGATGATGTATCAGGTTATATATATAACACTTTCAAATGCATATGCAAGCGTGGGTTTGTGGTGGGTTGAAAGTTGAAAGTAATATTACTTGTACACTAGCTTGGTACGTTGGAAAATTAACGAACCCATTGATGTTAAAAAAGAAAATAAATAAATGAGGAAATTGTTTTCCCCGACAAATTAAACCTTGCAATTCAACCTTATCGCAAGTATACAAATACAATGATCCCAATCATATAATAAAAGTTTTAGATACTATGATGACGAATTAATTTGACATTTTAATTACTTGCACTATCATTTAAATCAAGTCAAACTTCTTTTTCAAAAAATAAAATAAAAACCTAAAAGGAGCACTAACAATTTCTAGAACTTGACTCATTTTGAACTCGTCCAAAAGGTTCACAACAAGTGCAAACCATATACAAGCATTAAAACAAAAGGTTATATTTATTTTCCACGTATCAAGTTAATGTTATGGAATTTTCCATTTCAGCAGAAAGCAATTTAACACTTGTATAAATAGAAATTGCCTAGAAATTAATTTTGATGCAAATTACAAAGAAAAACCTCTCTCTGTGTATATATATACACCACAATCTCTATATCAATTTATAAACCTTAACACGAAAGGTTATACAAAAGGAACAAATAAAATATGCGCACTGAATCCAAATCACACGGAAGATGCTCTAGTCTTGATGCATCATATTTTTCATTGCTAGATTTCAAGATTAAAATATGTGCTGCACATGCCAATACTGGTCGCATAGACATCTCAAAAGTTTGAGAAATAGAGTAAATATTTAAAAAAGAAATAATATAAAACCAAGCCAAAGTGGGTTACACTAGCATCAAAGTAACCAAAACAGCTGATGGCTAACAGAAATGTAACTTTGTGATGAATGATCTGTAGTTATTTCTAAAGTTTGTGGTGGCATTATACACAAGAAATATATTACTTCATGCTATACATGCACAAGAAAATGCAAACAAAAATTGAAGTCAGACTAATTTTGCAAGGAATGATCAGTATCTACAAAAAAACCTCTCGGATTATCCGTGCAAATATGCGAGAAGACAGTCTGCTCATTATATCTGGTAGCACCTTTGCAGATATTCCCGGCAATACTGGAAGAAGCTCTTGAATAATATTTGCCAGATTCATATCCTGCCAATGAAAAAAAATATGCGCACTAAGATAATAGTAACATATGCATTGTATTAAGTCTGTACAAATGCCACTGATGTGCACATATTTAATATTTTGCCCCATCAGATGATGCAGTTCAAGTATGGGAGATGCAAACTTTAGTGACAAAATAACAGTTCGACAGAACAAAATTAAACTAAATAATGATTTGCAGAATTACCCTGTCAGATGTAAAATTTGAATTTGAAGTCCCGGCCGTAAGAAACTTAACCACCTTCTCCACATTATTTAAAATGACCTTGTCTTCTTCAGTAATTGTTGGTAGAAGAGCCGTAGTCCTTACAGGAGCCATTCCGAAAACCGGCACTGGATTTCTTATACCCAAAGCAGTCGCAACTTGTACCAATTGTTCCCTTGAAACCGCATCTATGGCCTTCACTATCTACACTCAATACCATGTAAATAGTATTCACCAATTAGTAATATCTAGCAACGCAGCAAAACATTTTTTATACTTTATTGGAATAACAGAACCAATAATATACCTCATCAAGAATAAACTCTCTGAAGAAATTTCCTTTATCAGACAACAAAAATGCAAGCGCTGCTCGAGTTTTGATTGGTTGCTCTGGTCCAGAGATCATAGATGGCAGCACTGGCACCAAAGAGGAACCTGGTTGACTTTGTAAAACACCGAGTTCAGCCATGCTTCCTTTCAAATTTTCACCACCTCCACTTTTTGCTGCCGTAATAAAATTCTCAAAGGCTTGCATCACATCAATAAATCTCTCAGCATCAAACACACCAGACTTTCCATAAATTGTGTATCTTAATGCACTCCTTAACCGAGGTGATTCATCAGTCAATAGTCTCTATTGAAAAGAAAAGGAGAAAAAAATAAAAAAAGTGTGCAAATACCAAAATTTAAAGAACCAAAGCACAGAAGATTACATCAGCGCACTATACAGTACTGTTAACTAAATGTTAAATGTTTTAGTTAGGAATCATGCCTTTAGGCTATATACTCCTGGAAACATAAAGGGAAAATAGAAGTCCTTGACATCCGGAACATTTTCCTTTTGGTGATACACACTTTCCTTTTGGTGATATAACAACTGAAATTAGGAATATTTCCAATCTAAACAAGAACTAGTAGGTTTTGAGAAAGATACTTTACCTGTGCAATGTAGGGATAAGCTTCATCGACAATAGCAAAATCAGAATTGCCGACCAATGCAATACCTTCTAAAACACCAATAGCTCGAATAATCAGGGCAAAATATGGAGGGATTCTAAAAGGATAGTCAAAGGTTATCTGTGCAAGATCAGATGCCAATTCTTGGAAATTAATATTTTTGGCGCCACCTCCTTCTAAAGCCTGATCAAAGACCTTGGCTAACACGGGTAAAATAGGATCGAGGTTAACCCCATCTGGAATGAAACCAAGCTTGACAAAATCTTTTACAATTGCATCATAGTCGCGGTGGATTAGATGTGCTATGGCTTCTATCATCCCGTACTTTTGATCGTCAGTAAGTTTTGTCACGAGCCCTGCATGGAAAAACATAATATTACTGTGTTTTCTAAAGAGATGTAAATAACAAGAAAGCAAAAGAGGAAACAAAAAGGGGTAACAGAGAAATTGTAATTGAATCCAAAAAAGATGATTCTGGCCTACTGGGTACTGACTAGAATATATTCACCAATACCTGACCTGACAGGTGCAGTATTGATACAAAATACCGTGATACCGATCCTTCATGAAAGTTGCTTTATTCTGAGTGATAAAGTGCATATTGAGGCAATTGAGAATGAATTACAAAGTGCATATTCACATTTTTACAATCTAAAGAGATATATATAAAAAGTGAAAAAGAAAAAGAAATACACACCGAAATCAAGTATGGCCAACTTGCCATCAGGAGTTCGAATCATGTTACCAGGATGCGGATCAGCATGAAAGAGGCCGGTATCAAGCAACTACAAAGATTTCATCTTTTTACTAAATAAGTAATCCAAAATATGTGGTAATATTGTAAACATAAAAATGTAAATTGCATACAAAACTAGTGCTTCTGATGCAAAAGATAAATAACATATTATGTACAACAGCAGGGTTAATATACCAATAATTGTAAGCACCAACATGGTGGCTATAATTTTGAGGGATTTCTGTCGTACCAATGTGAAAATTTTGAATAAGTTCTGTGAGAATTTTAGATTCTTGCAAAAATCAATTTGTGTTGTCTGTGCACATTAAGTTGGCAGGTAAGAGGAATGAAAAGCTGCAACACTGCCCAGTTTGACTTAGTACCTCTTAGTATATATAGACACCAATTCTGATTACACTGTACACAATAAATTTGGCCACTGTTTGGTCTCATTACGCTCCTGTTCAGACTTTAGGTTATATTAATAAAAGAATAAATGTGTAGTTTTCAACCAACCTGTTTTAAGTAGCAAATCACTCCTACATTGACGAGTTCTCCAACATCGCTTTCTTTGCTCTGTGATAGCTTTTCTCCTTCAACCCATCCTGTGGTGAGAACTTTTCTTGATGTGTATTTTGTATATGTTTTTGGTACGACAACCTGGAATTGCAAACAAAAGATACCAAGATAATAGGTGAGTGACAGATCACCAACTAGACAGCTTGTACATACAAGCAGGTTAATCGATCCCTTCTGGTACCAGTAGCATGCACTTGAACTTGCACATACAGATCATGATGCTAGAAGAGTGAACAATGAAATTTCTAGCCAGCCATTTCGCATTAAGCAAAAAAAGCAAAAACATTAATATGAACAACATTTATGACAAAAACAAACAAAAATTCTCATGCTTACCTGGGGAAGATCCTTCCTCATCATTTCAGCGAACTGGGTACCATTCTCTCCCTCATTCACATAATCAAGTTCTTCAAAAAAGCGAGCGGCCCATTCATCCACCAACCCCACCACATCAACTGAGATCTAGCACACGAGATTACAATTTCTAATTGTTATCGAGAAAAAATATAAAAGAAAGGTATCAAAGGACATATGGAACTTAAGCATTGACTAGCACACCAAGGGAAGCTAACTTAAGTCAGAAATAACCTCAATGATTAATCATTTGAAGTTTTTGTGTACAACACAGGTAGCTCCAATTATAAAGGATTCAACAATGTTGGGGCTGGCAGTATTCACCCTTAACAGACATATACCTAAACCTAAACTTCAGAAAAGTGAAGCTTTGACAAAAATGCAACTACTCTTTACCTGTGGAAATCTCCTTAGTACTAACCCTAATTTCCTAATGATGAAGAGATCTATAGTGACAGTCTCAAGTACAAAAGGCCTTTGCACTTTCACAGCTACTAATTCTCCTGTTTCTTTCAAGCGGCCTTTGTACACCTGTCCCAACGATGCTACAATTATAGCATAAGAGAAAAAAGCAACAGCGAAAAGTGTTTCAGTTAATCATATCAAAAGACATCAAGGAAAAGTGTTTCAATGGCACTAGTATATCCAACTTCAATTTATTTCTTTTGACTCTTTTTTTTACTTTAATAAAGGTTCTTATGCATAGACTTGGACTGAGGCTTAAAGTTAATTGCCAATCAAGAAACAGTAAGAAAATATTTCCGTCTCCAAAATGGCCAAGTAATGTACCAGATGAGTCCGGTACTGGCTAGCTGGTTCAGTCTGGTCCATTAGTATAGAATTGATGCAATGTCTTCTCTCACATTTTGGGAATAACGTGTGCTGGCCTAATAAGCTATATATAGGCTTTATATGCTATTGTTACCCACAATAAGAAAAAAGTTTCATGTGCCCCAGCAAAACCTAAATATATCATACTTAACTAGTAATATACACACAACACCTCTAGAACAAAGGAAATATCATATACTCCTCACACTCTTCTGAAAAGAAATTAATATATAAAAAAGAATCAATCAGGTAGGAGGATTAATTTGGAGCCTCTTCAGCGGAACTTATAAGGGCCATGAATGTGTGTATTTTCCTACTTTACAACTAGGTACAATAGTCAAACTTTGACAGGCATGTGCGCAATATTGCGAGGTTTTGCAGGGGCATCACACAAAGGCATAAGAATGAAATGAGCTTTACCAGCTGCAATGGGAGAGGGAGACAGCTCGGAATAAATTTCCTGCCAGGGCCGACCAAGCTCTTCTTTGATTAAATCCATTGCCACATCATCAGGAAAAGAAGGGACCTTATCACATAACTTTTGCAACTCTGTCATGGCAGCGGGAGAAAGTATATCAGGTCTGATGCTCAGTGCTTGGCCTAGTTTTATATATGCAGGGCCCAGGGATGTCACTATTTCCCTCAGTTCAATTGCCCTTGCCACCTCATTCTATGAAAACAGAGAACACATAATGAAGACAAAAAAAACATAATAACAGTCAAGTCATGAAGTAATCTGATCCAGTTTAAATTATGCTCCCTTATTAATATTGTTGGCTCCATTTTGATTTGTTCATTCAACTTACATTTTTTCTAATAGAATTGCTCCTTTCATTTATAAACTATGCAAATAGTGTTTTACATACTAATTATTGGAAGTTTAAAACCTTTTCAATTATGTGTAATTATATAAAATTGGGTACTAGAAACTACACATGTGAAGTTATTGGAGACCAATCACCCGCAAATCAACTTACACTTTTGCATAATCAAACTTGAAATCTTCAGAGTTAACATATTTGAAAAAAAAAAAAAATGGAATGTCAGTAATCATGGACAGACAGACAGACAGACAGATTAGATGTGGTTTATTTCATTGTAAGTCATGGCATTATTACCGAAGAGTAACTTCATATAGCAATATAAGACATTGTGACTAAGAAAAAATTTGATGCGGTGAATGGTGATATACTTACCTCTTTGATTTTTTTGTTGATCAAATCAGATATGAGATGGGATAAGAAACCACCAGCCACAGAAAGAAGTTGCACAATTCGAGTGGCAACAGCTGTGGGTTTCTTGCCCCAGTAAGCTGATATTATATCTGGGTCATACACCAATGGCAATGCATCTTTTGTGTTTACCCCATCGACCTAGAAAGTGAAATAAGAAAAGCTAAAACATGCAGAGAAATAATTATTTTATTAAATAGGCCATACAAATTGGTATACATCTCAGCTTATTTTTACCATCAGTAAAGCTAAATCATCAACTAGGTCCAAACTATACTTAAATCAGGTTCACTGAAAACTCTATCGGACTAAGCTTAATTAAGGGTGATTCAGTTTTTAAAAAATTATCACATATATCTTTTTCCACTTCAAGTGATTCATATAAAATTCAACCACGCAGAGACGTGCGCTAATGTCAAAACATACCTCTACAAGACGGAGCTGAATGTTCTCATCTGCGAACTGCGAATCTCGGAGATTCTGACCGCGAAGGCCCCGCATGAGACTCGAAAGCTGTTCATCCTCCTCCATTTGTTTTCTTACTCTCTTTATCTCCTCCGATACATTTTCAAACCTCTGCATTTCCAATATTTCCCTTCAATAAATTTATAATTCAGAAAAAATCGACTATATTAGATTGAATTTGAGTTAGTCTCTTACAGTGGGGACTGATTTGGGTTCAGTGGCGACAGCTACAACACGTGATCGCCTGGACTTGAACCTCGCAAAAGAAGGAACGGTCGAAAAAGAAGATTTTGTTTTGGATTTGTTAATGGAGAACGGAGATGGTTTAAGTTGGTCGCAGCCGCACTGGAGGAGGTGCGCCCTGGCTTCCATTGGTGGAGAAGCCGAGATCAACCTCAAGTTCTGTGGGCTGCAAGAAGAACTGGAGGAGAACTGGAGAGGATGCAGTTGAGAAATCGAAGTGGGAAGGGGAATTCAGTGACTACTGGTTTAGTGAGAAGAGCTCGCCTGAGAGTGGAAGGGGGAAAAGAGAGACGAAGCGCGCACGGTAGCCTGTAGTTTGTTGTGGTACTAAACACTTCACTTATGTTGTTCCCGAGGTACAATCAGCATTTAAAGCGAAAAGGTAATATCGATTCTTTAAACAGAAAGTGATTCTGCCAACAAGCAACAAGGCAGGAGTTTAATTGGACATTGGAAGTTGGTATCATTGGTAGCGCTAAATTAATCTATGGTTGAGGAACAACATACCGGAGGTCAAACAGAACAGGAGAGTTTTGAATTTCGCTAATGTACACCAAAAAATGCCCCACAAACTTCAACTGGTCATGGAACACCGGAATTTGGGACAGACATTGTAGAAGCGTAGCAAATCATATTCTATTCCTGATCCCATAAAGTAACTAAAATTTTAAGTTTAGATATGGATCCTGTCCGATCAGAATCCGGCCCAATCTGGTCCGAGGTGGAATGTACTGACTCCTTCAATACTCGTGCTAGAGCAGATCGGACGATCCATATCTAAAAACAAAATTTAAGATACTTTAGGGGATTCAATTTTGTTTTTGTTTTAAATTTAAGGGGAACCGAATTCGGTGATCCGACGGTGAAAAGGCGTTGGACCGCACTGGAACGCGTGTGGAATTTCCGAGGAATCGGAGATTAGATGTTGATGGGTCTCGTGGGATCGTTTGCACCGTCCGTTTGCACAGTCAGCAATTAACTATGGGATGGAATTACTGAGTGGAAAGTAGGACACGTGGCTAAAGCTGAACCGGGTAGGCGAAAATTTGTCTTTTTTGTTTTTGTTTTGAACAGGTCGCTACTCGCTGACTCGCTCCGACATTTTTATTAATATCCAAAAATAATTATAAAATAGCTGGGTATTTAAAAAAAATAAAGATTTTGTCCCCTCACTTCTGTCCCTTAAACGTTCCAAAACTGTGATTACATCAAAATATGACGCATAAACTGTGATATTTTGAGTATTCATAGGTATGAATTTTTAAAGTAGTTGTGAATAATTCATTGCTAAAGAATTGTTACTTGTCGTTTCATATATTAATAGTTTGAAAATACAAACAAATATGTATGGATATTTTTAATTTAAAAATTCGCATTTCAGTAATTAGCTATGAATACTTGATGTGATAGACATCCGTATAGGTTCTTCATTAACATATTGGGTACAAGATAGGTAGTAGTCCCCAATTACATATTCATAATGTTTTTTTTGAAGAATTCTTTGTGACATATATATTCGTACTTTAGTTAGTAGATATGAATACTTTACATTTTGTATGTGAATTAATTTAAAATAATTTAATAAATGAATAATGTAGCGCTGGAAGTGTGATCCTCGTGACTTTTTCGGTTGTGGTCCCCAATCTAGGCGGTCGCTTTCAAGAGACATTTGCGGTCCCCAATCTAGGCTAATGTCGCTTTCAGGAGACGTTAGCGGTCCCCGCTAGTCGTTACTGTTCCCCAAAAGTAATGGTCCGCATTTATATAGTGGTCCCCAAATGTTATGACCCCCTCCAGTTACTCTGTTTTTTTCAAATATTATACAACATAAATATTCCGACTTCATTGTGTAGGTATGAATACTTTAAATTTTAGTGATGAATAAATGTTTGACAAAATTTGAAATTTGCCACTTGTGCCGGCACTAACTGTAATTAGCACGTCAGTTAGTGGTCCCCGTCGTACTTTGCGCGTCAGTTAGCGGGGGACGTTTAGGAGACGGAATAGAGGGGACTGTTAGTCAATCCCTTTTAAAAAAACTCAAACCGGTCATTTTTTTGCCGGTTGGATTAAAAATTCAGACCGGTTATTTTTTGACCGATCAGGAGTTTTTTTTTTTAAATATTTGTTAGATTACTTCTTTTGATGTATAATTATCATAATTATATTAAAATACACTAAATTACTTGAAATTATGTTAAATTACGCTAAGAGAGACGATATTTTTACTGAGAAGGCGAAAAATGAAGACGAAACTTCAAACGGCCATAAAACGGCGCTCGAGTGTTTGATTTCAGCAAATAACTATTTTTCGAAAAACTTGCGAAAAGATGCATGCGTCGGTGACCGCTTTGATGTTTTTCAAAATTCAAAATTGCCAAAAAAAATAAAGGGAAGAGCCTCAAAACTTGAGTGGAAGTTTCCGATTAAGATTTTAATTTCTATTTTTCGATCTAAGTAGCTCAGTAAATTGGTTATATAATGAACTTGTAGAATACCAATTTTTACTATTTTTGGAATTTTTTATGATTTAGCATAATTTAGCGTAATTTAGCGTATTTCAGTATAATTAGCGTAATTAGCGTAATTAGCGTAATTTAGTGTAATTTAGAGTAATTTAGCATAATTTAGTGTAATTTAGCGTAATTTACCGTATTTTTGTGTAATTTAATATAGTTTCAGGTAATTTAGTGTATTTAAGTATAATTATGCTAATTATACATCAAAAGAAGTGATTTAACAAATATTTCAAAAAAAAAAACCTCCTGACCGGTCATAAAATGGCCGGTTTGAACATTTCTAAAAATACCCAGCTAAGCTGGGTATAATTAATATTTTGTAATCAATTTTGGATATTAATAAAAATGTCGGCTACTCGCTTGAATGTACACCAAGTATTTTATGTTCAGTTTGTATTTGTAGCCTGACTATTTAGTACCTAGTATATATATATGAGAGAGTATATATAATAGAGGGAATTACTTGATAATTTTTTCATTTGATAAATTCTAATGATTTAGAAAAAAAAATTGAAATCGTGATCTGTATTATTCACATATTATACTTATAAATTTTATAATGAATTTCGGTGTATATTTTAATTGATTTCAAATTTTAACTTCTAAAAAATAAATATCATCAAACAATGTGAAATTTGTCATTTCAACATTTTGCATATCCAATTGTCTACGTTATTTGAAAAGTTGAATCATATACATAACACAATAATTACATAACTTAATTGATTGAAAATGACTATCATTTTGGAATGATTTATCGATCGTCTATTTTTTCATTCTTAGTGATTGAAACTACATAATAGCACTGAAATTTCTGAATATACAGAATCCTTATACACTTATGGTGAACATCTCCACTGATGTGCGCATATGGTGAACGTCTCCACTGATACCAGTACTGGTTTTGAAGGGATACTAAATATTGTAATTGTAGAATATTGTAGAAAAATTGTTGTAAATTTTATTTAATGGTTGTTACTTCTCATATGCAACATACTAATTATTGTTTCTCAGGTGTGACAGCTCAATAATATAGTTCTAATCACCTCTTTGATTTAACAAAAACTTCTAACTATTGCCCATGTGATGATCTCCCTCTCTGTCGTGCGCGCTCTCCCTCTTGGCGAATTCGTGCAAACTAGATCTGCACTAATATTAAAGGGCCCCTCTATGTTAAAGGCACGAGTCAAATTGACTCTGTTTAAAATCAGACGGTTAAAATTCATTAACTCAAAAGATTCTCTTTTGAGTTAATGCAAAGGATACGGATCCCCTCTTGGCCCTCTCGCGCGGCTCTTGCCTCTCTTAACCCGATCGTGCGAGCATCTTCTATGTTCTCTACTTTTAACGATTTTTTGTATTCACCTGGTGACAGTTTGTGTGCATATGATTTTATTTGTTGTACCTCTTTTTTTTCTCTTTTAATCTATTTTTGGCAGAAATCACTCTTAATACTTTGGTTAATTTGAGGTTTCTTTTAAATGAAAAGATCAAGAAACCACTAAAATCTTAATACTTAGGTTAATGTGAGATTTTATGCTGATAATATACATTCTGATCTTCCATCACCTTAATTTGAAAATTGGTTTTCTAATACAGCCTAATATGTGATTAGTTTTGAAAAAAGAATAAACCCTAAATGCTCACTAAACCAGATTAAAGGTGGATATAGACTGACATTTATATTATTTTGTTTGTTAGTTTTGATGGGTACAATGTTATTTGTAACACTCAAAAGTTGAAGGTGACATGCACTAAAATTTCTTCTTTTAATTTATTTTATTTATATGAATTAAATATAGTCACTTACACTTGCATGTGATTAAAAAATAATTAAATTCAAATGATAATAGTAATATAGTATTGCAGCTGCAAATTCATAAAATAAAATTATTTCCTTCATTGTTTGCATGAAGTGTCATCATTTGGAATGCATGTTTTTATCACGTTTTTGTCATTTCATAAATAGAAAAGGTGTTACAAACAAACGAAACGATGACTATAAAAGATGATTTTATCTCAATAGCAAAACTAAATTCTCCAAATAAATAAAAGTTTATAGTAGTTTTGTTGTATAAGAAAGACAACAACGAAAAAAATCTTTAAGCCTTCAAAAATAGTTTAAATACTATTTAATAATAAATAATTCTGAATTTTTAAATTCTTTTTAAGAGATAAGAGAAAATTAAACACGAATGAAATAAAAAATATTGTTCCTAATTATAATTCATATTATGAATTGATAAAGATAATATTTGAGTTATTAGTGGGCGTATATTATTAGAGATAATTATTATTCTTACTCCTTATAAAATCATCTTGAATTTTAGAGGAATGAGGAGGCTATCTTCTCAGAAGAAATCTCAGCCTCACATTCAATTAATCTCAACCATTAATTACTATTTTATTTTATAGCTTCTGTTTCCATATAATCTTATATGTAGAAGTATAAAATCAATTAAAAACTTACCCAGTTCAATACAAACCATACTCTTTCAATATTTTCTCTGTTAGTGTGTCCCCATGCGTGCTCTCTTTCTCCTTCCCCGATGCTTTTTCTTTTTCTTTTCCTTTCCCCAACGCGCATCTACTTCTTCTCTCTGTGCTATTTCTCTTTTCTCATTCTCGGCGTCTTCCCGACGTACTCTCTCTCACTGTCTTCCATTGCTGCAGCGATCGTCGCGACGACGTCTCTCCTCTCCGCCTCTGCACCTGCAGCGATCTCAGGCGTCAAGCTCAATCGAGAAGGAATTAACAAGAATTAAGAAGAACTAATGAAGAAATATGAAGACTTCTCAGTTCGGAGCTACGAACTCAGAGAAGGAGATAATAGAGAAATTCTCAAATTAGATCGAACTTAACATGAAATTAATCCATGATTACATTGCCTATTTATAGGCGATACGATTCTAATTAGAAATTCCTAAAATAACAAGCTAAATCTTTCTAATTAATCAGCGTTCGCCATATCAGCTGACATCTCATCTTTCCTCGTCTGATCTGGCATAACCGATTCGTTTATTCTGTTGCTCTGTCTAATGGGACCCACTGTCAGTGATACTTCTTTATTTGACTCCGTGAGTAACTTAGCTATGGACCCATTGTCAGAGTCACTGTGTTTAACGGATAATTCGCGAACTAACGGACTTCCGTCTTTTTCCGTTTTACTTCTTCCTGTGCGCTCGTCGTTTCCAACGGTAACTCCCAAATCACATTCCATTCGCGACAACACCTCTCTTCTCTCGCCCCTTCTACCTAGGTCAGATCCGCTCAACCCAAATGTACGACACACCGCAATATCTGATTTGGTCCGATTAGCGGATATGGAAAGGAAGCGGAGGTGAATGGGGAAAAGGATCCAATAACACGCAATTTGCTTGGTGGCTGTTTCCCAACTTTCATTGCCCTGTCATGCTATGTAATCGTGTGGCGAAAACAAATTATTTACTGTGCTGCCTCCAAAAGACCAAGTAAGTTAATCCCTTTTTTTTTCTTATATTTATGGTTGTGATTTGATTTTGTCATCTGTACTATGTTTGGTATTAGAGTGCTTATAATATTCTTATGATCAGGGCCACTGTGCCTTATGAGAGTTGATAGAAAACCAAACTATAAGGCTAATTCATTGTCAATGAATCCCAAATGTGTATTTGCTTCTATCCTTCTGCTATTCACAAAAGGCTAATACCGTGCCTTCGTACTGGTAGTTTTAATTTGGGGTTAAAAGGGTGTGTGTTTTCAAGACCTTAACTGCCTAAGAAGATTCGAGCCCTTGCATCTTTCAAAAATTATACCATTGCTGCATATGGGACCCAAATTGGAGTCTTCAAGCGTGTCCAACAGGTCAAGTGCTATATTATTTTCGTTGGTTATTTTGCTAAGCTCTTTTATGTCATATATTGGTCATGTTTCTGTTATAATCTCTGTAACCTCTGAAGTTTATTATGTACTACCATCCAAAATCCCAAGCATATATATGGTAATTTGGTTTTTGGAGGGTTATACTGTTTCTGGATTTTAGGAGGGCATAGCAACAAATTAATCAACCTATAGGCCAGAAGATGTTCTTCACGGTCTTTGCCTATTAACTAGGCTTGAAAGACTCATTTTCTACGCAATTGACACTTAGCACAACAGTTAAAAAATTCTCAGTTTTTAGGTGCTATAAGAATATATATTTTTTCCTTTTTTTAAATTTTAGTTTTTGTTTTTGGAATGATATTGCAGGTAGCCATATGGAGCAAGCACCACAAAAAAATTAGTTCTCTCTGTCTACTAGGAGACCATATTTTGAGCTCAGATATCAAAGGAAATATATATGTGGTCATTTAATGGGGTCATTAACAGTAAGTTTAAGTGTTTAATTATCATTAATTAAGAACTTTCCTTTTGATGATTATCTCTGAATCTAAATCTAAAATTATTGGTCTCTCAGGTAGTTAGCATAAAGTCCATTGGGACTGTTATAAAGCTCACATTAGAAGGAATAAGTTAGATTATTGCTTATCCCCAGACTTGGCTTTTTGTAACAGTGTTTGTTTTTGTTGTGTTGTCTCTTAACTAAATTAACTTAACAAGGTATGCTACTTTGGTTCTGAATTTGCAATCAATATCCTAAAGTATCCATAAATAGCAAAATAAATTAGCGCTCAAGTTTTCAGTATTCCAAAAAATATAAACCCAAAAAAGATGCAGAATTTCAGAAAATTGTTCATGCTTAGCTAGCATTTCGATATCATGGTCTTACTGGATGATAAAGGACTAAGAATAATGCAATAACACAGTTACTTACTGCGAGCCTACGTGATAAATCTCATGGATGGACTTACTCTCAAGGGTATCACCCAGTATTATGCATATGTTGAAGAGAAACAAAAGGTACACTGCCTCAACACACTGTTTTCCAAGGTAACTTCTCTTTTGACCTTTTACAATGTGAGGCCTTATATAGAAATGAGAGTGAGGCTATGGTACTATGCATAGCACAGATTGGTCCGTACTATGGATCAATATTTTCATTTTTTAAAGTCCAAATAGTCTATCTGGACCGTTAAACATGATTTTCATATAAAAATATACTTCAAGATTAAATTTTACATTATTTAGAATTTTTGTATTGTTTTTTTAGATATTTAAAAAATCACTTGATTTAAAGTTTTCTAGACCATTAAAAAATAGCGATTTTCTACCTATATTTTTATTTCATTTTTTTTGTTCAGATATGGGTCTAGATGATTTCTCCTCTCCCAACAAATAGGCCTAGGTCAAAATCAACGGAGCTACAATCTTGATTACCCATAGAAAATGGTTAACATAATTATCGCGCGCCTCGATCTTTTTCTCCATTTTCTCTCTTTTCTCCTTCCCGACGACTTCCTCCATAATGGATTACACAGGTAAATGCCACACACATTCCAATTTCAGATGTTAACCGACTCTTCTCTCTATATATACATCTCAAATTCAAATTTGTTGTTCTCTCAACTTGCAGTTGCTTTCAA
Organism: Carex kokanica; assembly: GCA_025461125.1. Taxonomy (NCBI): domain Eukaryota; kingdom Viridiplantae; phylum Streptophyta; class Magnoliopsida; order Poales; family Cyperaceae; genus Carex; species Carex kokanica. Next base: position 482,822 of record JAJGRX010000992.1, read on the forward strand.
CTTTGCGATTTGCATTTCCATAATCCCCCTCATACCCCTTGCTGCACATTCGTTGATGTTCCAAGGAAATTGGAAGATACCGGCACAATGTTTCTCCATTGTTCATTTATGAAAAAATAACAAGTACCGGCACAATATTTCTTTATTTTTTCTTTCCTTTGAAATAGGAGTACCAAGTACGACTGGTTTCATTAATTGAACCAAGTTTTCTTACACCTCAATTTTTCCCTAATTTACTGTCCCTGCTATTGTCATTTCTTGTTCCAGATTAAAATAATCCTGATTTTATTTTAACTTGTTTTGTATTCTTTTAATTTGAGGCCGATCAATTTGGTCTTGCATTGTAGGAGAGAGCAGCTTTAGCAGCAACTTCTGACAAGTACCGCTATATTGAAAAGAGAGCCAAATCCTGATCCTCAGGTTTTCATGTTTGTCCCTTTACCCCTTATTCATGTTTGTCCCTTTACTATGGATCAATAGTTCTAAATATCACTATTATTTGGTTCAAGTTTTCTTGTGCTATCTTTTTCTTGATCTTAATGATATCATTTTGTACATCAAATGAGTTTCTTCGAAACTTGATGAATTGTTTCAGAGCCTACAAGAGGGTTTTGGCCCGTTGCTTAGTTGTATTTATTTTAAACTGTATTGTAAGATTTGTTTTAATTTCATTACTCTATTTAGTTATTGTTTACTTGTTGTGTTTGTTTGTTTGTTTTGAGTGGTTTTCCTGTTTTAAACAACCACAACTAATCTCTGAGCCAATTGAGGCTTAAAATAGCCGCAACTTTCCTATGTTAAGCAGTTTGGCAACTAAAGAGGAAAAAAAAAACTTCATTTAGAAAATTGGGTAAAGAGGATAGATCAAATTAATAGGAGTAAAATATATCAAGAATATATTTTTGCACTGGTTGTTGTAAATAGAGGTTTGATATAAACATAGCAGCATTTGTTCCTTGTGAAATGTAGATTTCATTTGTTGGTTAAAATTAGAAGGATGTAAAAGGGTATAAAAGAGTTGTGGGGTTCAAAGAAAATAATTAGTTGATATATTTAGGAAGTAGTCTATGGTTTGATTATGAAAATTTAGTGGATATGATCTATTGTTAAGAATTTCTTAGTTTGGTCTTTTACTGTTTCGTTGTATTCCAATTACTGAGATTAATAAAACTAGTTATTTTCTTTTATTCAATTTGTGTTCTCTTTTCTAATTTATTATGAGAACGTGATAAAGTGGTATAGATAAATGATTACAAAAGTCCCTATGTAGTATTCTATAATATTGGATAACAATTTTCAATTTTCGTAAATTGCATTGAGTATTGCAATTGGTGCTTAGAGCATCTATATCTCAGCAACTCAAATGAATTTCTAAATAAATGTTAATTATTTTTTAGAAATTGAGATCTCTAAAGTTTCTAACTCTCACATTCTTAAAATTAATTTTAGAATTTTTATTAAGCCACGTCAACAATAAATTAAAAAGGGGAAATAATTTGAGCCAATCATTTGACCAGTATGGAGTTTATATAAAACAGTTTCTTAATAAAAAGTTTTTCTGCATAGTTTCTAAATAAGAAACTCTCTCACATTCCTGAAATTGAATTAGAAACTGCCACATCAGATTATAAACTCTTATAATACTAGAAATGCAGATGCTCTTAGATCACCGTGAATTTGTTGGATTACATTTTTTTTCAAATTTATGATGTGTAATTTTGGCGCATTAGTACTAGTCCCATAACATCGGTAGTATTTAATACCTACTCGTGTAAACCATCGGCAGTATTGTTTATTTTTGTTGTTACTTATGAACATATGAAAATCAACTCCATATTTATTAATACCTATTCGTGTAAAATATTTTTTATTTTTTTAGAAAGACCAAGGGCCAAGCCGGTTCTCTTTTAAAACATTTTTAAACACAGTCGGTTCTCATTGTGTAAAGGCCAATTGGTTCTCATTTTTAGGGGATTGGTTGCCTCCGAAACAGAGAAAGAACAAATAAAATAAATGAAAATTTCAGTTAAAGATTCAAAAGTTTATTTTTAAGTTTCCTCTGTTGAACTTCTTGGATGAAGTAACATAGTTAACCAATAATCAATCATCCTAGTGGCTTGAGATTTGAAATGGTGTTTTTGGATTATTGTGAAATGATGTTGATTTCCAAGGGCGGATCCAGGATTTTCATCAGGGGGGCAAAAAAATATTGAATCGGGTTTAAATATCTAATCGGATTTAAATCTATTAACCAATTGAATATTCGATAAAAAATAATGTTTTAACTTATACTTTCCAATACTTTGACTTATAATTCTGATGCTCTAACTTATATTCTAATTACCAATCAAAATTCAACAAATTTATTTCAATTTTAACCTTAAATAGCTGCTCCCCTGGAACACTCTGGGTTCGCCCTGACTCGATGATCTCAAGATGCTTTCAAATTCAAACATTTTAGTTTTTGCACTGGTTTAATGTTGAGATTGTTGTTTTAATCTTCATTTTGTGTGTTGCATGGATTTTTCAATTTTTGGTGGCTACCAGAAAAGAGCTAAGTAATATGTTTCTTTCTTCTAAAACCACTTAACGGTGTCAGAAATTCAGTTAATTACTAAGAGTGTTCCTAATGGATCTAATGGTTGAGAAGGTACCATCAGATTTTTTAAGAAAGCAAAACTAATACAAATTAAGAAAATGATGGTCATTATTTTTCATAAATTGATGCATGTCATTCTTTGGCAGATGGCATCTTTACAAGAAATTCTGAACAGATTCAAGCAAACAGCAAGAGAAGAGATTGAATCACATCAACACAATTCCAAAGATTGATCTACTTTTTGATGTAACATGCGTTAGCTATAGGTAATTTTGTGTTGTGTTATCTAGAATTTGTGCAATTTTATGTAAAAAGATATAAAGAAAGATAAAATTGACAATTTGACATTTCATTCTTCTTGTACTTCTACATTTGGGGATTGATTAACTAAAGGTCATGTTTGGTTGTGGCCTAAACCATGGAATAAAGAGTTTAGACCTCAGTTAATTTTCACATTTTAACAATAAACATATTAAAAAAATAAAAATAAAAAAGTATTTGAATCTAGCATAGACAAATTAAAAAACATGAAATTCAGTTTATATAGACAAATTAAAAATGCACGATCAATGGACCAACATGAACTCATGTTTACATAGACAAATTATAAAACACGATCATTGGACCATCTTGATTACATGAACTCTTGTAAGATATTGTTATTAATTATTATACAATTGCATTTGAATCTTGTTTGAAATTATGCAATTATGTTATTTCACATTTCTTCTATTAATCTTTTCTTTTATGTTTGAAATTATACGATTCTGTAATTTTTTTATAGTAATTATACGACTCTTGTTTTTTTCGCATTAGTAATTTTCCATTATTTCTTATTTCTTGCAAAAATTATGTGACTTGCAAACAAAAATACAAAAAAAAAAAGTTACAAGACCTACACAATTTTTCCATGAAGCTTATTGCATTAGTGGACGCTCAAAATAAAAAATAAAAAAAAATCATACTTTTAACTACCAAAATCTAACCAAACAAGAAGTATTTAAAACATGTCATAACTTTAGACCTCAATCAAACATGAATAACTTAAACCGGCCTAAATAAGAATAACCAACTTAGACCTCCTAAACTTTAAACCTCAACTAAACACCACAAAAAAGATTATTGTAACACAAATCAGGGATATTGATATTGTGCGGCCGTGTCTTGCCGGTATTTTGATCAAATATGCTAGATACTTGGTCTAGTAACTATGCATTATATGGGTATGTTTGGTTGTAAAACAAGAATAGCTATTGTTTGTCTTATTAGAATAGCGAAATTTCTAAATTCTTAGGAATAGCCTATTCTAATAAGACAAAAAATTTGAATTCACTATTCTAGCTATTATAACTCAACCAAACACCGAATAGACTATTCCGAATAGCCTAACCTCAAGAATAGCCTATTCTCATTCCAACCAAACATACCCTATGAGAATATGGCCAGTTTAAACATAAAGATCTCAAAAAAAAAAATTTAGATTTTTTGTCACGTGATATATTGAGTTCTAGAATAACTGAATAATAATTGAACATAAAGATCTCAGAATTCATACAATCATTCTTATTAATAATTATAACATTATTAAATAAAATGAATTAAACAATAACATAACAATATTTATTAATTATTATTTCATACTAAGATTTTGCTTGTAATAATCACTGTATAAATCAATTAAAATTAAATTAGCAAATTGTATTTACTGAAGTTTAATTTGTTTAAAATAAAGAATAATTATTTGAGTACCCTCACTTATGCATCCTCAAAATCTCCGCACTCCATTTAGAGAAATTATGTACTATGGTCCCCACTAATTATTATTCTAAAAAAATATTATAACATTGTGTCTTGGAATTTTCTCCATTCATTGCTTAAAAATAGAGGCTTCCCTAATTTATAACATACCTCCTGATCTCCTCTTCCTCTTATCTAAGAATAAACAAGGAGAAAAGGAGAGTGGGTTTTTTTCTTTTTCAATAGAAAGGAATCATTAGTCAAAAATATCATACAAGTTTGAATCAACAAATCAGGCTAAATAAAATAAAGATAATATTGATTAACCATTGTGCACTACATATCCCGGGATTATTGAAGAGAAGGAAGCTACTTCAACATCAGAAAAGAATAAGTGAAAAGAATTTCAACATCAGATGAACAAAATATTAGGATATGATTAGACACACAGCGCCAGCATATAATGTATTTAAAGCCTAACATTAAGTTATAGTTTATGAATTAGACTGTACTCAAAATTTGACTTGATCAAGGAATACAGTTCTGAACTGTAAGTAATGTCTGATCCAGATCATGTACCAGTTTTGATCATACAAAAAAGGTAGGAATAAGGAGGTCTAAAAAGAAAAGCATTCCAAAGGAAATGAGAGCAAAGTGCTAAACAACTCTAATGTAGATCCAGCTCTGACATCAACATTCCAAAAGACAATTGAGCATCCCTAGATTCCCTATAAACAAAATAAAATCCAAATTAAATCACTTCGAAATAGGGGATTACTGTCACCCCTTGCATCAGACTGCTTTATTAAATTAAATAATAAGCTTTAGAGATCAGATAACACATCTTAACTCAAAATGGTTTAACCTCTCCAACTCTTGTAATAAATTAAACAATAAGCTTTTAGAAAAGCAGAAAATGTATTGTACCACAATTATTTCAGAAGTTTCATTGAGTATGCTTGCATGATGTATCTCAAATATATTAATATTTTGCTTGTGTAAATGATATTAATTCTCTGGTTGTTTAACTTTCATAACATGAAAAGTATTTTCAATGTGATTAACACTAAATTTTAATTAAAATGTCTTCTCTTTTCTTGTACGCCAACAATAGGATGACATACTATTGCTACGAATCAGAAATTTAAAAATGTAACTGAACATAATATTACCTTTTTCAGGGTTGAACAGGGTTTGGGATTCACAAATTAGCCTCTAACCCAATAACTAATCTCCTTCAACAGGGAGGGATAACGGACCATCAACTGCACATAATTCGACGCACATCTCCTTAAGTTCTAGTAGGTCCAGCTCCTCCGCCAGCGTTAAGCTACTTAGAACTGAATCAATAGAGATATCCCTCATTAAACTATCTTCACACAACATCTTCAACCCATTCAATGCATATCTGTCAGCAGCTACCAATAAATGCTGAATCATTGTAACATGTGGAATATTTTCATCGGACATACCAGGAAGCGAGTCAGTGTAGATGAAATGGAGCATGACCTTGAAAACAGCTGGCTTTATATCTTTAATAGATATGGTCTCAGTTTTTCTCTCAGCCATCAGCCCAAAGAGCTCCGCATTGAATACCGCCGACCGGGCAGCGAGTACCAATCTATGAGCAGTGAAGATTTCCCCTTCCACCTCAAATCTCACATCAGCAGTCTCTCCTTCCTATCCAACAGTTGAACAAAATGTTCGTCTATGCTAAACGGCATGATGCCGTGAACAAACCGCTTCGGCACTTCCTTGTAGAGCTCGTTGAAGATCGTTATACTGCAGACAAGTGTGAAACAACCATCTCTTACAAAGTCTGCCTCCAGCTCGGAACATTCCATGAAATCTGGGAAATCACATTCATCCAGAGAGTGATCAAAGGTATGCGTTTTAACTCTTGTGCATGCCTTAGAAGAAGGCCGGCCATTCTTATCCAACAGTCCGAACGTGAAAGAAACAGGCACTTTCTCAGATTTGTAATGCATTGCCAACGTTAGCCCTATGAACCGTTCAGAGCCTGGAGGGAAGTAAAGGATTTTGAACTCATGACCATTCACTTTGAAGATGGGAGAGGTGATGTAATCATGATAGGGGATGTTTTTAGTTTTAGAGTACTGAAATTTAAACTGGTATGTCCCCGATGCTACTTCCATGTTCATAAATGTTGCATCTCTGTTGGCGTTGTCGTTGTTTGGCAAGTTCATTATTATATAGTTGGCTAGTTATAGGTGGTTATTGGATTATCTAAGAATGTGGAGTTGTCTCAATGGTCGGTAAGGAGAATTCCAAGATTGTTATCACTGGGGCATTTGATCAAGCATGAGAGCAGCTCAAATAGAAACCTGCACACAAAAGATAATGGTGGTATGAAACTCTTCAGATATAATCCCAAAAAAAGCCAAAGATGGAGGGGGGTATATCAAAGATGAATAATTTAGTCAAAATTAGGGATGTCGTTTAGGATCACAGTACAAAAAAGTTCAATATTGGCAACACATTGATATGAGTTGTTCCGATAAAGAGGTAAACAGCATCTCCATGTGTAAACTACTTTGTACACATTGACCACACACCATAAAGAAAAATACGGGTTCTTCTCAGTTTGGCATTTCATCAAACACAAAGGTGGTGTCATATAACTAAAAAAATTTAAACAGGGACGTACACTTTTGGGGATTTCACTCTGATGGAACCTTTATCCCAATCACTAAAAATACAATAGAAATCACACACTTCCATGTAAAGTAACTAAAAAATTTCTACAATTTATTACTAAATTGCCTCCATATTTTGTTTCATGAAATCTACAAATTTAGCATTTGTTATTCACCAACCGGAAACAAACAAAACCTACCTTTGCGGCGCATTTTTCTTCAATGAACTCCACTGTTTTTTTTTTCACGTTCACAGAACAAATCCTTATCTTGTTATCTCTCGATTTCTTATTGTTCGATAATAGATTTAAAATGAGGATTTTAGCAAATGTGCTTACCTGATTCGTGGATAAAGCCTATAAAGTAGAATGCCCTTTTTTCTCGTAAGGTGACAGAATATTTCTGTTTTGATGTGGAACGTTCGATCAAAATCTGCGCGGGAAAGATCCTGATCAGACGGTTGAATCTAAACAGAAATATTATGTTACCTCAGAGTATTTTGTTGGCCCTTCGTTAGAAGAGGCTTTTTAGTATAGTGCGATAAATACACTGTTTGGAAAGTATTAAATACAGTTTCAGAAATCTGAAAGAGTGCGTACGTTTGGAAGTATTTCAAAAAATGAATCTTTTCCTTCTGTAGAAGATATGATTCTATTATATTTCTATTGCAGGCTTTTAAAAAAGAAATAATCATATTCAATTGTGAGTAACACTGAATTTTAATTATGATTATAAATAATGAGTAGAATTAGGGTGTTCTTAAGCTCACCAAGTCTCTTTGTGAGCTGAACTCAAAAATCTATCAGATTGGCTTCAAACAACACATTCAAACCGGTCGACTTCAGGAGTGATGCATTTACATGTCAAATTTATAATTTTTCGAACTAGGTTAGTATAAAATCAAGTGGTCAAAAAATGATAAAAAATGAACTCATTAAAATGAACTTATAAATCATCTTTTTTTTACCGCTTGACTTCATACTAAATTAGTTCAAAATTAAAAAAAATTGACATGTAAACGCATCACTTATGAAGTAGATCAGTTTGAACCAAGGTTCTAAATAGCGTTTATAGCGTCGTAGTGGAAAGACTAAAAAAAAAGCTATAGCGAATAGTGTTGCTTGCGGAAGCTATTCCAAATAGCGTTTTTTTTTTTACATTTCGTATATTCAATATTTGTACTAAATATCAACATTATCTAAAGTCTCATAGAACAATAAATAACACCAAAGTAATTAAGAAATTATAATATTCATATTGAACCCGTACAAAGTCCAAATTGCGATTCAAAATATCCATAGTAATATCATAAACTATCGATTTTTCCTATTAAAAATATCTTAAGCATCATGATTCATGACATAATCTATTTTTTTTCAATTCAAATTTTAATTTCGGTTTGGACTTTTTTTCTCAAATTTCAATTTCTATTCCCAATTTCAAATTGATTTATCTGTAGCAAGTAGCAACAAATTCAATTTCGGTTTGAGATTTTTTTTATCTTTATTTAAAACCCATATAAATTGCTTAAAAAAAAAAAAAACTCATATTGTATAGCGCAAATAGCGCATTTTGATGTCATAGCATAGCGTTTGGGGTCCAAAAACGCTATAGCGCGCTATTTAGAACACTGGTTTGAACGGTTTGAATGTATCGTTTGAAGTCAATCCGATACATTTTTTAGTTAAGCTCACAAAGGGACTTGGTGAACTTAAGAATACCTTAGTTCTACTCACAAATAATTAATTTATTGCGGTAAAATTAAGCTCACAAACTTCAGATACTGTACAAATTAAACAAAATTAATTAAAATAAATTAAATCAAAATTGTTTTATCCGGATCGTGAAAATATTGTCATTAAGCGACTTAGTACCAAAATAATTCCAGATTGTTGTTTTTTGGACACGATTATAAAAGTGACTAAAATATCAATTCAAAGATTATTATAAGATAAAAGATAAACGTCTCAAGACTAATTTGTGTAACATGACATGACGTAACATGTCATTTTCAATCAAGAAGAATCACATCATCTGATAAAACATGTCATGTGACACAAATCATGTTACGTGATTGTTATGCGTACCGTAACATGACATGTCTAATTATAACATTTTTCCTTCTTTAAAATAATTAATTGAGTATTTGAGTGAAAAAAGACGAATAAATCCCACAAATACTTGTTTAAGAAAAGGAAAATCATAATCATGCTGGCCCGCCACGTGGACAGAAAAGATGGGGAAAGAAATTGCATGGGACTTTTACAATTTAATCTATTGAAGTTGATTGATCTTTCTATGTTGTAATTATATTTGTAGTCACTGTCAAGTTTTCAAAAAAATTATATTGCCGAACAAATTATTGAAAAATAGTCGTAAAAAAAGAAGTTAGTCGAGCACTCTCAACTCAAAACCAAAAAGCAACAAAAAGTGTAAATCAGTTACCCAAAAGAATGGAATTTTTTTTTATAACCATAATTAAAAAAATCAAAATTAGCAAACCAACATGATTAGTTTAATTTTTTTTAAAACCATAAGAACCAAGATGCCAATTCGGTCCCCATTTTTTTTTCCCCTAGGACCGAATTAGCATTTCGGTCCCCTCCCATTTCACAGTTTTTCCCATTTCTGATGATGATAATGATATAATAATAATGATGATGATGATGATGAACAGAGAGGTGCTTTGTGCTCCTACGCCAAAATTAATGTTTATGCTACTTGAGCCTGATCAAGTGATCCGTTCAATTGCAAATATGGTTCTTGTTTCATGTTGGTCACTTCATTTCAGTAAAAAAAAAAAATGTCACATCAATTTAGGGGTGTCAATGGCACTCTTTTAGCCGTTTACCCGACCCGTACCATATATCCGATAAGACGTGTACAGGTAAGATTTTTTCTTCGTAAACTTATTGGGTACGGGTACGGGTACGGGTAAAGATTTTTTTTCGTTATCTAAACGGGTAAGGGTACAGGTAAAACCTATTTCGTATCCGTTATCCGATCAGGTAATTATAAAAAAATATATATATTATATATATTAATAAGCATTGAAAAGAGTGTTTTAATTGGTTTACTTTTGCTTAGCATGGTCATAATTTTTGTTTTCAACAAAGTACTATACATGTGTGAAATAAATGTATATGTTTTAATGTTTTATTTAATAAATAATAAAAACAATTATTATATTAGTATTATCCGTTATTTACCCGCTACTGTTTCGTTATCCGACAACCATATTGGATGAGTATAGAATACGGGTAAAATAATTTGTAGTGGGTAAGAATACAATACAATAAAAAAAATAGTTTGTAACATGTACGAGTATGAAAATACTTCCATCCAACTCTTACCGTACCCGTTGACACCCCTATATCAATTTGATTTGTTCCCTCACCGTAATATTTTTTAAGTTTTTTTTCGGATCGATCACTCCATTAATTTCAATTCAAACTGCACACAGACTGAAACTAAATTTGTGAAATTGTTGGGTTTTAGGCTAAAATAAAAATACAATTATTTGCATGTTTTATGTATAATGTTAAGTAACACATTGTGTGCAAATAATCAAAACGTTGAGATGGCCGAGTTGGTCTAAGGCGCCAGATTAAGGTTCTGGTCCGAAAGGGCGTGGGTTCAAATCCCACTCTCAACAATTTATTTTTCATTTTTTTTTTAAATTTAGGGTGTTGGGCCTCACGACTTTATATAAATTTAGGGGTGTTGGGCCTCACGGCTAGATCCGGACACGTGTTATTTTTTTATATATCTTCATCCAATCCGATCCATTAATAATCTACAAGAAAATCTGTCGTGTCTAGGCTCAATATAATTCAGCCTTAAATGGGTCGGATCAGATTGTCAGAGTATTCTTCACCCTTGATGGGTCAGAGCGGGTCTAATCCGTTTTAAGAAAAATAATAAAATAATCTCGATTTGATTGAAATTCGACCCGATCCATATTGACATAGATAAATTCCATAAACTTTTACTCAGTAATTCTTTTCGCAAACCTTTTTTTAATGCTAGTGTGTACTTAAACTAACAAAGGTAATTGATGATCTTAACTTAAAATTTATAGAATTGACTTCAAACATAGAATCTATTTGAAACCGATTTTATTCATTAGTGATACATTTATATTTCAATTTGTAATTTTTAAATTCTTTTTTATAAAAAAAGGTCAAGTTGTAAAAATATAAAAGTTTACAAGTTATCTTGCATTTATTTTTCAACTTTTAACGTTAACTTTACAGTAAATAAAATTTGAAATTAACAAATTTAGCATACATCCAATTTGAACTAGTCCTTTGTACGGTAATAGTTTCACTCATTTTTTTAGTCAGCAATCGGAATAGAAAATTGGATTCTTGTTTTAGAAATAAAAAATTCAAATCTCCGGTAAAGGAATTTTTTTTTTTTTTTTCAAGAAATAGATGAATGGTGCGGTTTCACCAAAGACAGGCTACTGGAACCGTACTAATGGTGAGCATTTTTCGGACAAATCTGTGATCCAAAAATATGTTGGAACTTTACTATTGGTTCGGTTCAATATATTTTTCTAAGAAAAAATAAATAAATTTCTTTCTCAAAAATTTGAATTTATTAATTTCCAAAAATTATCCTTGTTTCATCCCTCTGTGAACGGGTCCGGATCCGCTAAAGTAACTCACTTTTTTAGCTTAGATCCAGACTGTCCGATTTGAATGCGGGACAATCTGGTCTGAGGTAGAGCGCACGGGGCCTTTTAATCTGACGACCCAATTCGAATCGGATGGTCCGGATCTAAATTCAAAAATTGGTTATAAATCTCTAGACTCTTTTTTTTTTTTTTTTAGTAAAGGTTGGAGGTTAAGCCATCCAACTATTTAATACCCCTGTTTATTACAACAAAGGATTTTCTCCATTCAGGTTTCGAACCCATTACCTCTCACATAGAGACCATGTGTCTTTGCCACTAGACCAAAGGCCAGTTCTCTCTAGACTCTTTTTAACTCGAACAATTTTTCAAAGGAACCCATATATATATTCTTATTGTATGAACAATACTAATCTTCTCTTATGAATTCTTATTCCTCTAATTTCATTTATCTTACTTTCAAATCTTATAATTTCAACATAAAACCAGATATTTCTTTAATTACGTCAGCAATCAACAAAGCCACCAAGGACGTACTTTTGTGTACAAAGCCATTTTGCACAGTATAAAATTTGTATCAATAAAGTAATTGATAAAAAAAAATTAGCCAAATTCTATTAAATAGTATCGTAGGAAATTTATTAAATACCTGAAACAAATTACATTAATGAAACAACCAACTCCAATAACTGATGTGAAAGAGAAAACCATTTCATGATTTTGGACTCAAAAAGTTTCACATCTGAGTACAAAAAAATTCTAATAAACAACTGCATGTTGAAATTAAAATATTAAATACACATTCAAAGTACAGTGAAGAAAAACCAGAAACCAATTGATCTAGAGAAAAAAGGGAGAAGGAAAAGAGTATCTAGTCCTCTGGTCTGGCCTCAATCGAAGCATTCTCAATTTCGTCTTCTTCATCTTCAAAGCTTAAGCTCAAAGTATGCAATTTGAACCCTGAAGATTGTAATGATTCTACCAACTGCGATGCCACTCCTGTTGCTTGTACTGATGTCGCTTTTGTTAACTGAAGAAAAGTTGGTATGCATTAAACTAATGAGGTTTTGCAAATTCAGACAAACTTTTACCATACTTGCAAACTGAACTCGGAATTTTCTCAAATTTTCAGTGTTCAAGGTCTTTATTATCATAAGATAAGTACCATCAAATTGTTATGATCTAAAACTAGTGACGTTTTCGGTTTTCCAGTTCATGATGTCAAACAACTTTGGTCAAAAATGCGGAAATGTTAGGGACAAGATAACCATTTTCTAAAATAATTTACTTGACCTTCATTGACACTTTCATGTTATTTGATTTGCCCAGGTATTTATACACTATCTAAGATCAAATAAATGTTAGGAAATATTTGCAATATCAATACGGCATAATAGAGGGTGTACTTTGCATATTATCCTTAAACTGGTTAAACTCACAATGATTGCTGTACCAGACATTGGTACTGGTACGTAAAGGCATTTATCCCATGACATTGGTACTGGTATGTAAAGCCCTTGATACGCCAATTGGAACGGTTTCAGAAAAGAAATAGCGAGATAGATATTATTAATCTTACTACAACAGTAGCAACACCCTCTGCATTAGTGACCTCCAAATCATAAATACCTTCCTGTCCCTAAACCCAAAAAATAAAATAAAAGCTAAGATAACCAAAAATAGTGTAAAAAGAACTATTGCAAACATCGGTTCATTATGTGAATCGAAGAATGCATGTACTAATGGTGAATACCGTTTCATTAGTATGCTAAAATACAAAAAATGAATAATGTTTACACATAATAAGTGAAAAGGGAATAATGAAAAACCTCTAATTTCTCTCTAACTTTAGAAACTGCGTCATCGTTCATTGCTCCTTCTGCCTACAAAGCACCACAAATCAGATTAAACAAAACCTGAAGAAAAAAAGGAGAAAAAAAAATTAGTGAAATTAACAAAAGACGGTACCTTGAAGTACATTACAAGCATATCAGAAGGAGAGATCGGTACCGAAACGGTATCTTCGCTCGGGTCTTGCGCAATTCCTTCTCCTCCTCCTCCCGAAACTAAACCAACATCTTCCTCTACCACAGCCTTCACGACTATTCGAGAAGCTTGGGTAGACTTCGAGCTGTATCTGTGCGACAAAGAGACGGATCGGGGGAAGTGGAAAGAAGGGAAAGAGAGGGAGGGGGGAGGAGTGGTGGCATGAGTCGAGGTTCTAACGAGGTTGAAGAAGAGAGAAGAAGGGGAAGAGCAAGAGACGGTCGCCATGGCTGGCTGTGTGCTTGAGAGAAGAAGATAGGAGAGAGATTTTGGAGGTTTTTGTGTGCCTCCTTTTCTCATCCGTTTTTCGGATAATGCGGATGCGGATTGTTTCGGGTTTCGGATCTTACTTTTTGAAGTAATCCGTGCCCTACCCGCGAGGATTTAGCAGTCTAACGGGTAATGGTTTTAGCAGAGCGATTTTGACTTCGTACAGCACACGAACTATGTTTAGATTATATAGTCTGTGTGCTGCATGAAGTCAAAACTGCTCTATTAAAGTCTTGACCTGTTACTAACTATTCACTAAATATGATTATTGGTTGATCTAATTAAATAAATTTATCCTATCAATATATTGGTGAAGTCGCTTGAATTTGTAACTGATATTTGTTTGTAATTGTGCATTATCGCTATCAGATCGTGCACTAATTTGAATGTGTCACGTTATTATGCGTTTTTGCTCGTAAATTTTTATTATGTGTAAAATGAAATTTTTATAAAATCCACACTTGATAAATATTATATATGAATCACACTTAAATTTACGCATGGTAGAAATCGAATTTGAATTAGTATTGCCAACAGTTTGAGCTGTTGAGCCCATAATAACCAAATTCACGAATAATTTGAATTTGAGTTGTTAGCGATCAATCAGTGTATTATTTGATAATCGGTATATCTGAATTATTTCCGAATTATATGTCTAAATTATTTTTTGAGCCAAAAGACTTCCTAGTATGTATTTTTTTTTTTTGCCCTCTTGTGTAATTAAGAACTCTGGTCCGGACTCAATATATAATTTCAAATTATCTGAATTATTTTCAAATTATGAATTTTTGACCTACTGAATTTTTCCCGAATCATTAAGTTGACACTACAGTTGAGACGAAATTTTTTTAGTTACCACCCTAAAATTTCAAAATTCTGACATTATCATTGACTAACAAATTCTAATTTTGCCACAAATGCAGACTGAATCTACGCACCAAAATCTCAATTTTTTATTTTGAATCATAAGGTTCAGGCTAAAAATGAAAACAGAGATTTGGTGCGCAAATTGAATCTACGCACATAGCAACTTTTGAAAATTTTAAAGCGGTAGTAATGTCATAATTTTAAAATTAAGGGTGGTAACTTAAAAAATTTCGAACAGTTGAGCCTTCATTGGACGATAAAAATCGCATAAAAACATTTTTATATTCAGACTCATTTAAAATTTGTCTTATTTATATTCTAAATTTATTTATCAAGTTTTAATTTTATTTATACTCTAACATTATCCGTTAATGTTAATAGATAATGAACAAACAATGAATAATTATTGAATGAATTGAGAACTTATATAATATAATTTTAAAAAATATAGTAATAATTATATTCATTTAATTAACATTTTTTTGTCTTTTTATATCCACTATTACATGACATGGGTCCAAAAAGAGGCGCGAAACAATCCATCAGTAAAAATTACGGCCCAAAGTTAAGAGTAAACAAATAGCAACGAAAAAAAGCCTACATGGTCTCCTCAACCGTTGGACAATGAATTCGGATTCCTGGAATAACTCAAATTTTGTGTTTAGATCTGGACCGTCCGATCTGTTCTGCCACGAATATTAACGGGCTCCGTGTATTTCACTACGGTCCGGATTTGCTGGAATTCTGATCGGACAGTCCAATTTCAATCTCAAAATTTAAGTCACTCTGATCCCTGATATTTTGAGCGAGATTTTTCAATCCGATCTCTACCGTCCGATTTTTGATCCGACAGCCTCTTTACATGGCAGAATTTTTGTGATATATCTACTAAAAATCTGGAGCGATGCTCTCACTGAGAGCAGTGCAAAGTGGCCATGCCGAAGCTCCCAGTTTCTCTAGCTTCCCGTCTAAGCGCAGCTCTACTGCCACCGTGTCGCCGCGCGCTAACTTGCGCAAGGATCGGTGGAGGTGCATCCCTTTCTCGCTCTCTTTCCACGCGGTCTCTTCTCAAGCGCCGCCGTTTCGAGAAGGAAAGCTCCAGAGCAGCTGCTAGAAAGAGCGCCGCTGCTCCTCTCAAATCTGCCATTGCAGATGCCATTGTCACACAACTCGGCCCTTCGAATGACTGGTACACTTTCTATCATTCCATGGTCGAGCAGTTTGTGTTTAGTAGAAGCCACTGATTCAATTTTTATATTATCCTAAATCCTAATGTTGTGTTTGGGTCATGCAATTAGCTTTGAATTACTGTATTCTGTAACCTTTTGAGGTCTGGTATCTCTGCAGGTATCCAGAGTATGATAGATTGATGCCGTGCCCTTCTGAAAATATGGCTCCGAGGGTTGAGCATCTGGTTGCCATAAAAGAAGGAAATGTTGTTGATTTTATCAGTAAATCTTTGAATCTCCCTCCCTTGTAAGTACATGCTAGTACCTCTTCACTTTCTATGTTCCCAATTTAGTCACTGTATTTGGTTGAACACACCTCCAAGTTATAAAACATTCAGACGAAGTACTTTAACTAAGCCTAATTAAGTCTGAACAAATTAGCACAAGTAGATTTTCAAAAATGGAGTCATTTGTCAACGGGAGCATATCGGCTTACAATCTGTTGTTGACCAAAAAAATGAAAATTGGTAGGTTTTGAAGACTTCTATTAGGCTAATTGGAAGTTTAGACCTTTTTGTACAAAATAACTACAATTGAGCTTCTTTTGGGCTTTAATTGGGTTAGGCCATTTAGGGTCCAGTCATGCTTGCCAGTCCAAAGCACTGTATGATCGCTTATGAGGTTTCTTTTGGGGGTAGTAATTGAATTATTCTATGTTTCAAGGTATGTTGTAGATCTTATACATTTCGGAGCTGTATATTATGCCTTGGTTTGCCCACAGCCTCCTCCAACTGCAACACCCGAAGAAGTTCGCCTATTTAAAGAGGTAACAGACCCTGAAGTATTGAAGAAAAGGTCATCTATTAAAGGAAAAACTGTCAGAGAAGCACAGAAGACATTTAAAGTAACTGATCCAAGCCAATTTCTCGAAGAAGGCACGTATTTGCGGGTCCATTGTCACCCAAAACGCTTCCCTCGGTATGAAAATGAATGATTGATAAAGGTTCAAGTCAGTAAACTCGCCAATTTAATACATGTAAGACCTAGCCTGACCCACCAGTTGACAAGAAGGACATAGCGGACCCATGAATCTGATAGATCAATCTAACTTGGGTCAGGTTGTGGTGCTTAACTGTTGGGTTTGACATTGACCTGATGTTAATTGGATTGGGCATTGGAGTAACTAAAATCATGTGAACTAAACTGCAAAAGTACTAAATGGGTTGGTGGTGATCCATAAGCTGGAACTGACCAGGGATTTTGGTTAAAATTGGTCAGTTCAAATTGTCACCCCTACTCAAACCATCTTGAGAAGTTATAGTGATAAATTGAAAAATAAAGTTCTCTTGGCTATTTTTTATTGTGCACCTTCCTTGTTTTAATGTCTTTACCATTTGACCAGGTGCTATGAAGTAGACTGGAAGAGCAGAGTGGTAGAAATAACTGATTCTTATGTGGTCCTTGACAAACCGGCCGGCACCTCAGTATGCATCTGTTTTATTACTTTGATTAATATGTTATGGTTTTATTGGATAAAAAGTTTGTAGTTCTGATTATTTTGTCTGTTACCAGTAAGACAGGTAGGTGTTTGCTCCTTTTTTATTGCATGTTTTTTTTTTCCTTTTTGTTTGATTTGTTTTTTTTTAATCTAAATTGAGGAAACAATCTGGTTAATTGGGTAAATGAGTATTGGTAAGTTTCAATACAAGTTTCATCTTTTTTCCAGAGCTTCGAATTCTCTTCTTATTTTCATATGTTAAGTATTTGTTCTTACTTGTATAATTGAATTCATTTGTTCAAATTTCAGGTGGGAGGCACAACAGATAACATTGAAGAATGCTGTGCGACATTTGCTTCTCGTGCCTTGGGTTTTGAAGCCCCCTTAATAACTACGCACCAAATAGACAACTGCACTGAAGGCTGGTTTGTTTTCCCCTTTTCCTTGTTTCCTTTCTTGATTCCTTATAATCTTTACAGGTGATTTAATTTGTTTAACTTTGGTACCATTTCTGCAGTGTCGTATTTTCCAGAACAAAAGAATTTTGTTCCTATTTCCATGGATTGATGAGGGTACGCCATTACAATTGATTATTTCAGCTTTTCTTGTTAATAATGATTTTAGGCTTTAGCACCAGAGGATCCTGTTATGAATTTATGTTCCATAATACAGGAAAAACAAATTAAAAAGCTTTACCTTGCCCTTGCCTCTGCTCCCGTGTCAACTGGAGTTATCTCACATTACATGCGTCCGGTTAATGTTGCCCCAAGATTAGTTTGTGAAGGTTACTACTAGGATCTTTGCTTATTTTTTTTTTCCTCCTATTATTCTTTGCATGGATTGTTGGGCTTGTCTAGTTATTTAACATATATCCCCTAAACCATTTAGGTTTACATTATGCCAGAGGTAGTTTTTCTTACAAACTTGTCGGTATCTACCAAGTAGCGTGTGGTAAAACTGTTTTCCTATTGAGTAACAAAAAGTCCCAAAAGGCCGATACAATGACATGGTTAAACACAAGGTTTTAAATAACGATTATTGCGTCATTGCGGAAAGACTAAAAAAACAGCTATAGTGCAGAAAACGGCTAATAGCGCTAGCTTTTAAGGTCCAAAAAAGCTATAGCACAGCTATTGCGCAGTTATAGCTAGCTATTTAGAACCCTGGTTAAACAAGACAATTTAATGAATCTAGATGGAACAAAAAAGAACAAGAGTAAACCTAAACAACTGCAGACTCTTTTCTGTTCCAGCCATGACTCAATATGGAACTTACTTCTAATAATGCGTAAAAGACTCCGTATCATAATTTAATTTGAACCTTATCACATGTGCTGTCTTATGTTCATTGAGGAATGATTTTGTGACCTGTTTAAACAGAAAAACAGGAAAGATGGCATCTATGCCAGTTGGAAGTACTGGAGTGTAACGAGGTGCCATGGCCGAGTGCTAATATAAGAGAAACTTATGGCATTGATGATTGTGGATGGCCCTTAAAAAAATATGCTTATGAGTGTAAAGTTAACCTCTTGACTGGAAAAACCCATCAGGTACTATTGTATGTCTATCATTCCTTATCTTATTTTTTATTTTTAAGAGAGGCTATGGTACTTTGCAAAGCACGGAATGGTCTGTGGCTGTACTATGGATCAATATCTCCATTTAAAAAGTTCAAACATTTGATCCGACTGTTCAAAATGATCTCCATATAAATATGTATTTGGAGACCAATTCTTACATTTTTTAGAATTTTTTTATTATTTTTTTAGATAGGTAGAACATAACCCTATCTATAAATTTTGAACCATCCGAGTTGTGATTTTCAACCTTTTTAAAAAAAGTAGAAAAATTATAAAAAATGTAAATTTGGTCTCCAAGTACATATTCATGTGGAGATCCTATTGAGCAGTTCAGATCGACTATTTAGACATTGAAAATGGAGATATGGATCCATAGCACGGACGATCCGCACTTTGCAAAGTACCATAGCCTCACTCTTCTATGTTTAATATAGGTACATGCGCATAAGTATTGTATGTTGTTGTTTTCCCAACCCGACTGGTACAGAAGCCTCAAATAGGCTCTCAAAAGTAGGAAGAAATTATATAGGCCAAAATAGGAGGCTCAACAGTGCCCTAATTCATTTTAGAATTCCAGAGGTACAATAACAAAGGAAAAGAAGGGCACAATTTTTGTACTGATATTTGCTGTGCTATACAATCCCGTCCATACTCAAATCCTAAATATTGGGTTCAAATTTGATAATTAAATCAAAAGCACTTGTTTCAGATCAGGGCACAGTTTGCTGCTATAGGTGCACCAATTATAGGAGATGCAATGTACATGCCGGCAGCTGCTGCTGAGTTGGCCAACCCTGCCATCAATCCTTTTGGCAGATGGAGAGGGCTGCATGACAGCGGTGTTGCTAACGACGAAGCAATTGAAGCGTGGATTGCAACTCACGGGAAGGAACCTAACTTGGCAATCGGCCTCAAAGCTTCACACATCTCATGGGGTGATGGCGAGTTCTCTTATGAGGCCGGAGCCCCATGGTGGCGGCAGGAATCAGATAGTGTGTAAGTTGTAAATTACCAAAACATATTTGAACTGTGATCTAGATTTAGCGGTCCCAGCTGTGTTGTTAATTAAATGCGGAACGAGTTGCTACATTGCCTTGAAGAGAAGACAAGTCAGATTTTTTTTTTTTTTTTTTCAAATTTTAATGTAATACAATGTAGAATAGTGTTTTTCTTTTATAGAGTTATATAAGCTAGAATCAAGGTGATCTGTCACATATATCAGATGTCTGGCATTGCTTGCTCACAACTGAGCCTAGTGTTAGAGAGCTTGGGTGTACTGTAATCTGATTTTTGGATAGCTCTGAGATTTATTCTTTTCATTTGTTCTGTTGATGATATTAATTTGGCAAAAGGTTAACTAAACCTTTGTAGTTGCTGTCACTTTTCATTCTCTTTTTGTTACATATTTCTTATGTGCTGTGGAACTATAATCAGGGCTAAATGAAGCAATCTCTTCGGTTATGACTTGTGATTGTCAAGTTCTATACGATCTGTATCTCTCATCGAGTAATGCATGCATGTCAAAAATATTCATGTGATTCTCCTAATGTCACTGTAGCTCATGTATTTTCTAGTAATATTCAAGTTATTTAACTTCTAGAAGATACCCCAACTGGTACTCTATTATAAATGAAAGTTAACGTTGCTGTCACATTAAACAATTTCCCAGATAGATGTTTATGGAGAAGGGATATTGGAGGATCTTTTACAGTTCAGTCCTTGTATAATTGGTTATAGTAATAGTGGGATGTATTTGGAAAATGAAAGTCCCTTTGAAAATTCAGGCTTTTATATGAGTATATTGTAAAAGAATAATTTTAACAAGAGATGTGCTTAGACCTAGAGGATAGTAGGATGGTAAACAAACCAGAATTATTCTCAATGTATGAATATTGTAAACAATTTTATTGGTTTATCCAGACACTACTCATTCAACTTGTTTGGTTGTGGCATAACTTGCGGAATAAGTACTTCATTATGTATTTATGCTGCCAAATCAGAATAAAGATTAAGACCTGGAAACTCATTCACTTTTGAATATAACCAAATATATGTCACACTAAGAGGGATTGTATATGCGCTGCTTAGATATCTAAATTGACATGCATTAAGAAAGAAAAATGTACCCTCCACATACCCATTACATGAAGAAACAAAACTGAACCACACAAACATTACTCGTATATATTTCTCAAAAATGTAGAAATTCAAGGAAAAATGAAATAAAAAAATAAGCTCCCGGCGAGGATTGAACTCGCGACCTTTTGCTTACTAAGCAAACGCAACAACCACTGTGCTACGGGAGCATCCACATTAATTTGTAAAGACCACACACTCCTTAACTGGTACCAAGTGAAACATCTCTTTCAATTTCCAGCAAATTTGATTTGGAAGTATTATCAACAACCTGTGGCCCAAAAGAGGATTGAGCATGGTGGATGACCCCTACAGAGGCTAGCTGTTTGTCCTTTTGTTATTATTTGAACAAAGTAAGGATATTCAAGTTCCTAAATTATAGATATATATATCTATATGGCATAGGATTCTGGGTATTCTGAGACTTGAGTTGTATAAAACTAGAATCGTGTACTGGCATTGCATGCATGCTCTGAACAATTTAATCTGAATATTGGATAGCTCTGAGATTCATTATTTTCATTTGTTCATTTTTTATATCAATTTGGCAAAAAGTTAATAAACCATTCTAGTTGCAGTAGGCAGTAGCTTTTTCATTTTTCTTTGGTTACATATTCCATATGTGCATGGGGATTTTAATCAAGGCTAATTGAAACAATTTCCTTGGTTATAAGTTGTGAACGTCAATTATTTCTACATATTGATCATCACTTATATATAGCTATATTGAGTATACAATGTAAAGTATGAACAATTATTCAATGAAGATAAAAATCAATTCATTAAAATTAATATGGTCATATGCGCCATGCATTTGCAGTCTTCTAAATTATAATTAATTTGCAAAACTTCATGAAAAGTTTGCAGTCTTCATTAAAATTGAAGAAGGAATTGAAAGCTGTTACATTACATAACACATAAATTATTTTCAGTATGAATAATTTACACAATTTATTTGGTTTATCCAAGCTACCCACTACTTGGGAAGATTAACATCTACCATTGTATGAGAAACTAATTCACTTTTCAATACAACTAAATATATTTCACGTGGAGAGAGAGAGAGAGAGAGATTGTATATATGCTGCTTAGTTATATAATATAATATGGATTAAGAAACAAAACTGAACCACACAAGCATTATCTCATACGCATGTCTCCAAAATGTAGAAAAACAAGAATAAGTTTGAAAAAAAGAAAGCTCCCGGCGAGGATTGAACTCGCGACCTTTTGCTTACTAAGCAAACGCAACAACCACTGTGCTACGGGAGCAACTGCACACCCCTTAACTGATACTAACTGAAACATCTCTTTCAAATTTCAGCAAATTGGATTTGGAGGTATTATCAACAACCTGTAGCTAGGAGCACAACTAGAAAATTGAGATTGGAGGGGCTGAAAAATATAGTACAGTATAATTTTATTTCTTAAGAAGGCAGAAAAATATTAATGCATACAAAAAAAATATTAATGCTTTCAATTTATAAAGGGAGATTAGCCCCTTTTCCCCTCACTACCATCCGCCCCTGCTTGTGGTTCAAAAGAGATGAACTCTGTTCTGACATTTCACAACAATTTCTGTGTCATTGAACGTGGCGGATGACCTTTACAGAAGTATATGTTTACAAGTGTAAAGTAAACCTCTTGACTGGAAAAACCCATCTGGTAATATATTTGAACTTTGGTCAAGATTTAGCAATCCCAGCTGTGTTGTTAATAGAATATGAAACATGGGGAAAAGATTGCTAGCCTTTTATCTTTTTATTTTTCTTTGAACAAAATAATGATATTGAAGATCTTAAAATAAATGTTTATTTAAGCTAGAATCAAGGTGATCTGTTGCATTTGTCAGATGTCTAGCATTACATACTCAAAACTGAGCCTGGTGTTAGTAATATGAATGTTAGAATGCTCTGAGATTCATTCTTTTCATTTGTTCAGTTATTTGATATCAATTCTGCAAAAGATTAACTAAACCTTTTTAGTTGCAGTCACTTTAATTTTCATTTGTTACATATTCAATATGTGCTGTGAAACTTCAATATGCAGTCACTATATATATATATATATAGAGAGAGAGAGAGAGAGAGAGTGGCTAAGCTCAAAACGTTTGCACCAAGGGCTTGGTGCAAACGTTTTGGTTCTCCTATTTGCAAAGTCCAAACGGTCGATCCAAACTGTTAGATATTTAATCCATATTAAAATGTGCTTGGAGACCAAATTTCACATTTTTTGGAATTTTTTTGCTATTTATTAAGCCACTTTGAAAGTTGCTTATTCGGGTGAACAGTAAAAACAGTGCAATCAAATTCTGGACCATGCGATCAGCAACTTTCAAAGTGGCTTAATAAATAGTAAAAAAATTCCAAAAAATGTAAAATTTGGTCTCCAAGCACATTTCAATATGGAGAACAACTTGAACAGTTCGGATCGACCGTTTGGACTTCGAAAATCCGAAAACAAATCGTTTGCACCAAACCCTTGGTGCAAACGTTTTGAGCTTAGCCACTCTCTCTCTATATATATATATATATATTTTTTGTAAACAAACGATAGGGATTCGCTTAAGATGAAAATCTTGACCATAATTTGGAAAGGAAGGCAACGAGCCAATGAGTGCAAATTTTGTTATTTGTAGTTTTGTTTTTTTAATGGATTTGAAGTGTGCTTATATCTTCTTTTCTCTGTTTTTTTTTTTTTTGGTTTGTATTTTTCTTCTTTATGATCTGGAAATACTTTCTATTTGGTTTTAGAAAATTTAATTTGCAAAGCCAATGTCTTCAAAAATAAATAATATATCAAAGATGCTTTCTGAACTTCTGAGCTACTAAATAATGTGTACTTTTGAGTCGATATTTTAGAGTTGGTGCTGGTATTAATAATAAGGGTTAAGATCTACTGATAGCAAAAAAATGATAATTTCTGATCATCAATAATAAATTTATCTATGAATTCTAAAACTTAGAAATATACTCAACTTCATCTTCTTAAGTGGTACTGGGATTAATAAAAAAAAATGTGAAGTCTGTTAGAAATGTGCAAGGTTATCAACAACCTTGCAGTCTCATTTCATTTAATCCATCCTTAAAGAAAAAAAAGAGAGAGAATAAAGATGAATTGAAGAACAAAAGCTAAGCTGTTACACATCACATGAACTATTTTTGATGTATGAATATTTTAAACAATTTATTTGATTTATCCAGCTACTACTCAAAAGATTAAGATCTGTCATTGTATGAGAAACTAATTCACTTTTAAATACAACCAAATATATTTCACATGGAGAGAGATTGTATATATATATATACTTCTTAGTTATTTAATATATCATGGGTTAAGAAACAAAACTGAACCACACAAACATTATCTCATATATATCTCTCCAAAATGTATAAAACCAAGAAAAAGTTTGAAAAAAAAAAAGAAAGCTGAAAACTCTAGTGCAGTGTAATTTCATTTTATAAAGGGGACTGAAAAATATTAATTCATACAAAAATTAACCTCCTTTTCCCATCACTACCATTGAGTGAGTATCCTCTGCAGTACAGGACCGCACAAAATATTCTTAGCCAAGCCAAAATCATTTCGAGCCTATTTGGAATATGCGGCTCTGCTTTGAGATTCGTGCCAGAATAAATCAGACAACTCAGATCTCATTCTGCATGGTCGGGCACTGCATTGGATCTGAATTCACTACCATCTGCCCCTGCCTGTGGCCCGAAAGAGATTAACTTTGTTCTGACATTTCATAACAATTTCTCTGGCATTGAGCGTGGTGGATATTTTCACAAGTGTAAAGTAAACCTCTTGACTGGAAAACCCCATCTGGTACTATATATTGTACATTATGGATTCACTAAAACATATTTAACTGTGATTAAGATTAAGCAATCCCAGATGTGTTGTTAATAGAATATGAAACATGGGGAAAGGATTGCTACATTGGTGACAAAAAATTTGCCTTAGAAAAGAAGGCGAGTTAGAATTTGTGTTTTCTATTCAAATTTTTATGTGACACGAGGTATAATAGGCTAGCCGTTTGTTTTTTTATTTTTCTTTGAACAAAATAAGGATATTATAGATCCTAAAATATATGTTATAGAGTATGTGTTTACAGTTATTCTAAAGAGACTATTGAGTTATATAAGAGCATCTACAACAGTGATTTCTTTTAAATTGCTAATATGATGTGTTTACTACAGCAGAAATGAGCATCAGCAACCGGTGCACCGATCGCTGAAACCCAAAGCGCCGGTCACTGATGCCCCGGTCGCTGAAAGTATGGACGCTGATGCTCGCCTGATGACGTCACCGGTCGCTGTTGAGTTTTGCTGACGTCATGCAAAAAGGGTTCTCATATCAATGAATTTGTAATTGCTATATCATTGTAATAGTTCAAAATGTGACGCTTGTCCCAGTCAAATTAATAGTATGACTTGGACTAAATGAACAAGGAAAATAATTTACATTATCTTCATTTTCCACAGCTTACACATTGCAGATGCGTATGCCATTGATATTAATTATATAACTAACATTTGTTTTAAAAATGGAGAAGAAAAATCATTCCAATTTTACAAATCACAGATACTTCCATATTAACCATCATTTTCGTAATTTTGGTGAAGTAGAAGTTGAGGTCTAATTAGAGCAAAACAAACAGGCTCCCAGATGGCAAATTTGACACAACTCCTTTTTTAAATATCTATGATTTAATTATTAGAATATAGGGCAGCTCCATAACTTTTTGAGAGAGCACAAACCTCACACAATCACACTGATAAATATTATACCAGTTGCAAAGAGGTATGTAGTTGACAGAAATCAGAATATATTGTACCTTCATGACATAAATCAGAATATAATTGCTGAAATCAAAACCGAGCTCCCAAATTGCTGTAAGATTGCTGAAATCAAAGCTGACCTCCCAAATTGCTGTAAGATTGCTGAAATCAAAGCCGACCTCCCAAATTGCTGAAATCAAAACCGAGATGAAATCAAACCTTCCAATTTAATTGCTCCCAAATTGGAGCAAAAAACAAGTAAATTAAGAAAAATTAAAAAAGTTCCTGAGGTTACACAACGTAGTACCTCTCGAGAGCCAGCTGTGCAGCGAACGAGCGGGAGTCGGGCGAGAGTCGGCGGCGGCGGGAGGGGCAGAGTTGGGCGGCGGGGTCGGGGGGATCGGGCGGATAGATTTGGCGGAGAGATATGGAGGCGAGGTCGGGGGTCGGGCGGAGAGTTGGCGGCGAGGCAGAGATTTTCCGGCGGGATTTGGCGCGGCGGAGAGATTTGGCGCAGCGGGATTTTTTTTTCTAAACCTAGCTAAAATGCGGGATTTGGCGCGGCAGAGAGATGGCACGGGGTTTTTTCATGGGCACTCTTCAGCGACCGGACCAGAGCGGTCGCAGAAAGATCTCAGCGCCGGTCGCTGAAGATCTCGTCGCCGATTCATTTATTTTATTTTTAATAATTCTTTTTTTTAGGATTTCAGCGACCGACGATTCTAACGGTCGCTGATACCAGTCGCTGAAAAACTGTTTTGCTGTAGTAGTTAATTGCTAATATAATTGCTGGGATGTACCACAGTTTTTAAATTAGCAAGTTTGCTTTATAAGCAACTCTTTAGAGCATCTGCAACGGTGATTTCTTTTAAATTGCTAATCTGATATTTTTTAATTGCTAATATAATTGTTGAGATGTACCACAGTTTTTAAATTAGCAAGTTTGCTTTAAAAACAACTCTAATTATATTTCTGGGATGGAGTGATTTAAAAATTATGAATCCCTTTAATTGCTAAACTCAGTGACGTGATTCAAATTAATTGCTAAACGTTTTGCTGGAATGGAGATGCTCTAAGCTACAATGAAGGTGATCTGTTGCATATATAGATGTCTGGCATTACATACTCAAAAAGTAAAAAAGTTAGTAATATAACTGTTGAATACTCAAAGATTCATTATTTTCATTTGTTCAGTTTATTTGATATCAATTTGGCAAAATGTTAACTGAACCTTTTTAGTTGCAGTCACTTTCCATTTTTCATTTGTTACATATTCAATATGTTCTGTGAAACTTTTATCAGGGCTAAAATGAAACAATATTCTTGGTTATCAACTTCTGGATGTCAAGTTCTATAAATACAACCAAATATATTTCACATTGAGAGACTCATTCACTTTTGAATATGAAAATATTAAGATATGCCATTGTATGAGAAACTCATTCACTTCTGAGTACAACCAAATATATTTCACATGGAGAGACAGATTGTATAGATGCTGCTTAGTTATATAATATATCATGGATTAAGAAACAAAACTGAACCACACAAACATTATCTCATATGTATATCTTCAAAATGTAGAAAAACAAGAATAAGTTTGAAAAAAAAAGAAAGCTCCCGGCGAGGATTGAACTCGCGACCTTTTGCTTACTAAGAAAACGCAACAACCACTGTGCTACGGGAGCACACACATTTGTAAAGACTACACACCCCTTAACTGATACTAACTGAAACATCTCTTTCAATTTCCAGCAAATTGGATTTGAAGGTATTATCAACAGCTTGTGGCCCAAAAGAGATGAACTCTCTGTTCTGACATTTTCACAATAATTTCTCTCATTGAGTATGGTTATGGGTGTAAAGTCAACCTCTTGACTGGTTAAAAAAAAACCCATCAGGTACAGTTGTAAGCCTATTGTTCCTTGTTTTCTTTTGATGCCTAATATAGGTACAGTTGTAACCCGACTGGTATAGGACACATTGGTCAAAGCATCTAATAGGTTGTAAAAACTAGAAAGAACCTATTTAAGCCAAATAGGAGGCTCAACTGTGCCATAATTCATATTAGAATTGCAGAGGTACAATAACTAGGGAAAAGAACAGCCATCTTCTTTTTGAGGTAGCAGGCATTTGCCTACTAATAAAATTTGTATTAAAGAAACAAAAACTATTTACAAGGGCAGTACATCACAATAATTACAATGAATAGAACAGCAGTTTAATACTGATTTTTTTCTACGCTATATTCAATCCTGTAGCGAAATTCTAAACTGAGCCTGGTGTCAGTAATCTGAATGTTGGATTCATTCTTTTCATTTATTCAGTTGATTTGATATCAATTTGGCAAAAGGTTAACAGAATCTTAGTTGCATTCGCTTTTCGTTTTTCATATGCTACATATTCCATTTGTGCTGTGGAACTTCAATCAGGGTTAAATAAGCAGTATCCTTGGTTTTATTTGTGAATATCAAGTTCTATGATTTGAAGCCTCTTATAGTCTCTCGAATAATGCATGAAGGTAAAACAAATAAAACTGTCAGATTTGGTGCTAATTTTGTAAATGATCGAGAGTCACTTAAAAAGTAAATCATGACCATAATTTAGTTTTCCTTGTTATTTTTTGGAGATAAACAAAGGTTCAGGCCCTTTTGTTTTTACACCTCCATGAAAATAATGCAAATGCATAATGATGCTGATTCCATGAAAATAATGGCTCCACGATGCTTTATGCAGCAAATTTATCTAAGGTTTCGCTAACTTGCCAAATAAGAAAAGAAAAGAAAAAAAAAAGGAATGAGCATGTCTGGTACACTGAAAAAGTTAGATGATGAACTAATATAGGGGAAGAACATTGTGAATAATTGCATTGTTTCGATTATAGTTAAATAAATTTCTGAAATGCCATGGCATAACTTCTACATCTTGGATTCCTCTACATAATTGCTACTAATATCAGTATCTCATGATTTTAAACCTGATGCTGTCCCATTCTTCCCAATTTCTCTCTGCCTAGCCCGCTCAATTTTGCGCTTCCGCCATTCCTCCACAGCTGAAATTTTCAGGCATGTAATGCATTTAGGGAAAAAGAAAATCAGCATGCAAGTTCATTTTTTTAGAGGGAGGTTATGAACAGAAAAATAATTTTTACTAGGCTCTAACATCTAGTCCAGGATATAAAATGAAAAACAAAACAATAGTTGAAGTGTGGAAATGCCATGCTAGACTGGTAAAACATGGTAGTGTGCACTACATAGTACTGAGATAAATGAGGTGAAGTACAAGAAGAAAGATCTCTCTGTCTCTGGTTTTATCCCTGTACCAGTCAGGTTGGGTAGAAGCACATGCTGACTATTGCCAGTACAGTACACTTCATTTAGACCCTTATGAGCACAATAACATCAGAAATTTCCTTTAAACTTCAGCAGCAATTTTTTAATCATTCATGTGATTATCATTCTCTTAGTGCAATTTCCACTTGATTTCAGTAACTTAGGCAGCTTTTGAGGCGACCAAATTGGATTATTTGAAGTAAAATTGAAGTGCATTGCAGAAACAGGGAGTTGAGGGTACCAATACCATACCAACTGATACTTGACTAGTGATTTCAGCCTTTAAGATATAAACAAATAAACAATGTATCTAAACTTAACACCTTTTTGGCTATTAGCTTCATTTACTGCTCTCATATCTTGCAACCGCTTTGACAGGTCAACAGCAGCTGTCTGCTTCTCTGCATTCTCTGTTTCCACTTCTGAATCCGCAAAAGCTTCTTGCTCAATTTCCTTTATCTACTTCATTTATGAAAACAGAATGGCTAAACATGGAGTTTTTGCATATATCAGACAAAAATAATATCAGAGATAACGTCTGGATAAACCCAATGAAGAGAGATCACTAGTAATACTTGGCAAATAACAAAATTATCTAATAAATTGGAATATTTAACTTACTCTCTTTATTAAATCCACAGGCTCCATAACACGGCGTAGTTCCTCTGATTCCCATATATATTTAAGTTGAGCTACATAAAACATCAAAACAAATTTAGATGCTTCTCCATGTCTATATAAGACAGATTTGACATAGTAGACAATGGATCTAAAGTGACACCTAATACTAACTAACATTTAAATGCACTGATAAATCAATGGTTACTGTACTGGAGTAATAATGCTGGTAAGGTTGGGCACTGGTACCAAATCTGTACTGATTG
This sequence comes from Carex kokanica, assembly GCA_025461125.1. Lineage (NCBI taxonomy): Eukaryota > Viridiplantae > Streptophyta > Magnoliopsida > Poales > Cyperaceae > Carex > Carex kokanica. The sequence continues at coordinate 513,019 of JAJGRX010000992.1, forward strand.
AATCTCAGCTTGCAAAACCTTGTCTTTTTCTTTTCCAACTACTTTAATTGTATTGCTTAGTTTAATAACAGTCTTATGCATTACTGAAAGCTTCAATGGGGCTTAGCTCTTTTTGTTTCCTTTGCTATCCGTATATACAATCAGGATGGAAATCATATCAGAAACTAAGTAAATTTTTGGATAGTATTATGTACATGTAAATGCCTGCAATTCATATGTTATTGTAGAACAAGTTTAGTGAGTTCAATAAAATTCCATGTTTGACTGATTCCTTCCATTTATTGCAAATAATCCTAGAGATGCAAAAGGAAATTGGTGTGATTAACTTGCCAAAAAAGGAAAAAAGACATCAGTAGTTGCTTCTTTTGTATCTCCGTATCCTATAATTTAACAGTTATGCTCACTTTTGACCAGATAGATTTTCTAAATTCCGCAAAAGAAACTTCCAGCAATCAACAAGACCATACTGATTTAACTCCTCAATCTGTAACAAAAAAGGGAAGAGGAAAGAGGAAAGTGAGATCTGACCGGAGCTGAGGCGGTGGGAGGAGGAGGCGGAGATGTGGCGGCGTGAGAGCGAGGCGTGGCCGCGCAGGAGGAGGAAGACAGTTGCGAGGAGGTTGAAGAAGCAAAGAGCGATGGTGGCGTTCTTATAGGAGAGCACTCGCATTGCTAGTTATTTCTCGTTGTATTTCAGATCTGAGCGAATATCGTAATCTAATCTCATGTACTTCGAGAATAATTTCTGATATGAGAAGAGAAAGACAGAGAAGAGAGAGAGTATCCACTATCCAACCAGACACGAATCCACTGTGAGGTTCACCTAAAGTAACGCAAATTTTGATTTGAGATCTGGACTGTCAGATCTGTTTTGGCACGAATATTGAAAGAAACCCGTGCATTCCATCCGGCTCGGATTCTGATCGGACGGTCTGTATCTAAAAGAAAAAGTTGGGGTACTGCAGGAGATCAAAACTCGTCAATACCTGCTGAAATTATGATTTCGAGGATCGTTTATTACAAATTTCATATGAATGTATCTGTAACATATTTTCTGACCGGTAGGCTCCACGGACTTATTGTTATGGATTTTGCTTTGATTGCTGATGGGAATATGCTGATTAGCAACTTATACCCGGAATTTTCCAATGGATTGGTAACACAAGATCTGGTTTCCTCCTCCTTTTAATTGTATAATAATAAAGAGAGGAACGGATTTTAAATAAAAGTCAACTATTATATTATCTTTTCTCAATTAAATAAAAGAAAAAAATATTTCTACGAAAGAACACGTCCACCTAAGATTTATTGACTTCAAAAGGCTGGGTTTTCATGCGGTCTTCCCAAACCGAGATTTTTATTTTTACCCAAAAAAAATTTATTTTAATATAATTAACCAAGTTTCTGAAAAAATTATATTTTTATCCAAACCGTAAATACTATTTACGGTTTGAATTAAGAATTCAAACCGTACAGAATATTTACAGTTTGAATTTTTTTTTTTTTTTAGAGAAAAATAGCTAAAATGCTGAAATGAAATATAACACAAAAAAAATCGAATTGTTTTTTAAAATATTTGTTAGAAAATACGCTACGAATAGGGCCGATTTTGAGCTAAAATACGGTAAATTACAATAATTATGCTAAAATACGGTAAATGTACTAAAATGCTGAAATTACAATAATTATGTAGAATTATGCTAAAATACGGTAAATTACGCTAACTTACGTACGAATAGGGATGATATCTTTACTGAGAAGGGGAAAAACGACGACGAAACTTCAAACAGCTATAAAACGGCGCTCGAGTGTCCGATTTCAGCAAATGACCACTTTTCAGAAAGCTTGCAAAAATGCGCATGCGTCCGAACTTACTTCGCTAGTTTTCCAAATTCAGAATCGCCAAAAACAAAGAGAAGGGCCTCAAAACTTCAGTTGAAGTTTCCGATTAAGATTTTCATTTTTATTCTTCAATCTACGTAGCTCAGTAAATTAGTTATCTAATGAACTTGTATAATACCAATTTTTTGAAATTTTTAGATTTTTTTTTACTATTTTTTATGATTTATGAAAGATGCCACAAAATCGGCCCAATTCATACGTAAGTTAGCGTAATTTACCGTATTTTAGCATAATTCTACATAATTATTGTAATTTTCAGCATTTTAGTAAATTTACCGTATTTTAGCATAATTATTGTAATTTACCGTATTTTAGCACAAAATCAGCCCTATTCGTAGCGTATTTTCTAACAAATATTTTAAAAAATAATTCGATTTTTTTGTGTTATATTTCATTTCAGCATTTTAGCTATTTTCTCTTTAAAAAAAAAATTCAAACCGTAAATAATATTTACGGTTTGGGTAAAAATATAATTTTTTCAGAAACTTGGTTAATTATATTAAAATAATTTTTTTTTGGGTAAAAATAAAAATCTCGGCTTCCCAAATGTGTTCATACTTCATAGAGAATTTAAGCGATTAAATAAATAAATAATACAGAGAATATTATTGAGTTGACATCCTCTCACTCAGAGACTCAGTCCATACCTGTGCTGTCTGAAATAGCAATTGTTGGTATGAAATATGGATGGTTACGAGTTGTCGGTCGATAAGTGCCTGTTCGGCATTTACTGTTCACATGAGAAAAAAAAAATTCACTCTGAGTGAATTTTTTTTTCCCACGTGAACAGTAAAAATCAGTTCAAAATTTTTACTTTCCTTTACTCATTTTCCAGCCCACTATACAGCCGAACAGGCCCTAAAAGAATACCGATAAAAGAAGATATGACATCTATTTTATATATATAATTTGAAATTCCGCTAGTAAACAAATAATATTGGGCAATGTGCAAAAATAATTCTATGTACACAGATTAGTAGTACGGTTTTATTTGATCAATTTAGACATATTTGAGCCTTCAATTGCAGATTCGATGGTAAGAGCAAACACACAAATCAAGTTTAATCTAGATGGACCCAAATATGGTCCAATATAATCTTATAAAATTGGAGAAATTACAAGTTTACTTTCAAGTGCATAATGCTTACAGCCATTGTGCGTTTGGAATATTATTACATGTATTTGCCTCAAGCTCAAGAACTAATCAAGTCACAATCTGATTGAACAATACAAAAATTAAAACTAAAAATGTAGAACTTCAGTTTCCACCTCCAATAAAACAAAAACAAAAAAAAAAAATGAAGGATTCAATTCAAAGAACAAAAGGTCAAGTATTTCTACAATCATTCGCTATCTAAAGTTCACACGTCTCCGAGGCAAAGATCAAAAGGGGCACACCTCATGAGAATTAGTACCTGATGCAAGGCGCTAAGCCTACAAAGACAAGAACACATTGCATTGTCGCTGATTATTGTAATGAGAAAGAAAAAAAAAATTACAGCAAGAAGGCAAAATGTTCTCTGTGAAAAAAAAACAGAATAACCAAAATTCAGAGAAACAATAGACCAAACCATACAATAAAATAAGTCTATGCCTTGATCTTGGCCCTGCCTTTGGACTTCTTGGACTTGGACTTGGGCTTGATCTGGTGAAATGCCTTGTAATCAGGCGCCTTGTACTCTGGCACGTCACGAAGACCCAGTTTTGACAGTATAAGGCAGTACGAATCCCAATCTGTTCTTCTTAGGTACTTGAGGAGCTTCTTCCTCCTCTGTACCATCTCTTGTAGTCCCTTTATCGAATGCTTATCCTGCATCAGCGCCATAAATATAAAAGTTCTCAATCATAGCATCTGATGTATATGGCGCATCAATGCTATTGGAGATTAGGGTTTACCTTTTTGTGCAGAACAGTAGAGAGATGCTTAATTTTTGTTGTGAGCTGAGCAACTGCAAAACACAAGTACAGTGTTTTGAGTAATAATTCTTTCAAGTAGATAACCAATGTCATATATTCCCGAGCAAAACCACAAATTATCCCATATACAACAAAAAAAGAGAAAAATCATGTATCTCATTAAATGGTCCAAACGTTCCCCCCATTTGATTCAACAAACAACGAGAATGTGCTGTCCCTCATCACTGCTGCTCAGTAAATAAATGAGAAAGAATGAGGGGGGGGGGGGAGTATATGTTCAGAAAAATAGAGAGGGTGGCCTAACTGATACTCTCTCGACTCTTGCTTGAGAAGGGTACACATGATCTATCTTATTTTGCCCCTAAACATATTTTGATGTTTTCAGGGAAAATATGAAATTATCCCAAAAGAAAATTCACCTTGAACTCGTGCAGAGCCACAATCTGACTCTGACATCTTGAACTCATCTCTGACTTTCTTGAGTTCCAATTTCATCTTCTCAGCTGAGGACATGTGATCAGGATGAAAATACTACAAAAAAAAAAAAAAAAATCAGGTGGTAAATAATATTCTCAAGTTGAAATGGAATCATGCACACAAATATCTATAAATATACAAAATAAAATAATGAAAAACATTAGCACACCTTTTCTAATAATTGCTCCTGTGGTTCCTTAAGCATGTATGTTGGTGTAACCATACCCCCTAAGCTTGTCAAGATAGGCGTGCGCTGCTGCCCTAATTGCCAAAAAATAATAATAACAATATTTATATTAAGATAAAAATTATTAAGCACATTCAATCCCCTGCCTAATTTTGGTAATGTAGCTGTCAAGATAGGCATGCGCTGCTGCCCTAATTGTAGATTAGTACTGATAATTTATGTAGCTGTAGCCTCTCAAGTCAATGTCTCTTATAGCTACTTAAAATATGAAAAGAATGTTTCTAGGGAGATTGTTACAAATCAGTATGAAGTGAAAATATAATATATACACATACAAACGATGATACCATAAAAGGCTTGTAGGGTACATGCTGATCAGTATGTAACTGGTTACAACCAACCATCGCTCTTAAATTCATTTGCCCTCTCCTCAAGGAGTGAAGTGTTGAAGTGGTAAGTCAATTTTCAGTGTTAGAGGAATTCTGACAATTCACTTCTTCACTTCATAAAACTACCCACAATCAGAAAAAGTTTGGTATTTAGTCTTTATACAGGGACAATGAAATTGTGATTCCATATTTATGCGATGCTTATCCAGAGTTTTTTTTAAGGGAAATAAGGACATTATAGAACAAATAAATAGAAGATAATTGTGCATACCCAATGCCTGATTCATTTCTGTTAAAGAAACACAGAATAAACTTTTACTGGTTGGTACTGTATTTCATATACTGTAACCATTAGATGTCACTATAAAAATCTACTTGAAAAATGATAACAGGTAAGAAATGGAACTAAAAAAGCCTCATACTCCTTTGAGCATCCGTATGATTTTGTATATTGGAAAGAGTTTCTCTGATAAACGAGAAAGGACTATCGTTCAACTTGGACTCCTCCACCTCCAATTTGCTCAGCTTGACAAGCCTCTGGTTCAACTCATTCAAAGAGAACTCTTCCTTCTTTTTCTCTCCCCCCTCTGGCCTCAGCCTCGCCAGCTTCTCTCCAAGCTCCTGGTGTGTGTATTCCTTGGTAAAATAAGCGAATTCATTGCTCTCTTTCTCTCCTTCCTCCCCATCCCTCTCTCTTGCTTCTCTCCCAAATATCCCTTCCGGTAACTGACTGTCGGATCCAATAATAGATGGTGCACGCGGTGCTCCCGGCTGGGGCCCCTGGTTCCTGATGCTCTCCTGGAGACTCTTGAGGTTGAAAAACGAATCATTGCTGCTGCGGGATTGTCGAAGATTCTGACGAATGGAGTCGAATGAAAAGGGGGAACCGGATCCAGGAGGGTTGTTTTGGAGATTGTTTTTTAAAATATCCTGGAACTTAGGAGGGGAAAACGAGGAAGGAGGGGAGGAGGAGGCGGAGGAGGGAGGGGGGTTGAGGCGGAAGTTGGCGAGGCTCTTGCGGATTTCTTCGAGGGTAGCAGCGGGCTTTTGAGATTGAGGACGGAAGAAGGAGGGAGGGGGAAGGGGATCGGTGGGGATGCGATGGGGAGGTGAGGGGGTGGAACCGAGACGCTGGTTGATGTCTCTGAAGTAAGAGGAGACGTTGGATTGGGACTGGGATTCAGGCGGGGATTCGTCGGAGGGAGGGGGAGGGGGAGGGGGAGGGAAAGGGGAGGAGGAGAGGAGGCGGAGGGAGGGGAGGGGGGAGTGGTGAGAATGGAGTTTGAGCTTGAGGTGTAGAGCCATGGAGCGGAGCGGAGGGGAGGGTAAGGGAAGGGACTGCGATCCGACGGGGGTTTATGGGTTTTCAGTTCTTTTTCATGTTTAGGGTTTTTTCAGTAATTCTTTCTTTCTCTTTTAGCTTTCGCTTATCGGGTCCAAAGTTTCAAAATGGATAGCATTATATATGGCCTTTTAGACTTTCACATGATCCGGGTCCGGTAGTTAGAAGCGGGCTGTAAACGGGCAATCTGGAACCCTCTTAAAATGTCTAACAGGCCTTGTAAACACAAATATTGTGGGAATATTGGAGGTATATACATCCAATAAATTGAAACGAGATGAGATAGGTAAAGTTTGAATTCGGCTCATGCCAACAACAATCCAAGTCGAGCCAATCACGAGCTGGGAGGAATTGGGTGGAATTGGGTGGAATTGGGTGGAATTGGGTGGAATTGGGTGCTTTCCTAATTAAGTGGTCTTGTAAATGTTGAAATTCTCGAGATACAAGTTGTATTGGCACGGCTGCAGGTATGTATATCAATATCAAGTTCTAAGCGAAACTCTACTTCTTTCAGACCTTTTCATGTCAAATATCATTGAGTTCAGTTAATATAGTGAGCCGACTAATGGCTCACTGAGCGTCGTGATATCTCACCATACGTTCAGTCAGTGGGAGTCACAGTTAGTAGATGATTTGATGGTTTTGATGGATGAAGCAAATTTAAGGAATTGAGATCAATCTACTTAATTACTCCCCCATGCCTTGATGCTTTAGTCACTCCATCTTAATTTGCAAATTTGATTATCCCTGCAAAACTTTTTGGGGAAGGAATAAGAAACGAAGAGATTTCCGTTTCAAGTGATCTATATATGTTTTTAAAGTTGCTACTCTATACCTGTTTCATTTAGCAGTACTGGTATGAATTTATTGTGCTTTTCAGTTATTCCTTTTTTGTTATGTGAGGTCGCGCATGCCTTATTTTGTTTATCACAGCAAATTAATTCAGAAAATACCTATAAGCGAAACTATACATTAGAGGTAAATTGAAGCTAATTAATGCTAATCATGTCCCTAAATAAATGAGGGCAAACATCTTTAATTTCCAAGGATAAACAGAGAAATTACCAAATTACCTAAAACCAATTCCACAGTTTTTTAGCTAACGAACAAACACGCGGGAGCAGTGTTATCAGAACCGGACCGGACCGGTGGTTTAACCGGAAAAAACCGGACCCGGTCACTAGTCCAGTTCGGTTCTCCAGTTGAATCGCTTAAGGCAATGAACCGTTCATAAGCGATTGGGAAATCTGTTTGACCTTTAAAGATATTTTTAGGACATGTTCCAAAAGAGTTAAGGAAGGGAAGATAATGAAGGGGAGCATGATTCTAACCGCATTCGGTTACTTGCTCCAAATCCAGAACGACAAAATCATAAGAGAAGCGGATTGACAGAAAAGGAAACGGAGGTGAAGTTTCTATATAAATTCACTGATTTTTCTCACCCCAAATCAGAATGTAAGAAGTGAAGATTTTACGCTATCTTCATGACGGACTAGACTTTCAAATTATAGGAGTCAATTTTATAAAATTTTCATGTTAAGGATAAGATCAATTTTATAATACACATGTTATTTTAATCTAAATTTTCATTGTTATTTTTGTTGGTTGTTTTTGTGGTGTTATACTTGTAAGGTTGAAGTAGGTGGTATTTTTGTAGATGTTATAGTCCAAACAGACATCGGATCAAAGTGAAGTTTTGAAGCTTGAAACAGTTTGAGAAATAGGGTTATAGTAATAGTCACTGATAGGAGGCCCCAAGCAGGGTTAAATCCGGGCCTAAACAAAACGGCTGCTCTATCGGACTTTATCACCGGAGGCCCATTAAGAAATTATCCTGGCCCATTAAGTCTACTAAATAATATCCAACTTATTTAAGCTTATGAAAATTTTACCACAGGTTCCTCGGCTATGCCCATGGACATAGAAATTCACATGTATATGCTCAACATTATAATAAAAGCTACTGCATGTATTTTAATTTTGATGCGTGCTAATTAATAAAGGATCGAATTTGATAAAATATCACTGCAATTTGGTATCTACAATTATAAAAGATACCTTTTGTCTTGTTGGAAAAATAAGTTGACCTGAACATCCCAATCTCCAAAGCAATGGAATTAATGATACATTAAACAGAGCCTCCGACAAGTGGGTCCGAGGTAAGTAAATAACTGACCTCACTATCGCAATTTATTATTAAAAAATAAATAAACTTCTTCACAGGATCCAAGATTTTTTTATTTTTGACTTTGGCTCGTGACATCGGTAGTTTGTACAGCGCAAGTAATTGCCTCACGTGTCTTTGATTCGTTCAAATTTGGTAATATGCATCCGACGGTGGAGCTTGAATCAAGGGTGGGATGAAGTCCCCGTGGCATATCTCGGATAAACGCTCCAGGACAGAACTGGTAATGATTTTAACAGAGTAGTTTTTGCTTCACGCAGCGCACGGACTACATAAACCAAATGAGCGCTGCAAGGTTCGTGCGCTTCATAAAGCTAAACTCGCTCTGTTAAATCTACCCCAGACAACGACGCGCTCGTGATTCCGTGTTTTGTTGGGATTTTGCGGAGAAGAGAATCTCTATTTCGGTACACAACCGCAAAACATGATCTGGACCCCACGTCAATCGGTCGGTGGTACTTGGGATTTAATCCTGACCGCATATCTATTTCCCTCCACCTCAGACAGATATTTGCACAATGACCCTCTAAATGTGGGTTTTATGTTCCAGCTCTTTAATTTTTTAAAGGAAGAAATTTTCTTAGGGAGAGGAGGTCAAGCCTTGTACTACATGTCACACAGAATTATTAATTTTGCCACTATATCAAAAAATAATTCTCAAATTAGAAGAAGAATTATTTGAGAATGAAATGTAGCATATTTATCATGTCTATAAAAAATGATTGTCAAATTTCATTAAATTTGATTCATTTTCTATTTATGTGCTCAATAAAATATATATTTATTGATATTTTTTCACAGAATTGCTAGGGACGGATGAAGATAAGGGAAAAGGGTGCTATCATATAAATCGAACATTATTATTCTTTAAAAAAATTATTAATTGTAAAAATGTTATTAGTACCCTCCTCTTAAAATAAAATTACATTATTGTCTTAAATGATGTAAATTCATTTATTATTAAAAATTAAACAGTAGCTTGTTAGGAGCATACTCTCCTTAAAAAATTGAAACCCTGATTTCATCATACCGCTTTTACGGGAAACATAAATTTAAAAAAAAAAAAAAACATTTATCTTTACATTACCTAAGCATCGATCCTGGAAGTTAATTTGACTTTTTAATTTTGCTTAGGAACTAAGCATTGTTTGTTTCTCAGGAGATAGGAGTAGGTCCGATGGGCATCAGACCTACAATTAAGTTCAATTAGCTCTTTCACCGTACGATTAGCATCAAGATCTATGTGCACGGAAATTAATACAGACTTGCACGGATTTTGATGCATATCGTACGAATCTTGATGCAGATCGGATGGTCATCACACCCATCGAACCAAGGTAGGTCCGATGGGCTTTGGACCTACTCTCATTCCGTTTCTCAGACCACACCCCTGGGTGATTGTTAGCATATCAAAAAGGGAATATGCGATAAAAAATGAAGTTAGTTATTAGTCGGTGGTTGAATGGATTTGGACATGACACTCCGCTATATATTATTTGGATTTATTACCTGGGGACTGGGGTCCATTTTATTTATGAGTTCACATTTCTTCTTGGGTCCTATTAGAATTTGGATTGCGCTATTTTTGACAACTCAACTGAACCAAGCGTACGTGCATGTCAATCATTAGTTTAGGACTTCAGGTTCATAGGTTGCGTTTTGGGTAGACCGTGATCACGGCGCATTTTTGTTTGAGCATCTATATTTTAATTGCAAACTAAGAATGAGGTTATGGTAATATGCATATTAAGGATAATATGATCCGCTAGTTATAGATTCATATCTTTAACAATCAATCTGAACTGTTAAACATAATATTCATATAAAAATGTATTTGGAGACCAAAATTTTACATTTAAAAAAAAATACTATTTTAACAAATAGGTTCAAAATTATTGTTTTTGAATGGTTGTTGCACCAAAAGTTAATGCACAAAGTTTCAGTACAGTAAACTGTACCTTTTAAATCTTAAATACACTCTCGGTTCAGACTGCAAGTGCACAGTCCTATCGTATAGTATATTGTTGAGTATCGATCACAGGGACGGTTTGACAATTACCAGACTTTACTTAAACTACAGAGATTCTAGAAGTCTGCAAAGGTTGATTTTGAGGTATTACGTGTCCTATCAGTTCAATAACATAATTCAAAACAATAAAATAAACTTTGATTTTGGTTTAATATAATTAAAAAGGGGGTTCATAGGGTTTCTGATTTCATCTCAGCTTAGCCTCAAGGTGCCCGGTCCGTGCACTTTCATGCACGGGCCGTGTATTCTCATACATGGTCCGTGTGGCCCTCGAGTTGATACAGCAGCTACTGGTTTCTGTGTTGTTTCTTGTGCAGGGTTCTATTGCCCAAACCAAAGTACCTGGACCTCAACTCTCGCATATTGTCTTAATTACTTGGTGCGGGATTCAATTTCTTCCCTCTTAGTGTTCTCAAACCTCAACTTTCGCTTGTTGGTTTAATTATCCTAAGTTACTTGTTAGTTTACTAAAGATATCATCGATCTCTCGATACAAGGAAAAGTTCACCTCTCGGCTACTACTTGGTTTCATCTCTCGGTTCACAAACCTACCTCAAATACTTAGTTTGGTCGAGTGAATATCAAAGTTATACAGTTTCCATCTAGATGAGGCATTTCATCTAACGGATTAACAATTTCAACTAAGCAATAAAATACTACACAATCAAGCAAGCACAAGATTCAACACAAATTCCAAATAACTAGCAAATAAAACTAAGCATTCGACTACATCGTAACTCTAGAAACAAAAAAGTCTACTCAAACATAGTTAAAAAGCAAAATAAACAAGTAGCAATAAGAAAGTTCATGACAAAACTCAAAGAGAGATGAAGATTCGTCTCAAAACTTCTCCTCCAAGTCAAGTTTTTCTCCCAAGAGCCAGCCGTCCTCTTTAGGTCTGCAATCTCCCTTTTTAATTGCCCAAAATTGCGTATTAAAAGCCTTCCTTTTCGACCTCCCCAGCTGGCATCTCTTTCCATCGCCAGTGTGGATTTTCTGGATTTTCAGTGTACGGTCCGCACACAAATGTGCACGGACCGTGTGCCTGTGCCTTTGAGTTGTAAAGATTTAGCCTCATGCGTGAGAACTCTCTGTGTGATTGAGCGGTTAATGTACGGTCCGCACAAAAACGTGTACGGGCCGTGTGGAAATGCGTCAAAACCAAAATTTTCTTTGTTTTTCGCCCGTTTCCTGCAAATCAATAAACAAAGCATAGCAGTACCACATTCTATTGATATTTAAATGAAATGTTCACACTTTTAGGCTTTTAGGCACAGATTTGCATGTGAATTGGGGTCGGAATATAGACATAATAGAGAGATATCAATGGTCCAAAATGTTTAAATAAAGTGATTTTTTATCTCTAAAAATATAGTTAAAAAATCTAAAAATATTAAATTTGGTCTTTAAATACATTTTTATATGAATATCATGTTTAATGTTAAGACTGACTATTTGGAATTTAAAATAGAGATATAAATCTATTGCACGGATCGTTATGCATATCAACATAGCCTCACTAATTAAAAAGAATGAGACAATTATAACAGCACGAAATCTAAAAAAGTATTATTTTGAAGTATTTAAAAGAGAGATCGGATAACACCCTACATTTTCAAAGTCCAAACAGTCGATTTAAACCGTTCAATATGATGGATATATTAAAATGTACTTGCAGATCAAATTTTATATTTTTTTAAATTTTTTTTACTATTTATTAAGATGGGTACAAAAATTCAATAGTCTAAAAACATTGATTTTGTAAAATACTTAATAAATAGTAAAAAAATTCAAAAAAATGTAAAATTTGATCTGCAAGCACATTTTAATATATCCATCATATTGAACGGTTTGGATCGGCTGTTTGGACTTTGAAACTTTAAAAATACACGTTGTCATCCAATGTCAAAAAAAAAAGAGTGTCATCAGATCCCTCCTCTATTTAAAATTGTCCCATCAATATTCTAATTAATGGATAGTGATATTAACACCATAGTTTATTTGTTACCGATGCAACATTGCAAATTAGTTGTTAAATATTCTGCACAAATTTGTTCCTCATTAAGTGTTTTCTTTTACAGTAATTTTATTCCTCTTAAACTATAAAAACTTTATTTACATTAAGAATTGTTTCTTGAAAATAAATTGTATAGAAAATTCAATCTTATAATTATAAGAGCAGAGGGCTATGGATCACAGGGCTATTGACACTGTTGACGCTTGAGAGGACGTGCTGGAGTATTATATGGGCAGCAGGTGCATGGGCACCGTGGCGAGAGAGAAACAAAATAGTATTTTCCAGAATGCACAAATTGGTGCATTTCCTGATAAATGAAATGGCAATTGAGATTTCCCAGTGGGTGAAATTTGTTTGAGAAAATTTGTGTAAATAATATGTATTAATCTTACAAACTTTGTGTAAATAAACTTTTTTTTTTATCAATATATTTGTTGGCGTTCCGCCAACCATTAAAGAAGTTTTATTATCTAATGTAGTCTGATGTAGACACAGTGTAACAGGTAAGAAAGCTACCAAGATGCCATAATTAATTTTGCAACCGTAGGACACAATAATTGTCATTGCGTTATGCAATAGCTGTCAGGTACATGATTGAAAGGCATAATTTAAAAAAAAAAATGGTAGAATATACATTTGTTATTGTAAAGCATTTGACAGAGATACATACATACGCAGTATCAAACAATTATTAATTAACTAAATGGAGACAAACATGGCACGCAAAGAGATCTAGCATGCATGCCACCACTTACAAATTTAGTCTCCTTGTTTTGTTCACGAATTAATTGTTTAACACAGAAAATTAAACAAAAAAAAAATAGCATCCATTTATGGTTACAAGTTCTAGCAAGCATTTTTTTTTTTTCATATCTTCTCTTTTTATTTCTCTTTTCCAAGGAAGAGAGTTTTTCTTTATCTTGTTTTTATTATGTCATCATGACATTTCAGTCTAAGTGATGCAGGCCTTAAAAACACATCAAATAAACTTCAACGACGAATCTAAACTGTTCAAACCGATATACTTCACAAAAAATGCAGTTACATGTAAAATTTATAATAAACTTCAACGACGAATCTAAACCGATCTACTTCACAAAAAATGTAGTTACACATAAAATTTATAATAAACTTTAACGATGAATCTAAACTGTTCAAACTGATCTACTTCACAAAAAATACAGTTACACGTAAAATTTATAATTTTTTCATGACATTTAGTATCAAGTCAAAAATAATGTAAAATAGATGTACTGAAATTAAGCTAAAACATTCTTTTTTTTACAGCTTAACTTCATGCTAAATAAATCCGAAAATTTATAAATTTTGCATATAAATTTATCACTCATGAAGTACATCGATTTGAACGGTTTGAATTCGTCGTTTGAAGCATATTTGATAGGTATCAGAGTTAGTGGTACTTAGATTGAAATGTCGCTGATGTCATAGTAGCCAAACTCTGTTAATTTAGGATGATTTTTTTTACTATTTTTTTTACTTCACTTTTGTTACGTGAAAGTAGCCCCCCCAAAAGTCAAAAAATGCACTGTAATATTAAAAATATTTATGTTTTTGAGAGCCTCCAAACCAATCTACGGCTCCCCAAGAATGGGGCTGCAGATCGGCTTGGCGGCCTGGGTATATGTGGAATTCTTTCACAATCAGGGTGCTTTGATTTATTTTTTTATTATAGTATAAATAAAAATTTCGGTTTCATTAATGAAGTATTTGATGAGTGATTTCTTTGCAGTATATATAGTAAACCTAATATCAAAATAAAAAAAAATAGAGTAATAGAAAATCATTATTTAAATTCGTATAGTACTTTTTTGCGTGCCTATTAAATGTATTGTTTTGGATTCATTTAGATGGAAATAAGAATGTTAAATATTAGTTTGAAAATTACTCTTGTCGGTCGATTTTAATAAAGTCTTAACGCTTATTAAAGTAAAGTTGAAATATTATACTTTCACACTTTCACGTAACAAAAGTGAAGTAAATAATACCTAACAATTTTATCTAGTGCTACCTAAATTTTTGCAATATTCAACTAATACAGTAACCATGTAAATATCAGCAACATATCTAAAATAATAATAATAAAAAAATTATCCTGAATTAACAGAGTTTGGCTACTATGACATCAGTGACTTTTCATAATTTGAGGCTGTAGATGTGGAATTCTGCATAATTTGAAATGTTTTGGTTTATTTTTTATTTGAAATGGTATAAATAAAAAATTCAGTTAATGAAAACCTGGCCCATGTATTTATGTCTCCGATTTGTTGCATTTGACAAAAAAAAATTGTCCCGCGATTTTTGTTTATTATTACCGTTGCACATGTGTAGCATTTGCAAAAATTATATATTTTTTGTCTACATTTGTTTTAATACAGATTTTAAAAACTATTTCATGTAAAAAAAAGTCAATTTTAAACGAAGTAAAAAGTAAGAAGTTCGTATAATAAGGGGTGGACCCAGAGTGTTACGGGGGGTGGCAGCTGCCCCCCTGGATTTTGAGTTTTGGTGGAGATTTATCGGTCTCGACTGACTTTGCTCCCCTGGATTTTTTTTGCCCTCCTCTAGACGTTTGATTTGTAATTCGGGTTAAATTTACAGTTAAAATAAAAATAAATTTGTTGAATTTTGATTGGTAATTAGAATTATAAATTAGAACATCAGAAATTACAAGTCAAAGCATTGAAAAGTATAACTTAAAACATTATTTTTTATCGAGTACCAAATTAGTTAATGGATTTAAATCCGACTAAGTATTTAAACCCGATTCGATATTTTTTTGCCCCCGACGAAAATCCTGATTCCGCCCCTGAATATAATATAGTAACAGTTTATGATAAGACGGGTTAGCTTATCAAGTCCACCAAAACAAAAGCACACGTTGCGTCTATTTCTACTTGAAGAGATTGTGCACGCAAACTACTCCGAAACTTGAGGGTTTAGGTTCAACTTTGTTGGAAATTGCAAGATGTCAGTATGTTATAATATTTTTGCTATCATGAAACGACAGATCACTAGAAAAGTGAAATTATCATAATTGCGCATTTTTTTTTCTGTAGGCCGATCATTTAGCAGTAGAATTCGGAGCTTGAACGAAATTTTTAAAACTTACATTTTTATATGAAAAACAATGATTTTAAATGAGTTAAACTAATATATTTTAATCATGAGGAGGGATCCGATTACGAATTCGTATCCTCTGAGAACTACAGAAAATACAGTGATTTACTGTTCCGGATTCGGATCGTTCTTTTTAACTTTGCACGAATCTCAAAGCAAAAATAATACTGCCCCCTCCAATCTCCCGAATAGGCACCGGCTGAGAGTAAATCTGGGCCGTAAAGTGATTTACTGTTCTGTAGAGTACTACAGAGGATACTGGTCCTCCGATTACACCACTTTTGAGTTACCACAAAGTTACCCTCCTCATTTTCTTCATTTTCAAAGTCCAAATCGTCGATCCAAACCGTTCAACATGATTATCTAAATAAAATGTGCTTGCATATCACATTTTACATTTTTTTTGAATTTTTTTACCATTTATTAAGATGGGTACAAAATTCAATGGTCTGAATTTGACTAGTTTTTGTAAAATACTTAATAAATAGTAAAAAAAATTCAAAAAAATGTAAAATTTGATTTGCAAGCACATTTTATTTAGATAATCGTGTTGAACGGTTTGGATCGATGATTTGGACTTTGAAAATGTAGAAAATGAGGGTAACTTTGTGGTAACTCAAAAGTGGTGTAATCGGATCCCTTCTCTTTAATCATATAATGTAATACTAACTTTTGTCTTCTTATTCACAATATATTGTTATTTAAATTAAAATTTTTCTTTTCTTTCATTTTTTTACTTTAATTTTTGTCTTCCAAATAAAATTATTGCTCATTTAACTGACACTAATATCTGTTCCTTAGGCCAAAAAAAAAAATAACATGGATTGGTATTTTGAGTTGAAATTTTATAATTGTACATTGAGCCTACACTCTTTTTTTTTAGATTATGTAAAGTTGTTTTAAAGGGGTAATTATTTAAGAACTAGTTTTTGAGCTAATGACAAAAACACATGATTTCTGATGCGAAAGAACATTGTTCAAAATTCAAATAGAATAAATTCTTCATTTTAATAACATGTGTATTAAATAATTGGATCTATTGCACATAGTTACCATGCGTATAGCTCTAATATGGAAAATTTATTTTTCATCTGTTAATTAACTTACAATATTTTTATAAGCATTACAAAGATGTATTTTTCAAGCCTGGTTTGGTAGTGAGATGAATCAAGGAATAACTATATCTTGAGATAAGCTCTATCTCATTTTATTCTTTATAGATAATAGGTGTCAATTTTACAATACTGTAATATTTTACGCTAAACTACATTGAAAATCATACATAAATACAAAAAAAAAATAGATATCACTTGATCTACATTATCTCTTTTTAAGTACGCCCTTAATTGTAGAGACTTATTCTGCAAGCTTCCTTTGAAAACGAGATAAATAATGGAATAACTTTATCTTGAGATAAGCCCGAAATTTTTATTAATAACCTCAAACAAAAGAAAAATATCAAATCTAACCCCAACTTGAAAAAAATTTCAAAAATGACCCAACCGCCCCATGATTGGGCGGTTCACCCTACCCACAAAACCGCCCAATGATTGGGCGGTCCACACGGCCAAGCAAACCGCCCCATGGTGGGGCGGTTCACTATGCAGACTATAAATTCCCAATTCTGCCTCTCATTCTCACACTCTCTCGCCCTCGCCCTCGCCCCAATCGCTCTTCTTTCTCTGCAGGTAATTTTTTTTTTATTAGTTTTTTTTTTATTATTTATTTTACCATGCATTACTGTAGATACTGTAGATTACTGTAGATACTGTAGATTACTGTAGATACTGTTGATTACTGTAGATTACTGTAGACTACTGTAGATTACTGTTCATTTTTTTTATTTTATTTTTTTAATTAATTTTATTAAATATTTTTTTTTAATGTTGTTATTTACTAATAATTTAACTGTGTACTATTATTTTGTAACTGATAAAAGTTTGTTTATTAATGTAGATAAAATGTTGGTTACACTATATGTGGGCGGGAAGTTCGAGGTGGGTGTGGAGGGAGTACGTTACTCGAAAGATCCGACCCATGGCTTTGAGGTAAATGAAAACACCTCATTTCTGGAACTTAAGCAAATGGTATTCGAAAGGATTGGTGTAACCCCCAACCGGTATGACATAGATTTGGTTACTCGGGTTGACGCAGGGCGGGATAGACCTTACTATGTAAAGTATCCAATAACAAATGAGGATGGTTGGAGATGTGTTTACAATACTTTTCAATCTACGGGTACCCCGATAATGGAGTTGTATTCCAGAAAGTTTATGCATCGGACCAGGGTTGGACCTTCTACAGACCATACAGGTTATGATAGCCCAGTGCAGCAGCACTCGGGTTTTGACCACTCGGGTAACCAAAACTTGGGTCATGTATCACCGTCTGAACCGCACGCACCACCCGTTCATACTGATTACACTGCTGATTACACCACTGATTATACCACTGATTATAGCACCGACCTACCACCACCACCACCTCCACCTCCTATTCAACCCGTAGTAGAAGCCAGATTTCCTTCTGTACCACCGTCCGTACCTATACTTGTACCTGTTATTGTTCCCCGGAGAGATGCTATGCTGGAGGCTGAAGGGGTTGATGCCATACCGGAACGTGAAATTAACTCGGGTGATAGTTGGGACGGGGATTGGGATTCTGATCACTTGTCAGACGGTGATGGAGATTATTTGCCCAGGCAGGACAGATTTCCGATCAGAGGTCGGACAGACAGGCACCCGGTAGCCACATTCAATGATACCACTGCTTTTGAAGAAGCAGACATAAGCTATTTTGGGAAGCGTGTCGTTTACACCTCAGAGCTTGCTCCGGACCAGGTTTATACCACCCTAGATGAACTTGTGAAGAAAATATACGAAGTTCATATCCGCAGCAACTGGGAGTGCAGAATACAAAAAAGGGAGTCAAAAAGGTTAGTTGTTGTTTGCAAAGACTCACCGCGATGCGAGTTCCGACTGTATGCAACCCCTGTGGGGAGGGGGGCGTCATGGATAATTAAGAAATGTGAACCCCCACATACATGCAAGTCTGCGTCGTCAAGGACAGACCATTCACAACTTACGGCATCACTTATTGCCGATGTAATTGAGCGAGATGTTAAGGAGGACCCGTCGATCAGCCTTAAGGAGGTCGGTAGAGCGGTGAGACGCGCTTACGACCATGTGACCCCAAAATACAACAGGTTGTGGAGAGGGCGTGAACTTGCGATATGCCGACTGTTCGGTAGTTGGAAGGATTCATACAACTTGCTTGCACCACTGCTCCAAGCCATAGCAAGTACAAATCCCGGCACAAGGTATGAATGTTGGAATGTTACCGATCCCGATGAGCCTGACGAGATACTGTTCAAGGCCATAGCATGGGCGTTTGGTCCGTGCATTCAAGCTGTGCCATATATTAGACCTGTTATCAGTATAGATGCATGCTTCTTGTCTGGCCGTTACGAGGGGAGGTTATTAATAGCATGTGCATATGATGCAGAAAACCAGTTGTTGCCTTTGGCATTTGCAATTGTCGAGAAGGAGGACGGTGAAAATTGGGGTTTTTTCATGAGTTTTTTGCGAAGAGAGGTGGTTGGGAACAGCTTCTTCTGCGTCATATCAGACCAGCACAAATGAATCAAATATGTCTTTGATTGAACAGATTTCGGTTGGTCGACAGCGCAGGGCGACTGTGTGCACAGGCTGTGTATGCAACACGTTGCAGACAACCTCTACAAGCATGTCGGATTCGACCAATGGGTTGCAGATACATTTAAAATTGGATGCAGAAGGAAGAAGTCGAGGAGGCTGGAAGAGATGTTCAAAGAGTTTGCCAAGGTATGTATATTTTAGATGAAATTTTAATAAACTATTTACTTATATTTTTCTAATCTGAAAAATTATTTCTGTGTAGTATTGTCCGAAGGCAAATTCGTACTTACTCAAGGTGGGGAAAAATAATCCGAGAGATCTGCAAGAAGCACCCGCATATGAGAAAATATTTCAAGCAAAAGATGGAGGTTGGAGATGGGGAATAATGACAACAAATGGGTCCGAGTCCTTGAATGCTGTTTTCAAGCAGAGCCGAATGTTGCCCGTGGCAGCCATTGTGGAGGACACTTTCTACAAGCTTAATGCATGGTTCGTTGACCGCCGTGATAAAGCAATAGAATTACTCGCCAGGAACCAAACATTTTCAACAAGGGTGGAGGGCAAATTACGCAAACATAGGGAGAAAGGTTCAGTTATGACCGTTGTCCCGTATGGGGGTCGCTTGGAATTCGAAGTTCACTCTCCGAATGAGTACGCTCCAACCAGCCGTAGAGCAGATGGGACTATGGAGTTTATTAAAAGGCCTTTCAAGTATGTTGTCAAAATCGGAGATGACAATACTGTAACATGCACATGCCAATGAATCCAACTAGCTCACCTACCTTGTTCTCATGTTATGGCAGTGTGCCGAGTGAGAAACTTCCGTGAGGATGATTTTGTCGCCGACATGTACCGTACCACTTACCTTGCGAGTACTTGGGGTGCATCATTCCATTCTTATCCCAACCAGCATCAATGGCCGGCCTATGTTGGAGATAAAATCGTCCCCCCCAGAAAGTGGATCAGGTTAGGGAGAATACTTTGTGTATGCACTGAACTTCTTTTTAATATGGTTATTTAACTTCTTTTTATATTAGAAAAGGGAGAAGGCCCCACAAGGGTGCTGTAATGACAATGGATCAGATGCAGGGTAGGCGAATGGGACATCAGGCTCGCCGTTCAACTTGTGACAGGCAGCGAGCAGGTACATTTCATTTTATATTTTATAATTCCTTTTACATTTCAAGATTTCAATAACATACCATTTTTGGTGAACTGGAATGCAGATGCCATCAACGAAGCCAACGAAAGAGAAAATGCTAGAGTTGTTGCGGAGGCAACCAGTAGCGGTAGTAGTCATGCAGAGGCATCCAGTAGCGGTAGTAGTGTCGCACAACAGACTGGAAGCAGATCGAGAACTCGTCGACTTCTAAATTTGTTCGGTCGTCGTCGCTAAATTTGTGAACTGATTTAATTAGTAGTTTTGTAACTATTTTTGTATGCTTCATTTTTGTTATTTTCATAGCGTAATTAAATATACACAAATTGACAACATAAAAATATTTACCACGTTAGCCAAATCGACAATCAATACAACAGCCGTATAATCGACAATTATTATAAAAGAATCGACGGTTCTAACGTCAGACGACGCATCCAAACTCAACCAAATTTTATTTAAAATTACAATAAAAAAATATATCTTACAAAAATAATACAAACTTATCATAAATATATATCTTAATATATGTTGTAAATATATCTTAATAAAAAAGATATCTACACAAAAAAAAAATATATATCTTATAAATATATCATACTAAAAAAATATCCTAACATATCTGTAAAAAAAAAAAAAAAAAAAAAAAAAAAAAAAAAATTATGGCTAACCTCCCGATTAGGGGGCGGTTTTATTGGCCGTGTGGACCGCCCAACCACTGGGCGGTTTTGTGGGTAGGGTGAACCGCCCAGTCATGGGGCGGTTGGGTCATTTTTGAAAATTTTTTCAAGTTGGGGTTAGATTTGATATTTTTCTTTTGTTTGGGGTTATTGATAAAAATTTCGGGAGATAAGCTCTATACCATTTTATTTCTAAATTTAGAAAATATATTTAACAAAAAACAAAACGTGAGGATAAAAAAAAATTATAATCACTTTCACAAGAAATAGAAACATCATCTTATCTCTCTGCTTTATCTCACATCTAAACGCATGACCCGATTATCCACCAAATGATACAAGGTTCAAATTTTTTTATTACCATTTACCATCAATTTAATTGCTGATCCAAAGTTCCAATTTATTAAGAGGAGGGATCTAGTTACCACACTTTTGAGTTACAACAAAGTTACCACAACTATTTTTCACATTTTTAAAGTTCAAATCGTTGATCCAAACCGTTCAACATGATCTTCACAATAAAATGTGCTTCCAGATCAAATTTTACATTTTTTAATTTTTTTTTACTATTTATTAAGACTGGTACAAAATTCAATAGTCTGAATTTGACTAGTTTTTGTACCCATCTTAATAAATAGTAAAAAAATTCAAAAAAATATAAAATTTGATCTGAAAGCACATTTTATTGTGGAGATTATGTTGAATGATTTGGATCGACGATTTGGACTTTGAAAATGTAGAAAATGATTATAATAACTTTGTTGTAACTCAAAAGTGTGGTAACTAGATCCCTCCTCATTTATTAATTACTAATAATTTTGCTAGGTTTTCTAACGAGTTCGGATCCTCTAAGGTAGCTCAAATTTTGAGGGTTCGGATCTAAATTATAATTTGACTTAGCTTATGAGATCCAAATCCGATAAGAACTGTTGTCATCGTATACCTTTTCTGGGGCCTTGTGACAGATGCATTTTCCCGATTCAGGAATCAGGTCCTTGTGCACTCGCGCGCACATAGCGCAAGTACCGCAAAGTAATTGGTTTGATCAACCTCCCCAGTCCCCACAGGTTGTAAGCACTTCTTCAAGTACAGGGACCTCCTTTCAATATTATATTATTCATTTATTCTTGGCCCACAACATAATGAACCTTGGCTTGCTCCTTGGAAAATTAAGCATGAATCAAAATAATTACAATGATGATAATCAATTAACATAACAAATTTTGACAATTTTTAAAAATAATGTTTGGTTTGGAAACCAACGTTTAATATTTAATCTATACTGTGTTTATATTATGAGGAGGGATTGGATTACACCCTTTTTTTTGACACATCTTGACATTGTTTTTTATGTCAATTTTGCGATTTCAAAATGCAAACAGTCGACCCGAACTATTCAACATGATCACCGTATTAAACTGTGCTTGGATATCAAATTTTATTTTTTTTTGAATTTTTTTACTATTTATTAAGATGGTTACAAATCGTTGTTTTTCAATTGTCTGAACGGTTTGGATCGACTATTTGGACTTTGAAAATGGTAGATGTCAAAGTGTGTAAAAAAAAAAGTGTAATCCGATCCCTCCTCTTATATTATATAGAGGAAAATGATGAAATTTGGTACGAGTTTATTGTTCACCGAACAGCTGAATTTTTTTTAACGATTTATATCTGACGATTTTTGAGGGAACATAAATTGATACTTTAATTATATAAAATTTAAGCCAAGAATATATTTATTAAAAAAGTGAAGGAATGAGAGAATAATAATTTCTCTATCATATTTTATGTGTTGCAGTGAGAAGAGTTATCTTCTTATCTTTAAGTCAAACATGAAAACGTAAATTATTTTATTTTCACCGAAATCTATATTCTTAAACATGATTAAATTTCTAAGCTTCTCAGCAATATTTACGTATTCTTTTATCTAAATATTAGAAATGGCACATGATTCACAAGCCCACCCTCCTTTCTCTCAAAGAACACAACATCTCTATTGATTTTTAAAAAGAATTTTCAAACATGCATGGAGATGATGCATGTGAGATAAAAAAAACAAATCATGATGTGTGTCTAGAGAAAAAAAGTTGGAGGGATGCGAGAATAATAATTCTTACGTTGTATTTTATGTGATGTGGTGATAAGAGTTGTCTTCTTATTTTTACGTCAAATGCGAAATTGCAGATTATTTATTTTCGCTACAATCTATATTCTTAAGAAAAGATTAAATTTTTAAGCTCCTCAGCGATATTTACTATTTTTATCTGTTTGATCATGCTTCTCTCTCCTTGCTTATTTTGTTCGGAAGGTGTTCGTATTCTCATACTTCTGTTATTTAAAAAAAAAAAATATTTATGTTAAATTTACTAAATGCAAGAATAAGAATTATTGTAAAAATTGTATCATTTTTGCAGGGGCGGACCCAGTGTACTTCGGGGGGGGGGCAGCTGCCCCCCCTCGGATTTTGAGTTTTAGTGGAAATTTATCGGTTCCGACCGACTTTACCCCCTTTGGAATTTTTTTTGCCCCCTTTGGACGTTTGATTTGTAATTCGGGTTAAAATTGAAATAAATTTGTTGAATTTTGATTGGTAATTAGAATTATAAGTCAGAGAATCAGAAATTACAAGTCAAATCATTGGAAAGTATAAATTAAAGCATTATTTTTTATCGAGTACCCAATTGGTTAATGGATTTAAACCCGATTCGATTTTTTTTTGCCCCCCGACGAAAATCCTGGATCCGCCCCTGCATTTTTGTATCATTTTTTTTTTTTCTTAAAAAAATGCGGACTCGGAATAGTCATGGATCAGTACGCATCTGCTACAAAAGATTATAATTACATGTCAGAATATCCCAGCGGATATGAAAAATATCATTGATCAACCAACCAAAAGAACACTGAATTATATCTGTGCCAAAAGCATGGACAACAAAGGACGGTCCTTCATTAAATATGAACCATGTCTATCCAACAATTATACAAAGTGGTCCCACCTACCGTGCTAAACCGCGTGAGCATCTCAAGCGGCATCCTAATTTTTGTTGCCCTACACAAACATACAACTTAATGGGAAACACATCCCATCTACAAATTGCTACACGTACTCAGATTATACCACGAAGAAGTCGCACGGGAATACAAGCCCTTGATGGAAGCAAAGCGCTGATCTTGTTGTGCAATGAACGGTTGAGATGTATGGAGATATTCTCTGCTGCCATTAAATGGTCTGTTGAATCAGCTAATTTTTGTTTGAATGTATTTATTTCCTTAACCGAAAGTGGGAACGGTGGAGGGCAAACAAGGCAATTGTATTATTTGCTCCTTCCGGACTTCCGTAATTACGGATGGGTCCCATAGTTTACCAGATTTATCAAAAGGAATTTTTTGCAAATAGACCCTGCTAAATATCATTATTTCGTATGACCATGTGAAAATGAAACCCAGTGGCATTCATGGAGATGTGAATATTATATACTATTAATTAATACTATCGTATATATATATTGTTTAAAATTTCTCACTGAGAAATATAATTCGGTGATGTCCCTTTTGTCCTATTTATTATTTATTTTTTGGAGTGATGGAAAATGCAGAGTCTAATTATTGTACTGGTTTTGAGTTTTAATCATTGTGGGCAGTGGAGCTTTCATGAAATTTCTTTTTTCGAGATTATTTTCTTCGTGACAGATATTTAATTCATTTGTAAATTCTTCTCTTTAGCGCGAAAAGACATAAAAGCTTTTATTTTTTGTTTTTGTTTTCTAATTATGAATAAAACGTTCACGGTTCATATTATCTGTCGTTTGATGAATATTTTGTGAAAGCATTCGATTAACGTATTGAAATAAAATTAAATTTCAATTGATCAGAACAATCATCTATAAATGCTGTGTCTCGTTTTCAATAGAAAATTGCAACAATTTGTACAATTATGTGAGCCAATTGACAGGGGCGGATCCAGAATTTTCGTCAGGAGGGCAAAAAAATATCGAATCGGGTTTAAATACCTAATCGGGTTTAAATCCATTAACCAATTTAGTACTCGATAAAAAACAATAATTTAACTTATATTTTCCAATGCTTTGACTTGTAATTTCTGATGCTTTAACTTGTAATTTCTGATGCTTTAACTTATAATTCTAATTACTAATCAAAATTCAATAAATTTATTTCAATTTTAACTCTAAATTTAACCCGAATTACAAATCAAACGTCCAGAGGGGAAATTTTTTTTTCAGAAGGAGGCAAAGTCAGTCGGAACCGATAAATCTCCACTAAAACTTAAAATCTAGGGGGTCAACTACCCCCCTAGACACACCTGGGTCCGTCCCTACCAATTGAGCACGGGACAACTAATTTTTTATTATTAATAAAATAGATTTCCTTAGAAATAGAATTTTTCGACGATCTTGCTATTTTGTCAAGTTCATTTTAAAAATCCTGACTTGATTGTGTTGTTTGACAATTGACATATTGACAGAACGTCTATCAAATTTCATTTTAAATTAAACATCACTGATAATACACTAAAGATCTTAAAATTCTAAATTATAAAAACGGTTCAAAATTGTTACATTGATGATAAAAGTGCACTCAATGTCATTATTTTCATTTAAAAATATTTATATTGTGAATGTCACGTCTCTATATAAAATATTGAATGTTAATTTAACTCGCAATGATTGTTAAGATTTTTAACTAATCTCATTGAATGAATGTTGATAAAATTTATCTTGTATTTGACGTATATATTCAGAGGCGGAGCTACATTCAAGAAATGGGGTTCAATTGACTCCCATTTATTTTGAAATTTGTTGTATTATACACGATTTTCTATATAGTATAGGGTAAAATACTATAGATACGGTAATATTAACTCCCATTCGTAGCATGAAAATTTTATATGACTGACCTCCATTCATATTTGACCCACATAACTTGAAAATCTGGCTTCGCCCTGTATATATTAGCTGTATTACAATGTAGATATCTATATGTGAATTTTAAATATTTTTGGATAATGGTTAGAAAAACGGAACAACGAAAAAGGAATAAGAAAAAGTTATTCCATGTCACTTCTATAGCGTTCAACAAGGAATGTAATTTTTCTAAGTCCAATTACCTAAACGAATTCGGATCCCATTGATCCGACCCGCGAAGGGATCCGACAAAATAATTACCCATCGAAAGTCTCTCCCGTTAAGTAAAACAAAAGCATTAAACAAAAGAACAAAAACAGTTTGTTGATTTGATAAGAACCGGCGCATGACGTAGCTGTGTTTGTATTCCTTTGAAAGCAAAGGGAAAGCGAAAAGAAAACAGAAACGGAGAGGGAAAGAAAGAAAAGGAAAATAAAAAAAGAGAAAAAAAGATAAAGCAGAGAAAAACAACTGAAGCCGGCGCGCAGCTGAGGTGAGAAAGAGAAATAGAAACTTTTGTTGAAGCCGTGATTTCTCAGTTTTGCCCCTTTCCCTCTCTCTTTCTCTCTCTGCACGAACTTCATTCGGACAAACAAAAAAAGAAAGAGAGAAATAAACGCGGAGAAACTAGAAGCGAGGGAAGAAGAAAGATCTAATCTTTGCCACATTTCCAATTCTGCTCCGATCTCGGTCGGAATTCGTGGGGACTAGTTGCGTAGAGGATAGGGAGAAGAGAAGAAGCATCGAAGAGGAGAAGAGAGGGTTCTTTTCTCTCGAGTTTTGTAGTTTAGTGGATCTAAGAGGGAGACTATTCGTCGGATCTTTGCTAGGGTTTTTGATCAACTAATTGCCCATCTCCAGCTTCCCTATCGGCTGAGCCGCCCCGAGATCTAGCAAAAATGGTACTGCATTTTACAAATTTCTTCTTCCGAACATCTCTTAACTAGTTAGTTTTTGATTTAGTATTTTGGGGTTTATGGGGAAATTGATTTTCTGAAGTCTCGGTTTTGAGCAATCATGTTGTTGACGATACCATGCACGAATTAGCATCGTAGAAAATTATAAAGCTGTCAGCTTTTCCATTTCATTTTATTGTACTTCTTTATTCTGTTTCCTCTCTCTGGCATGTTATTTTTTACTCATTGCTTATCTTTTTGCCATATTCATGTAGTCTATTGAATCAGAAAAGCTTTCCCTGCCTTTTCCCTCTTTGTTCTTATGTTTCTGAAAAGGCAAGGAATCCATAGACCTTTGACCTTCCAATTAGTGTCACTTCCCGCATTATATCTTAATTGATGTCAGATGATTTTGATCATACCAATTTCACAGCTAAAAGGTTTAACAGTTTTTTAAGTTGACTCATACCAAACATTAGCTACTTATTTCCTTTTGATATTGATTTCTTCTTTCAATTATTAAGGCGGCTCAAGTCAATATTGCCGTGGGGTCGCAAGTTTGGGCTGAGGATCCTGACGAGGCATGGATTGATGGTGAAGTATTAGAGGTCAATGGTGATAGCATCAAGATCCAAGCCACCAATGGAAAGATGGTTAGTTATTTAGTTACTTCCCTTCAATTTTTATTTTTCTTACTGCAATGGGTTTTAATTGGCCTCCCAAAACTTGCCGAAAATTCTTGTATGTCTTTTTAGTTATTTAGTTATTACCCTTCGGTTTTTTATTTTCTTACTGCAATGCCGTTTTAATTGGTCTCCTTAAACCAGCCGAAAATTCTTATTCTTATGTTTCTAAATTACCATAACCACTCTTTCAATAAATTGTACCACCTGTATATATAAATACCTCTTTTTTATTTTTGATAAAAGTGGGGGCAAACTAACCTGCTTCATTGAAACATAATGTTTTTTTGGTACCAAATAGCTGGTACCAATTACATCATAGTCTCATATACCTCTTTGTTTGCTTGTACCGAGGTTCTTTTTACTTATATATTGATCATTTGAGCTGAGTAAGTCTGTCAGAAGAATCAAGCCTGAAGTAACCCTACTTTTCAGTTGTGTAGTGAATATACAGAATCTTCACTATTATAATTCTTTTTATGAGCCTGGTCATTACAAAATTTACCTGGTAAGTTTATGGAACTTAATGGACATTTTTTATCACAAATATATGCAGGTCACTGTTAAAATGTCTAGCGTACATCCGAAGGATCCTGAGGCGTCACCATGTGGGGTCGATGACATGACAAAGCTTGCATATTTGCATGCGCCAGGTGTTCTTCAAAACCTAAAATCTAGATTCGACATGAATGAAATTTACGTAAGTCATATTATCCTAACTTCTAACTAAATTGTTATTATGTTTTTACATGAGAAAAGTCCCTCCTATATTCACAATATTTAACCGCCACCCTTTAACCAGAATATTTCCCTAATTCAATGAAACACTCTTGAGTATAAGGGGCTTATTAGAATACTATAAAATAGAGATGCTTTTGGAAAGATTGCAGAATGATAGGTTTGTGACGGAGCTCTTAATATTCTCTTGTCAGAGAATTCACGATAGTTCTCAAACATCTGACTTTATTTTTGTAAAACCAGACATATACAGGAAACATATTGATAGCAGTGAATCCTTTCCGGAGGTTGCCACATTTATACGACACTCATATGATGGAACAGTATAAAGGTGCGACTTTTGGTGAGTTAAGCCCCCATCCCTTCGCTGTGGCTGATGCTGCTTTTAGGTACGCTTTTGGTACACTAGTGGATGTATGATCAAAGTATTCGTCAGTACAGCACATGCTGTAATTATAAGTCATGTTGAGATAAATGGAGCTGTCATCACAGATAATTACTCGAGGAAGGCTAGGGTAAAAGGGGAACACGTTTCACTATCAGGCTACCTAAAAACACTAGTGTGTCACCAATATGGTCTCAATTTAAATGTGTAATGGTCTGGTACTTTTATGGTTTGATTGGCATTTTTGTTGGGTATGTTGGATAAACAAATGGTAGCTTTATCGCTTGACATCAATTTTTGATAATGTTTTTATTTGTTGAAGATGAGTTAGAAATATTTGTTTGGTACCAGCAATGTCTTTAACTTGTACCTTTCTGGTTCCTTCCAGAATGATATAAAACAACAGCACCGGAGAAACAGTACTGTTGTAGCAATGTATTGATGGTCATAAACATTATTGGTATTCTGATGCAGATTTATGATAAACGATGGCAAAAGCCAATCGATTCTAGTAAGCGGAGAGAGCGGTGCTGGTAAAACAGAAAGCACAAAGATGATAATGCGTTACCTTGCTTACATGGGTGGTAAGCCAGCTGGTGAAGGCCGAACTGTTGAGCAACAAGTCTTGCAAGTGAGTTCTTTTTTTCCCTTTGTTTTTTACTTTCTCGATTGTAAACGAAATGTATAGGCGGTGGCTGGTGAGAGTGGATTACAATTGTGATTTATAGCGAAGAGAGCTTGTAGTCAATCTCTCTCCCCTTCTCTATTGAGAACTTTTGTATATCGCAAGGTTTTAAAATAGCAATTTGCGGTCTATTGCTAGGAGATTCTGAAAAAAGCTATAGCTGATAATGGCGGCTATCGTGGAAGCTCTCATTTATAGTGATTTTTATAAAAATATGTATATATATATATATAGAGAGAGAGAGAGAGAGAGAGAGAGAGAGATGGGCTATCATGCTTTGGGAAGTAAAGAGGGTGTTTTACTTCCCTCTCATATCTCCATTTTCAAAGCTTAAACAGTCGATCCGAACTTCTCAACATGATCTTCATATTGATATGTGCTTGGAGACCAAATTTTACATTTTTTGGAAATTTTTTACTATTTTTTTAGAATTTTTGAAAATAATTGTTTTTCTGATTTTTTATTATTTTTTATTTACTGACAAGCTGTGATTTTCAAAAAATTCTAAAAAAAAGTAAATTTTTTTCTAAAAATGTAAATTTGGTCTCCAAGCACATATCAATATGATTTGTATATATGTCAGTGCGTAACTGCAGTGGCTGCTGTGCAACAGTAGAAGTAATTGAAAATGATAATTGATATGCATTGGAGGTATAGTTATCCCAGTTTCTAGCTAATTAGGCTAAGTATTACGAGTAAATGATCAAGTTGGTTGGCAATTCTCAAATTTTATATTCATCCATTACTTTAAAAGTTAGCCTTCCTGACCTACTGTTTAGAGTTGACCACTAAAAGTAACCATAGAAAAAGGTTTGAACTTTTAGAATGCGTGTGGCAATACAGAGACGATTCATGCAAGATGCAAGAGAGAAAAAGTACAATTATAGAACTTTTGGTATAGGGTTTAGAGTCGGCTATAGTGGATAACGGGATAGCGGCTTTAGTGTTAGCTATTGTTGTATAGCTTCACTTGTCCAATTGTCTTAAACCGTGTCGCTTTTGGTGTCTAAAAAAAGCCGTAGCGGTGCAATAGCGGGCTATTTAAAACTATGGTATATTGCAAACTGTCTTGGAATACTGTGTTTTATTCCTTTTTTTTTTTGGTATTGCATTTTGATTTAGATTTTCATGGTCTTCCTTTTTTTCTCTGTCATTTATTACAGTCCAATCCAGTTTTAGAGGCATTTGGAAATGCAAAAACTGTAAGAAACAATAACTCGAGGTAAGCAGATAAAATATACTCCATTTCCTTTTTTTTGTTTTTTTTTCCATCTGTGTCCTCTTGAAGGTGGAGATTTGATCATTTCTCTAATTCCCCCTCCTCTCCCACAGTCGCTTTGGCAAGTTTGTTGAGATCCAGTTTGATAAGAATTTGAAGATATCCGGTGCTGCAGTTAGGACTTATTTGCTTGAGAGATCTCGGGTTTGCCAGATTTCTGATCCTGAGAGGAATTACCACTGTTTCTACATGCTTTGTGCGGCTCCACCTGAGGTATGTTTTTTTTTTTCTCTTTAACATATTCTTGTTTGTCTACTAGTAGCTTCACAACATGTCAGAAGCACAATCGCCTCCTAGGATGTGCTGTACTACTGATACAGACAAATTTGCACTAACCTTTACATGGTACTTTCTGACAGCATAAAGAGAAATACAAGTTACAAGACCCGAAAAGTTTTCATTATCTCAACCAATCAAATTGCTTCAAAATTGATGGATTGGATGAAACTAAAGAGTACTTGGAAACAAGAAAAGCTATGGACGTAGTCGGAATCAGCACAGAAGAGCAGGTTGAGACTAACCTATTTTCTTAAATTAATTATTTTCTAAAGTACCTTCTTTGCACGAAAAGAAAGCTTCCTCACTTATGCCCTTTTTCTAATTTTAGGAAGCAATCTTTCGGGTCGTGGCAGCTATTCTCCACTTGGGAAATATAGACTTTGTCGAGGCAGGAGAACCCGACTCTTCTAAGCCAAAAGACGAGAAATCATGGTTTCACTTGAAGATGGCAGCCGAACTCTTCATGTAAACTTCTCTGAGTCTACCTTTGTTTCTCTATTACTTATTTTTAAGTTTGAAATGTTGCTCATCATAGCAGTGTGTTGTAATTTTTTCTGTAACATACTTAATGAGAAGAACTTTTTTTTGAAACATTACTCAGGTGTGATGAGAAGGCACTTGAAGACTCCTTGTGCAAGCGTGTCATTGTGACTCGTGATGAGAACATCATTAAGAACCTGAACCCTGAAAATGCCGCACTCAGCAGAGATGCCTTGGCCAAGATTGTTTATTCTCGCCTATTTGATTGGTAAGCCTCATTCCCTTTGACGTGTCTTGAAACAACATTAAAATGCAAATGAGAAATATCTCATATGACTCAAAAGTCGTGGCAAATATCAACATATACCCACACTTCCTCTCTCTCGCTAATGGAGAAATAATACATTGTTTCAGGCTTGTGAATAAGATAAACAGCTCAATTGGTCAAGATCCCGACTCAAAGGTGTTGATAGGCGTTCTCGATATATACGGCTTCGAGAGCTTCAAAACAAACAGGTGCTTTCCTGGTACGCTTTTGTGCTGTCATCAAACAACAAGAACCTGCCCAAAACCTATCAGACCATATAATTCTCTCCACCCTTACCTTTTTAATTTTTTTTTGCCAATTGCAGTCTTTTTTAAGTATGAAATGAGTGCCATATAATAAATATGTAAAAGTGACAGCCCCATTATGGCTAACTAGGGTAATAGAAGTTCAATTCAGTGACCCTGAGTTAAAATAGGCTAGGTCTTATGTTTCATAACTCTTCATTTGATCAATTAGAGATTGGATTGGCATCTTGTCTTCATTGTCTACTAAAATTCAGGTTCTTAAATTGTGTTCTTCTGTTTATTAACATTCTCTTCAATTTCTGATAGTTTTGAGCAGTTTTGTATAAATTTGACAAATGAGAAGCTACAGCAACACTTCAATCAGGTTTGTTTGTTCAATTATCCAAATGTTAGCAACTGAAGAAATATAGAGTGCATGTATGCTCCATTTAAGATTTTTGTTTGTATATTTGCAGCATGTTTTCAAGATGGAGCAAGAAGAATATACAAAAGAGGAAATTAACTGGAGTTATATTGACTTTATTGATAACCAAGATATCCTTGATCTCATAGAGAAGGTTTGTCTCCATTAAATTCACGATTATTCTTTGTGAACTTGGGTTTGTGCTTAACCCCTTCAAATCCAGCAGACTTGAAAGAAGTATCTCTATTTTTGCTAAAAATATTGTATATTAGATTATTACTATTGACATCTTTGACTTTCATTTGTGCTTCAGAAACCTGGAGGGATTATTTCTCTTCTTGATGAGTGTTGGTGCGTCATTCTTAAAATTAAATCCTCAATACTCTTTTTTTTTTTAGTTGTATTTGTTTTATTTTTGCATATATTGAAATTTTAACCTGATTATTTTTGTAATCATGAATACAGTATGCTTCCAAGATCTACGCATGAAACATTTGCACAGAAGTTGTACACTACTTTTAAGAACCACAAGCGATTTGTCAAGCCAAAGCTGTCACGCACAGATTTCACTATTTGTCACTATGCTGGTGATGTAAGTGCTCTTTGTGCTTTCCTCTCGGTCAACATTTATTTGAGAAGAATTTGTAAAGTGCTACCAATTATCTGTAAATTTCTTTGCAGTGTCCTTACAATTTGTTTTTTTTTCAATATCTCTTTTAACTTCTAAAAAGTCGAGCATACTAAAGAACCGAGTTTCAAACTCTGCCGACCAAAATGATTTTTTTTTCTTGTTAATTAATTAAGAAGAGACATAATTAAAAATTGATCACATCTCTGGCTTATATTCAGGTAACATATCAGACGGACTTGTTTCTAGATAAGAACAAGGATTATGTGATTGCTGAGCATCAAGCAACGCTCAATGCCTCCCAATGCAGCTTTGTTTCTAGCCTATTTGCTCCTTCCGAGGACTCCTCGAAATCTTCAAAGTTCTCATCAATCGGTGCAAGATTTAAGGTTTGGCATACTCTTCCATGCTTTCAATGCATTATAGTTTATAAGACAACTGTAATGCGAAAGCTTGGCTTTTCTTTGGGAAACCTTTTCTCGACTGTGCCAAGTTCAGAATGAATATTTGACCATTTACCTAGTTATACCAATCTTGATCTGAGCAGCATGCATGCACTATATGCTGCATAAGGCAATGAGCTAGTATTACACTTCTGGAGTATCAAAATATGTGATATTTGGGTCTGAAACTGTTTCTTGAGTATTACACTTTTCTTTGAACTGAACAATTTGTTATGATTTGATGGCAGCAACAACTGCAAGCTCTTCTAGAAACACTGAGCACGACTGAACCGCACTACATTAGATGTGTGAAGCCCAACAATCTGCTGAAGCCATCTATTTTTGAAAATCAAAATGTCCTCCAGCAACTCAGATGTGGGGTAAGAACCAATAGGAATGAAAAATTAGCATCATAGAACAATCAATTGTAGGATTAACTGTTGATACGAAGTTGTAAATTGACGGTGCAGAATTTATTTCTTTTATGGTATCCTTTTTCTGGGCAACTTGTAACACATGGTTTGGGCTGTTTAAGGGTGTTATGGAGGCAATCAGGATCAGCTGTGCTGGTTATCCAACTCGAAGAACCTTTTATGAATTCATTGATCGTTTTGGCCTGCTTGCACCAGATGTTTTGACTGGAAGGTATGGCTTATTATTTTTAGTTTTTTATTTAAATGGGGCCCTCTATATCAGAATAAACCCAGAATGCTGAAATACAGCATGCATCTCTCGAAATGCCTGCAGTATCCTTAATGTGGATTAGTGGCGACTTGTAAATCAGAGTTGTTTGGGATAGTACTGTTATTTAGTTAAAAAACTGAAAGGGTTTAATATGAAACAAACCCCAATTTTTTTTAATATGAACCTACACTACAACCTTTTTGCTCGCATGTGAGTAATTGTTGCTTTGATTACTCTTTTGCAGTATGGATGAGATTGCTGCTGTAAAAACATTGTTAGAGAAGGCTAATCTTCAAGGCTATCAGGCAAGTTTTCCAGTATCTTTGACCATATTTTATTAATTTTTTTTTTGTTTCCAAACTGTTTATTACCATGGCTTCATATTATTGGTAGAAAACACATCGTAAATGTTAAATTTATACTAAATTATCCACATTTTAGGATCTAAACTCAGCAGAGAAATCAAATTTTTTTCAAAGCTGAGTAGTTATGGCAAGTCCCGAAGAAAGAGCAACAAAGCAAATGAATATTTGGAAAAGAATAAATTGTGAGCCAGTCACAAAAATGCCTCAAGTAAACAACAACAAGTGATGTAATATATTTCAAGGAATAAAGAGAGAATCATATAGAGTCATGTAAAAAAAAATTCCCACATTTTACATTTATTGTCAACTGTATCATTCTTTTCAATAATTCAGTAATACTGTGAAAAAAACAACAGATTGGAAAAACAAAAGTCTTTCTCCGTGCTGGCCAGATGGCGGAGCTAGATGCATCCAGAAATGAGGTTCTAGGAACAGCCGCTAGCCTAATACAAAGGAAGGTGCGCTCATACCTTGCCCGCAAGAGTTTTGTTTTTATCAGAAAAGCTGCTATTCAGATCCAGACGATTTGCAGAGGTATATGCACTTCTGAAAAATTAAGCTCGTCTTCTTTGAATGCTCGTATCTTTAATATTAGTATGGTATATGACATGTGTTTAAAAATTGTAATCCTTAAAGGGGAAAATGCAAGGAAAGTTTACAAAGACTTACGCAGAGAGGCAGCTTCTCTCAAGTTACAGACGTACTATCGGATGTACTATGCGCAGAAAAATTACAAACAGCTTGTTTCCTCTGCTATTGCTGTTCAATCTGGTCTTCGTGGTATGGTTGCTCGTAAAGAGCTCCTTTTCAGGCGCCAGAGGAAGGCCTCCATCATCATTCAGGTATCTTAAAAGAACACTAGAACAGAGAGGATCTCTCTCACTCTCTCTCTCTCTCTGGATGACAAACTTGCTCTTGTTTTACATCTGTTGTCTGTGAACTTGACCTTCTGGACAAATACACCTGTAAACTTATCAGTGACAGTGTATATCCATGGTAGGAACATTCAGTTTTAGTGGAATGATATTTCAAGATTGAGGGTTATTCATGCGAATTCATATCACCTAAGGTAACAGAATATTTCCGTTTAGATTCTGACCGTTCAATCAGAATCCACATGAATATTAAAGGAACCCGTGCATTCCATCTCAGACCAGATTCTGATCTGACGGTGCGAATCTAAACAGAAATATTCTGTTACCTCAGAGGATACGGACTCTTATTCTTGTCTTCCTCCGGATTATCAGAAGGCCTGTCAGACTGGATTCTGAAGAGGGAACTAGAAAAACCTAGTAATTCAAAAAGGAAATTACCACAAGATAAGGGGGTAGAAAAGATAACTTCCTTTTTTGTATTAACAAAATCGGAATGTCATCCTAGAAACTTCTTTAGAGCCAAATCTATCCCGAATTGTAATATGCATTTTTTTTACTAGCAGTTGTTACTATTCTAAAACGTAAACAACTCCAGCATTTAGATTATTGTAATGAAGTTTTCTCGTACAGAGTTTCTGCCGGCAATACTTGGCGCGATTACACTATTCAAGAACAAGGAAGGCTACACTTGCTACACAATGCGCCTGGAGAGGAAGAGTTGCAAGGAAAGAGCTTCGCAAGCTAAAAATGGTATGAAGTTCACCCTGTCTTTCTTTCTTTTTTCCTCCGTAGCTAGTTGGCCTTCTATATATCTCCTGGTAGTATGAATTTCTTTCATTAATTAAGAATACAAGCCACAGTGTACCATACTGGGTGGTATAGTAATCCTTGAAAAAATCGTACTGCATAGGGGTTGTACCTGTCTGATCATGGTACTTGTAAATCTATGTTGAACAGGGTTCAGTTGCATCAGTGCTGTGTTTTAATGTATGGTGTAAAACCGCAGCAAGCCACTCTTGATTTATGTTTTGATTTTCTATCTAATTCCTTTGCTTCGCTATCTTTTTAACTAGGCTGCAAAAGAAACCGGTGCATTGCAAGCTGCCAAAAACAAGCTGGAGAAAGAAGTTGAAGAACTTCGGTGGAAATATACCCTGGAAAAACAACTGCGTGTAAGTAAACAAAAGGAATATGTATATTTATGACCAGTTACTTCAATTGTATATGTAAATGCTCTGTCAGTAAATATTCTTAGGCACCCCCTGATTATTATACTTCAAATCAAAGAAAGTCCAAATTTCCCATAAGTTTTGTCACACTAAACTAAAAGTTTCCAACTTCAATTAAATAGCAATAGCAATGAATCTTTTATTTCACACGTATTCAGTCATCATGAAAACAATGCGATATAAGTGAACTCTATCTTCCATTTCTTTTATTGTGTAGGAAAAGTTGGCAGAGCAGAAAAAGGAAGAAACATCTAAGTTGCAAGCGGCACTGGAAGATGTGCAAGTGAAGTACAAAGAAACTAAAGAAGAGCTGGCAAAGGAGCGCGTGGCTGTGAAAAAGGCTGCTGAGGTTGAGCCTATTGTTAAAGAAGTACCTGTTATTGACACTGAACTCATGGATAAACTCCGAGATGAAAATGAGAACCTCAAGGTTGGTACATATGTTCTGTTGTATAATTCATAGGTGTGATAAATATTTAAATCAGTTGCCAAAAAAGCAACTGATTTAACTTAGTTGGTAGAAATCTTAACCAAAAACAAGTCGATCAAAACATATCATTTTGGCCTGGAATTTTTTATAAGAAGGTACCCTGCCATTACCCGATTATGATATAAGGTGTATATGGTGGTGTTGCCTGAATTGTTAATTGATGTTTTGAGTTATAGATCCCATAATTTCCTGCACTGCTTGTTTGATAGGCTTTGGTTGGTTCACTCGAGAAGAAGATAGATGAAGCAGAGAAGAAGTACGAAGAAACCAGCAAAATCAGTGAGGAGAGACTGAAAAAGGCAATTGATGCTGAGTCCAAAATTGATGACCTCAATAAGGCCATGCAAAGGTTCTTGTTTATTATTTTTCGTCATTTTCAAATTTTCATCTCAAGGAGGACAACATTCCGCCCCATTTTATGTTTTTATTTTTGACTCGATGTATGTTTTTTATTATCCAGGCTTAAGGAGAGGTTAGCAACTATAGAAACAGAGGATAAAATACTCAGGCAACAGGTCTTGAATCCACAACCAGTCAAAAGCATGTCAGAACACCTATCAATTCCAGTTACTCCAGAGCGACAGGTATTCCTACTATGATTTAACAATTTTGATTTTTTTTTTCTGACATGTATGCCCCTAAAATATTGAATTACTGATATCTATCGATAAAAAAGAGCAAATATTAACTCTTATTGCTGGTGAAATTTAACTGTGGGAATCTTAGGATAGAAGTTACATAAATAGAATTTCTCTTTTAATCATTGAGATTGATATGAATTATAAAACATGAAACCAACAAATTGGCTTGGCTGTATGTAGTTTTTTTTTTCTCTTTTTGAGCATGAGATGGGGGTCGCAGCCCACAAATCACCCCCAGTGCTTGGAGAACATGATAGTTAAATTCATACAACAAAGTTATGCAAAATTAAGAGAACATTAATCAACACATTTTAGTAGTTGTCCTTGTGGGATAAATGTTTTTTTTTTAAGGTATGAGTATGATTTCTTTCTTGTTATGTTCTGGCTTATTCATTTCTACATTTTCTGATACTTTGTCTTGTCTTCTTCTCCTTTCACTGTTCTTAGGTAGTAGCGAATGGTTTCCACGAGACTGTTGAGGAACCAAAGGTCAACACTAAACCATTTTTTGTTCTCTTGAGACTGAAAATTCATATTCTTTTATTTTATTCTTAATGGTGTTTTTTTCCTCTATCTATACAGGAGCCTCAGAGTGCACCTCCAGTTATGAAGGATCATGCAAATAACGAATCCAAGTTGAAGAGAACTTTCACAGAGAGGCAGCATGTATGTGTATCTTAACTTTTGCTTCTTCTTCTTCTTCTTGTTTTTTTTTGTGAAGGACCAAGAAGACAGTCTTTTCTGTTAAGTATAAGAAAAAACAGTTCAGGTAGGACATGTACAAAACAAATAAAAAAAATTCATTAATTTTCGAGGAAAATGCGCTAAAGGCTGGATGTTTAACTTTGTTTTGTAAGAACTAAGCTCCATGTACTTGCATCAGTTGCATAAAAATTTGTTTGGATTGGTTCTAATATAATTTGATTGGGCAGGAGACCGTTGATACGCTCATAAACTGTGTGGGTAAGAATCTTGGATTTAGCCAGGGCAAGCCAGTTGCAGCAGCTACCATTTACAAGTGCCTTCTGAACTGGAAGTCTTTTGAGGCAGAGAAAACAAGTGTTTTTGACCGCCTCATCCAGCTAATCGGCTCTGCCATTGAGGTAACTTTACTCTTTCAGTCTGCTTATTAGTCAACTTATACAATACAAATATTTGTGGATCTTTTTGTACTTTACAGAAAAATACACCCAATAACAAACTTGAAAAAAAAATAATCTACTGTGGTGATGGTATATACCAATAGAGGAGGGTTAAAATGCCTTGTGTCTTTCATGCCTCATCGTGCCTCGCATCCTTTATCTCTGTTTTCAAAGTCCAAACAGTCGATCCGAACCGCTCAACATGATCTCCCTATTTAAATGTGCTTGGACCAAATTTTATATTTTTCGGAAATTTTTTACTGTTTTTTAGATAGGTACAAAATCACTGTTTCTGGATGGTCCAGAAACAATGATTTTGTACCTATCTAAAAAACAGTAAAAAATTTCCGAAAAATATAAAATTTGGTCCAAGCACATTTAAATAGGGAGATCATGTTGAGCGGTTCGGATCGACTGTTTGGACTTTGAAAACAGAGATAAAGGATGCGAGGCACGATGAGGCATGAAAGACACAAGGCATTTGAACCTTTCTCATAACGATATTGAAATGGCGAGGGTTTGATGTGAATAATTTCTGTTCAAGGTAGAATATTGACATTTTACTTTGTGAATGTTATGTTTACAGAATGAGGAGAACACGGAGAATCTTTCCTATTGGCTGTCAAACACGTCATGCCTACTCTTTCTTCTTCAAAAGAGCCTGAAAGCTGCTGGCTCTGCGGGGTTGCCACCACGCAAAAAACCCCCACCTACATCTTTATTTGGCAGGATGGCTCAGGTAGGTCATTTTTTGCTTAATTTTTTATCCTTCTAGTGAGAATATAACCCTCTTAGAAAAGAAAAGTGTCATTTATTTGCATTTTTCCATTTCTTTTTTACTAGTCTGTGATCTATATCCTTCGAGGAAAATATTTGCACATATACAAGTAGTAAATAGTAACGTATTATTTTGTTTTGTTTGTTACGCAGAGCTTTAGGTCACCTTCTCTATCAAACATCAACTTTGAAGGGACAGAGTTTGTGCGTGTAGTGGAGGCCAAGTACCCTGCCTTGCTTTTCAAGCAGCAGCTAACGGCTTATGTCGAGAAAATATACGGGATTATTAGGGACAATATTAAAAAGGAGATTGCCCCCCTGATTTCATCATGCATTCAGGTCCATTATTAATATTTCTTAATTGCTATCTTGTTTGTCCTCTTAAACTTGCCTGTGCTTACCACAGATCTCTTTTGAATTTTTTCGATAAAAGGCAGATTTTATCTATA
Organism: Carex kokanica; assembly: GCA_025461125.1. Classification (NCBI taxonomy): domain Eukaryota; kingdom Viridiplantae; phylum Streptophyta; class Magnoliopsida; order Poales; family Cyperaceae; genus Carex; species Carex kokanica. The sequence continues at coordinate 553,143 of JAJGRX010000992.1, forward strand.
TTCACTTGTAATGTCTTACAGATTTTTAGATTCTTGGACACTGTAGTAAGAGTACATATAACTTTAAATAAGTTGCATGTGAGAGTTTACATAAATTGGAAATGAGATGCATACAGAAAGAAATTGGATAGCACAATAAAATGTCTGAATGCCAGACGTTTTGATTCCAAATGTATTGGTGTACTTCCACGTTGATATAGCATCTTAGATGTTATTTTATATGTAACTGATCAGATCCTTTTTTATTGTGTGAAGGCCCCTAGGACAATGAAGGCGAGCATGATACGTATTTCAGGTCGGTCGGCAGGGAATCAATCTCATCAGAGCAACCACTGGCAGAGCATTCTTGACACCCTTCATAATACTTTAAAGATGCTCCAAGATAATCATGTATCTTTCCTATGTTTTTCTTTGTACTTGTATATACATGAATTCGTTGACCATATCATTTCTTTTTTCCCGATAGTTCACTCGTATAACTATTATTCCTCTCTAGGTACCTCCTGTTCTGTGTCAGAAGATCTTTACCCAAATTTTCTCCTACATTAATGTCCAGCTATTCAATAGGTAATAAATTTTGGTAAATTTGATTTGAATTTGAATTTTTCTTTTTCTGTTGAACTTTACATGTGCATGTCTTCGGAGTTTCCGATTAAAAGAGAAAAAAAACTCTGAACAACTATACTCCTAGTTTTTTGTAACTGGCAACAATTGTCAATACAATATTGTTTCTCTATATGCAGCCTACTTCTTCGCCGCGAGTGCTGCTCCTTCAGCAATGGAGAATATGTCAAAGCTGGTCTTGCTGACCTGGAATTATGGTGTGCCAAGGCAAAATCTGAGGTAAATAGATAGCTAGTACACAGTATGGTTGATTTTTCATTAACAAACTAATCCATAAGAGGACTTTGCAAATCGTTAGCAATTTGGGTGACATCCTGATCTCTTTTTGTAGTATGCCGGTACTTCATGGGATGAACTGAAGCATATAAGACAAGCTGTTGGCTTCTTGGTACGTACCCGTTTACCTGTTATCATTTCTATAGATAAAACTGAATGAATGATCATATAAGAATGAAAAGAAAAGAGAGTTGAATAGTCTATATTGACTTGTTTTTCAGGTAATTTTCCAGAAGTACAGGATCTCATATGATGAGATTGTCAACGATTTATGTCCGGTAAGCAAATAGTTTTGATACCACCATTTCTTTAACTCTTTTTTGGTGTTACTTTTGTTATTGATGCAAATGGTGATGGTTTTGTGGCTGCAGATATTGAGTGTTCAACAACTTTATAGAATTTGCACCCAATACTGGGACGACAAGTACAATACCCAAAGTGTCTCGTCGAATGTAAGTTTTAAAAATCATATTTCATCTAAACATGAAACAAAGTGACAAGTAAAAATAAAAATTATTTAAGGCATATAACTAAATTACTTTGTTGGTGTTTCCCTCCTCTCAGGTTCTGGCTAGTATGCGGATACTAATGACAGAGGACTCAAATAATGCTGACAGCACCGCTTTCTTGCTGGATGACAACTCAAGGTATTACTCATTAAATTAGATATATACAGAAGCACCACTTGAACAAATCCTGTTTTCTCTATATTACCAAAAAAGGTGTATACTGCATCACTAAAACTTAGTTTCCTTGCATGATTATATGCCCCTAGCTAAGCAATAAGCATTTTGAATTTTTTTTTTATTTCTGTGACTTGACACCTCAAACCACTGCTTAATTGTCATCCGGATGTTTGTTTGTTTTTTTCAATTGCTCTTGCAGCATCCCCTTCTCAGTAGACGATATATCAAACTCTCTACAGGAAAAGGATTTTGTGGATGTTAAGCCAGCAGAGGAGCTTCTCGAGATTCCCACCTTCCAGTTTTTACAGGATTAGGGCTCGAGAAGCTGCACACTTTTTTCACACATTTCATTCTCATTGGTTTTACGACTTCATGTAAATCTTCTTTTTCGTTTGTTTTTTTTTTTCCTCTTTTTTGTTACATGTTCACTTGGTTCCTTGGTGCCGCCTATTTATTATCATTCCCTCCATCTTTTGCATGGTGTGTTATATTCTTTAAATTTGTTTTTTTGGGGGGGTTGGTTTAGATATGTAAAATTTTATAGGTAGGTGATATAGGGGTTGGGATAAGTTATATCCTGCCGGCTTGATTAGGCCGGTTGAGCATTCTTTGTAGGGAAGTTCTTTTGTTAGAGTTGAATTACCCAAGGGTGGTACGTTACATACAAATGCTGTATGCTTTGTAAAGCAAGAAATGATTGGATTTTGTTTTCATGAAGCAAGATGATAGTTATGTTTCATCCTTTGGGAACTCAATTATTCTTTTTTCAACTTTTTTGTGGTTGTATGAACTCGATAGTAAGACCAGCATTCGATTACATAATTTTGTTCAAGTATACATTTTATATCCTTCATTTGAGACACCTGACATAAGCCGAGACTCTTCAAAATGGCTTCACATTGCCAATGGTACGGAATCTTGTGCCGGTGGTGTCGAACCCTCACTCCATGAGGCTGCCATAGTTTTAAAAAATTAAATTAAAAAACAATGAAACTATGAAGTACAAGTTATACAACAATTTGAGTAACTTACATCGGTAGAAATCAATGAAATCTGATGTTGCTAATGTGACATCCAAAACAACGAACTAAAATGATTTGGTGACTGAGTTTGAGTCACTACAACTTCGTCAAATGCATTATCAATGTCTTGATGGGCATACTCACCACGAGGGGCTAACATCCTACATGCATAACATTTTCATTAATTTATCATCATACCAAACATGCATGTATTCATTGTACTATTTCGATTCATATCCAAACCCTAACCCTAAATGATTATTTAAACTACCTGTATTCATTAAATTATTATTTTTTCCCAACATAATCAAAACAGAAAGACAAATATTATTTACATCCATAAATAAATTTACACGCCAAATCCAAAATCTAACCCTAAATGAACATAAAAAACAATACACGCACATTCTTGTATTCACTAAATTAATTTATTTTGTAACATAATCAAAAGAAAAAAAAAGACAATTATTACTCACATCCATAAATAAATTTACACCACTTCAATTCATATTCAAATCCTAATTACAACCCTAACCCTAAATCAAAATAATCACAATTGTAGTTAATCAATTAATTTTAATAAACTACCTACATTACTAATTCTAACTCAAGTAGACTAAAGAAAATAAAATTAACTAAAATCTTAATTCTTAATTTAATAAAATTAAAATTTATATTACTCCTTTTGTCACATCTCAAATTCGGAGATGCAACAATTCCTATCGCGTCTATTTACCATTCAATATACATAACATAAGACATGGATCTTTTTATGCATTACCAATAGCATTCATTATTTGTTTTCACATCCCAATTTAATTACAATAATTATCTGATATTTTACAGTGAATGATGCTAGAGATATATTCTCTGCACTCTGTCAGATATAATAAACCCGAATCCCATACCTTTAGGTGGCCCTGCTGTCAATAATAATAAATTATTCCTCAGTGCTAATTGCCACTTAGGTTATTTGATTCGAAGAAAATCCATATTCAGAATGAAATCTCCGCACGAGAAACTATGAGTTCATTTCATAATGACGAATGCAAATGCTCAATAACAGTATTCAATTGAACGACAAAAATTACACAAATAAATCAGAACTCTAAGGATTCTATCAGAATAAATAGTTTGGATCAAAATCTTTTAAACCATAAAGTCTGGTAACGTTTGATTTCTTAACCTTACAATTTCTAGTCTGATAACACTGACAGATATCATAACATGTATATGTTGTGTTAGGGCTTATACTATTCTAACTGTCCTGACAATTTATTAACGAAATCAATACATAATCAATATTACAATGCCGTTATTATCCTGACAATTGGTTAACAGAAACAATACGAAATCGATATCACAATATTGTCATTATCGAAAAAAAAATCATTGATAAGACAGTTACCACAGTTCATTAGTCTTACAGTCACAATTCACATTTATTCAGTATCACCTATCCAACCGGTACTGGATTCAGTTGGGGCCATTCACCATATGCGCATAAGGGTCATGGAGTAAAGTCTAGTAGCTAGCTAGACTTTACGATATATTAATCCTTTTTCTCCACTATATGGAGGTTCAAGGATTACAGTATTCAATATTCAATCAATTCAGTCACTGTGGTCTCAATCAATCATTTGCAATAAGAATCAATCAATCGATTAACAATATCAACATGACAGTCAACAGTCTTACCTGTAATTCAGTTTCAATTGTATTGGGCTATGCATATGATGCAACAGTTCAATAAATGCAGTCAATCAAATATTCAAAATGCACAGTGAATTACGATTTAATTTCTAGTCATGAATCTCAGACTAATCCAATAACCCCGCACCTGATATCGTAGGGCAACAGGTGAGGTCGCTAACAGTTTGTTATTCCTGATCATTCTGTTTCCTCAGTCTTTCTCATAATTATGCCTATGTCAGAATAATATATATTCTGATCAATATTTATAGTTATCATCAATCCATGTTTAATTAATAACAGTACCCATTTAAATTAATGGCATCTTTTAATTAATTATTGTATCATTTCATTAATCCTTCCTAATTCAATTCAATTTCCATCCAATTAGTCTGAAAGTCCAACAGTCCAGTCTCCAAGCAATTAAGGTCCAAATCCATTTATTATCAACCATAACACAATTGAGCTACATCTGTTTATATCTTTTACAATTTAACATTTTCTGAACCAAGGCACACATTTTCAATCAACAAACAATTCTGAAAGCCAAGCTCAAGCCAAGCTCAAGCCACACGTTATTTTCCGTTTTTCAGTTAAACCCCTTTGACAAATTATTATTACTCAAGCGTTAACATTTAGCAACTTTTCCCTTGTTTATTTATGTTCTTTATGAATCAATCCCTAGAAATTCAAACAGGGGATTATACCTAGTGGTACCGATCGGTACTAGGGTCAAACCACATCTTAATATCACAAAACAAGAACACAAGGATATAATGTTTAATCTTTCTTTATCATAGAGTTATACTTTTACTGCTATAAGAAATCATCTTAGCCATTAATAATGGACTTGAGCAAGAACCAAAAATAAAGAAGAAAGGAAAGCAAAATACCACAATAATTGAATTATCGGCTTAGAGCTTTCTTTACACAAATCTTTCTCTAGCACTCATGCACGCACGAAGAGAGAGAGGAGAACACCACTCTGTTTTTTTTTTTTCACTTTTCCTTTCTTTCTCTTTTCTTTTCTGATTATATTTGGTTTGTTGTTTTTGTTTATTTTTTTTTTCTTTCTACACCGATGATAAAGAAGGCCCTTTAATTGAATTAAGGGGTTAGGCATTCACTATTGACCACGTGGCCATAGTGCCACGTTGGTGACTCCTTTTATTTTCTTTAATTTTGTTCTGTTATATTGTTAACCCTTAAATTTCCAAAATTCGCAAATCAGTCCAAGATGATAAAAAGAAGAAGTTCATATGCTTCATCGGTAATTAATCTGATTCCTATGTCAAACGTTCGAATATTCACTTCCAATATTTTAGAAAATTGAATCAATATAACATACTTTTATGTCATTTAAACAGTAATTATAAATAATTAATTTTATGTTTCACTTTAATATTACTTACATGAAAAACACCTCCAAACATTTCATGTATTACCTTCGGTCATTAATTTCATATATGTATTTTGCATAATGTTACATATATGAATCTATAAAATCGGCCAAGTCAGAGATGAAGTCCGAATATATTAAATATTGCATATTGCATATATTAAGAAATCGGCCAAGTCAGAGATAGCAATTTTTTGTTAATTTTTTTCTTAATTAGTGTAAGCATTAGTTGGATTGTTCAAACAAAACATACACTAAAAAAAATATACACTAAAAAAAACATACATAAATTAATTCTCGTCTTCTCTGCTTCTAGTCTTAAAGAATCTCGAGTTGCTAAATTTGTTGAATTTTTTAGTCTTCCGTTTAGGAGCCACTACTGATGGCGACCCTTAATCTCCTAAGTTGCGACCGTCTATGATTATGGATTCAAGCGAGTGGTAACGTCCGGCTATAACATCTTCGGCAGTCGCTGGAGGAACTTGGACCTCTGGATTCATCGGACAACGGTCTGAATTATCATCGCTGATATCGATGCATTTTAGATCAAATGGAAGTCCGGCTTTCTCGACCATGGCTCTAAACAGTGCGATGTGGCCGAGATCGTTTAGAGTATCGCGACAATGTTCAAGTGTTAGAAGTCCGTAAGCTTTCTGTCCAGATGTCTTCACCATACTAATTCCTTTCGCTGTGTTTTTCAACTGGCGGAATCTCTACAAGAAAAAAGAAAATGAAATGAAGTACTAACAAGAAGTCCATAAATAAAATGAATTGAGGTCCAAAATTAAAATAAATAAAATACTTACAGTACGAGCTTGGACCATGGCATCTGAGACATACCCGAGATCTCCTACGTCTCCTTCCGGTGCTGGCACTGACTGGCTCAGAATTTCTTCGTTGTTTTGAGCTGGATAAACTGTTGGCATGCCATTTTTAAAGAACCAATCCATATACTCGGGATACCTGCAAATAAAATTTTACATTAATTAACACTTTAGTAAATAATTAATCAATCCTTCCAAATTCTAAATTACCTATCAATATCATAAGGTCTATCCTCTCCAGCTGGAATAGGTGATGCCGTGATATAATATGCAAATTGCATGGTCCAGTCCGTAGAGAGTTCGTCATCATACTCCAAACCATTTCCACGGTTCCAATCGCGAAGGTCTTCAAGATATGCAAAGGATGGTGGAGCCGGCGGAGGAACTGTCTGAAATAATCTGAACTGTCGCAAAACCCTCTCAGGACAGTGAATTTCTACCTCCCAGAAATGGATGCACCACAAGCGACATGTAAACAAAGCCTGGTCTCTTATCCCGCGCCAAGGTAGATGCTGGTAGTAACTCGCATACGGCATCCAATTGACAACATCCACCTTCAAACGCTCAAATTGATTTCGAAATTGCAATGTGCCTAAGTTGTAAATACATGTTGATTACATATTGAATCAAAACTAAATTATATTGAACACATAATATTTACTAATAAGATTTACCTCTCACAGGGTTGCCATCCCATTCGTGCGGAATAGTCCATTTTGCTCCAAAAGGCAGTCTCTCTAGTATGATTTCGCCGCCAAATGGTAAATCATTTTTGGGTTTGGACCGGCCTATAGGAAACCGAGTCCAAGACCACATCTGGAGTAGTAGTAATGGGCCATTAATCGAAGCTGTTGACAGTCTGCAAGCCCTGGACAACTCACGATACAGGCAGGCAAGCACAGCACCTCCCCAATTGTAGTCTTCATCTCGAGGTCTCAAATTCTCTAAGAACTGTAAGTACATTATCGGAACAGAACTTGAATTCGCATCAGGAAACATTACAGATCCGAACAAGTCCATGCAATATGCTCGTGTGTATCGGTTGATTGTCTCATGGTTAGTGAACTGTGTCAATTCCATACCAAAGTTGTCCTTCAACCATTTAAGACGCATATGGTATTTTGATTTTCTTATTTTCTCGTTAGGTTCGCCTTTGTGCAACACCTTTGTATAAAAAAATTCTTTCCCACTATCTTCGTAACCATTATACACTTCATGTCCTAGGCAGTCTTCGATCAATTGTGACCAATTATCATCGGTATGTCCGGAAATAACCCTCCCTGTAAACATAAATGTTAGATAAACATATATTTTTATTAAATTTAAATTAATAACAAAAGTGTAAATTAATAACAAAAAATATTTTACCGGTCACAGGTAAACCCCACAGACAGCTGACATCTTCCAATGTCACTGTGCACTCTCCCACCGGAAGATGAAAAGTATTCGTCTCGGGCCTCCACCTCTCAACGAGAGCAGTGATCAATCCTTTGTCAATATGACAACGAGTCACCTTAGTCATCTGATACAAGCCTAAATTGACCAAACCTTGTTTTATCTGAGGTTTGTAATTAACGCCCATTTGACGAGGACCAGGACGCAATGCATAACTAGGCTGCAACGATAATTGTCATGCAAAAAAAATTTAACCACAAAAATTAAATCTAACTTACATGTTCATCCGTAATTTTAAATCCAAATAAAAATTAAACAAATACCGTCGTATTCGCCGCAAATAATTTGTGCTGTTCTTCAGGCAATTGCAATAAGGCTTGGGAGGGCTGTTCATCATCCATTTTGCACACAATATCAATAAAATTACAAATTAAAACAAATACATACAAAAAAAAATACATATCAAGAAATTGGCCGAATTGGATTAATGCATGCATAGACGAATTGGCCGGATTAGAATAATGTAAAAATGTAAAAATTCAAAAATGTAAAAATTACATGAATTTTTACTTGGCATAAATAAATTGGCCGAATTCTAAAATTCATATGCTCCTCTGACTTGGACGAATTACATAAATTACAAAATAAATACATGCAAACTCAATTAGTTAACTTGTACATAAATAACTAAATTCTACAATTAGTTAAATAAAACTAAAAAAAGCCTAAATTACACTAAAAAAAACTAAATTATTCTACATGTATTAAAATAAATTTTATAAATTAAATTACTCTACATGCAAACTTACTAAAATTACTAAAACTAAATTACTCTACATTTATTAAATTATAATTCTACAATTACTAAAATTACAATAAAATAAAAAAATTCATGACCTAATTTATTCTACATACAAAATAAATAAATTATACAATTAATTAAATTACACTAAAAAAAATCTAAATTACACTAAAAAAACTAAATTATTTCTACATTTATTAAAATAAATTTTATGAACTAAAACTACTCTACATGCAAACTAAATTTCTTGAGAATTACTAAAATTATACTAAAAAAACCTAAATTACCGTAACAAAATTAAATCATTCTACAATTTATTCTACATGCAAAGTACATAATTCTACAATTACCACAATTCTACGATAACTAAAATTCGGATTATTTATTAAAAAAAAAAAATTTAACCACATACCTCACGAAAATTGTAGATTTGAAGTTCTTCTCGTTCTCCTCTCAAAATTATACTGAAATATGTAATTAGAATTAAAAAGAATGAAATTTTGAGAGTTGGAAAAAAAAAAAGATTTGGTTCAGGTGGGAAGAAAGAAGAGAGGAAGGAAAGAAAAAATGAGAAGAATGGAAGGAGCCAGGGGGTTCTCGGGTTGATAAAAAAAATGAGAGACCGAATAGGCATTTCGGTGCCAAGTAGAAAAAAAATGAGAACCGAAATAACAATTCGGTCTCCAGCCCATTTCGATTTTCTGTGACAACTCTGCGGAAAAAGTGTGAAAACGGGAGGGAACGAAATGTCAATTCGGTCTCAAAGAAAAAAAAAAAAAAAAAACCGAATTGGGATCTCGATTCTTATGATTTTTGTAAAAACCAAAGTAATCATGTTGGTTTGCTAATTTTTTTTTTTAATTATGGTGTTTTAAAAAATTTCTCTCTTGTGCGTCCTATTTGAGGTGCGTAGATCTAATCTACGTACCTGCTATGTTTCAAGTTTTTTTAAATGCTAAGAAAATTTTTTTGGCTAGGTTGGTACCTTCTTTGATGTATTTTGCGGGATAAGGCTTTGCTGTGTAGCCTCTTGTTTTTTACATTGGTCTGGCCTGGCCTCCTTGGGCCCTGGATAGGAAGGAAATAAACAAACGTTGTTTTCCCTATTATTGTAACATGGCTTTTAAACTTTTAATGAAAGAGTGGTACTAGAATACCACTACGTAGAAAAAAAAATTGTAATAAAATTACCAAATTAAATTTGTTCATAAACAACAATTCTGCATTAGAATTAAAAAAATCAACAATTAAACTAATAATATAATGAAGTATTAGTTTTATACTTTTCTACTGAAACTAATGCTTCAACTAAACTCTAGAAACAATTAACTAAAAATCCTTCAAGCTAATTACAATTTGTACAGTTTACAACAACTAAAGGATATTAATAAATAACTAAAGTTGAATGCCATAATTAACAGCAATACAATTAAAAATTGTAGCAAATTTACACAACTCAAACCACTTCATACGATACCAGTAATACTTTGCTTGGGAAAAAAATACCTGAATATGACGAAAATCACCTTGTGCTGATGTTGCCGCTGTGTCACCAGCCCCTATACAATAAGGAAAATAGGTTAAGCAAGGCAAGGAGAGAGAAAGGCTAGAGTGGTGGTCTAGGGAGGAGAGCAGAGGAAGAAGAGGGTCTTGTGTGGTCAGAGATTAGGAAACATGTTGGAACTTGAGTGAAGATAGATGAGATGTCAGGAGTGAAAATAGTAGGTGTCGGCCAGCATCTCATTAAAAAGGTGGGACTCTGACATCGTTAGTTGTTGCGTTGAATAAGTTCATTGCTGGAAAGGCTTAACATGACAAAGCATGCTTCATGGATTTGCTTTTGTTCATTGAAACAAGAATCATTATTCATAAACCAAATATTTGGTCATTGTCCATCATTATTCATAGCTCTACTAATGATTTACATGAGATTAATTTGACAAAAGTGAAAATTCTAGAAATACTAAGCAAACTCGAGTTTGCATTGCAAAATATCAAATAATGAAGTTCCCAGGGGAAATATCAGAAGTTTGATAGATGCATGATCAATATATCTAGAATTCTAGATAGATATGTTTACTAAACCATCCACATAAGAAGAAAATAATTTAAATTAGAGTGGGATCCACCTGAAGGAGTATCCTGAGTTATGGTTCCTCTTTGTCCAGTTGAAACTATTGTATCACTTCCAGATGGGGCATTTGTCTCCAAATTCCTTGGAACGATTCCCTGCGGGGCCATCTCTGCCGGTGATCTGTCAGAGACCTCATCTTCCCTGTAATTCAGATCCATCTGCTGGGCCTCCATTTGTTCCTCTCCATGAGTATCTATCTCAGCTGTTCCACTCACAACAGTTTCTCTTTGACCATTTGAAACTATTGTATCACTTCCAGATGGGGCATGTGTCTCCAAATTCCTTGGAACGCTTTCCTGAGGGGCCATCTCTGCCGGTGATCTGTCTGAGACCTCATCTTCCCTGTAGTTCAGATCCATCTGCTGGGCCTCCATTTGTTCCTCTCCATGAGTATCTATCTCAGCTGTTCCACTCACAAGTGGGACCGTCTCGACCTCAATTTTACATGCCTCAATCGATTGGTCAGCCTTCTGCTGCATGTTTCTCCGCTTCTTCAGTGGTGCCTCATCTGTAATTTGGTGGACAGGTGGGGCCAGCTCCATAGAGAGCTCATCATGAATTTCAAGTGCCAACGACTCATGGATGAGTGGTAATGGAGGTGGAGAAGGTGGTAGGTTGAGGTTTCCACATCCAGATTCTGGTATCAGCAAATGAACCGCCAGCTCTGGTGAAGGAGAAGCCGCCTGAGACTCAGAAAGGGCTTCGTCAAGAGTTTCAATTTTCACCGGAGCCGAGTGTGCTTCGTTGTCATTTTCCATTGGCTTGGTTCCAGCGGCAGTTGTCTGCGACTTCGAATCTAACGGACTCAAGAATGGAGGTTAATTTTTTAAAATGAAATTGTGGAATGTGATTGATATGGGAATTGGGATCGGAGCTTACGCCAAGAAACAAGGGGTTTTAGGCCTTTTTTTTTTAAAAGAAAGGGACCAAGGGTTTTGGAAGCACGAATAATTGGTCGGATGAAGGAAACTAGCAGGGACGCCATAGTATGCGGCGGCCACACCGGGAAAAAAAAAAAAAAAAAAAAAAAACTAACTAACTGGAAACCACGGTATACGGCGTCGATTTTTTTTTTTTTAATATCCAACGTTAAATAAAAAATATCAAATATATCCAGTAAAACTGAGTATTTTAAAAATGTCTAAACTGATCATTTGTTGATCGATTGAAATAAAAATACGGACCAGTCATTTTTTAACCGGTCAGGTATTTTTTTTTAAAATATTCGATCATATATTCTTATTTTATAAACCTTCAGATGAAACAAATAATTCTTGATGGTGTAAGTGTTTGGAGCTTTTGCCTCACTGGAAATAAAATAAATAATTAGTGATCTTCAATATAAAGAAAGTTCATCTAAACAAGATATGACTAGTATCGTGCCCGTGCGTTGCAACGGAATATATGATAAGATAACAAAAATAAATTATCATACAAAATGTCAAATTTTCATAAAAAACAAAATTAGAAATATATTCTAGATTTATAACAGTAATATGTATAGAAATAAGGAAGTAGATAAATAAGGAAGTGAATAAAAAATTAATTTGCATTGTGATCCACCGTACAGAAAATTTCAATTGGAGAGGGAGAAATAAGGAAACAAATAAATAAGGAAACGGATAATTATATCGCTAAATTTTAGAGTCTGTTTAATTTTAATTGTAACGCATCGTGTGACGGTATGTGTGGTGAGTATGTTTGTAGCTAAATTTAAACTTCTACACATAAAACAGATGCATTTAATCAAAAGAATATAGATTATGTGATTTGAGAGCTAAGATTAAATCCAAAAATTAATCTTTCAATCGTAGCCGTTGATGGATCGGACACCCAACATGCTTAATAATGGAATAGAGATATCTAGAGAGAATTGAAGTAAGGACATATATGTCCATATAAATACAAAATCTGAATTTGTTTTGTTAATAAAAAAAATTGTAGTGTCAATATCATCACCGGTGTTACAGGCCTGAGCCGAATTGGCTCGGATTTTGATTGTACATTATGGAGATAAACTCAAACGGTACGTTAATGCAGCGGATGCGGATTCCTTGCACCTGTGTTGATGATTAATTTCTATTTAATATAACTAGTGTTCAAAATGCCCATTACTTTCAACTCCACTATTTCTTTTTTTGTTGTTTACCCTCCTGTAATTTGCCATTCAACAATAAACTTCCATATATGCACAATACAAGAATTTTAGCTGAAAGAAGTTAAACTAAACAAAGATTTTGATCGCTTAAACATTCACTACCTAGCTAGCAGATCAGGCTACAAGGCTTCAAAATTGAACTTCTGGCTGTAACCAGTACCATATAATATATAGAGTAAACAAAACTTACACATGCTAACCACAGAAGACTTTACATAATTTAAATAAAAAGAAAATTAGACTCTATATTCATCACCACAATCGCCAATTATGGTCGTGAGATCTCTCCCTCTCTTTGAGACTTCATTAATGCAATTGAAGTCTTCTTCATCCAATTAAAGTGAGAAAATCGCAGCTGTATCGGTTATATGTTCAGAAAGACCCAATCTCACACCCACCATTGATCCTGTCACACTTGGCTATTTGCGCAGCAACCCAACCAATCAACCAAATCAACACAATTAAATTGAAATATCACAGTAGCAACACACATGACATCTTATTTTAAAGTTATCAACTAAGATTAGTAATAAAAGTAGAGTGAGGCTATGGTAATATGCATATTACGAATTGACCCGTACTAAGGATCCATATCTCTATTTTCAAATTTCAAACATCTTATCCGAATCATTACAAATAATCTCCATATGAAAATATACTTGAAGCCCGAATTTTATATTTTTTCAATTTTTTTTACATTTTTTAGATGGGTCGAAAATCACTTGATCTGAAGTTTCTGGACTATCCAAAAGTAGTGATTTTCTACCTATTTAAATAAAATTTTAGAAAAATGTAAATTTTGATCTCTAAGTACATTTTCATATGGAGATCATGTTTAACGGTTCGGATCGATTGTTTAAACTTTGAAAATAGAGTTGTGAGTCCATAGCATGGGTCGATCAGTAATATGCATACCACCATAGTCTCACTCAAAGAAGTATCATATGCAAGTATAATCTATGATTCTGAATGGAGGTAGGGGCCTTTTTGACAAAATAGGAGAGGCAAGTCAAGTGAAAAGTGTAAAATTAACTGTAAGATGTCAAGTGTTAATATAAATAGATGAAAGGTACTTGATCAAGAACATATCTGACAGCTACAGTAGGGATTGAGACCATATGCTTAGTTGCTACCTTCTTTAGCGCTTGAAGCAGTGTTTGGAACATGCAGTGTTTGGACCTGACCCTGCAGTAACTTAGAAGTTAATTTATTGCAAATTTTAAAGAAAATTCACAAGTAAAATTTAAATATACCTCGCCCCTATCAGGGTGGAGCTCAGCGGCCCGTGCGTGACCTGCCTCGAACACCTCATTCACTGTCGCAGCATCTTGTACCGTCCGAAAGCAATCCTCGTCACCACTGTAGGGTCGAAAAATATCCTCCGAGTCATCGATGGCATCGATGTGATCCGTAGTCGGGCAACCAGTGCAGATCAGCAGTCTGTCAAGACGAGACTTGTACCCCGCTGCGCACACCATGGGGCAATTATGTTTCAGAAGAACTTTCCCCATCCTCTTCCACCCACTCGTCATTGCCATCTGTGCCGCGATCACGCAACTCTTTAGGTTCATCAATGACTACAAAAAAAAAAAGAACACACTATTGTTAAAATGAATAAAAAAACATAACTCTTTTCAATTTCTTATAAATAATTTTTTCTTACCATGCATGCCATCGGTAAGCCGGCGGGAATGAGTCCATGCACACTTCCTCTCTGATCTCTCGGCATAGGGACCCGTTCATTTATGTTGTCTGCGATACACCCCTCTAAGTATATGGTGTAAGCGCAGTTCTCAACATACCACTCTCTGTAAGGCCTGCATGCATTAAATAAATGTCAGATATGGTACAATCAGAACAATTTAATAGATAATTAATTTTATTAGTGATTTCATACCTGGGACGCTGCTGCATAAGATCATCAGAGCCAGCTAGAGGAGGATCCGGGGCATATGCCCTCGCCACGTAATCTGTATGGGTCGATCTCCAGTCCTTGCCGCTCGTGGTGTCCTTTGCACTATGGAGCTGCCTCCACACGGTCTCGGAGATAGGCTCGGGAGGTGGACACTGCTGACGGAGACCAAACTGTCTCATCACCCGTCCAGGGTAATAGTGCTCAATAACCTGGAAATATACGAGAGGTACCTCAGCAAGCCAGTAATGTCGATGCTCCCGACATCGGTCTGGTAGTAGCTGCATCATGGACCTCCATGACCCGTTTGTTAGCTCGACCCTCTGCTCGTAGGGCTCCCAAGTCACCCAATCAGGATCATCTCTGAGAAGCTCGATCTGCTGACGGTAATAAGTAATGCCAGCAGTGGTACCATGCACGGTGCCGATGAACATGTGCTTGCAGCAATACTGAGCCCCGTATGCGGGGCAATTCTCACAATCAGGCTCACCCCAGCTTGGAATGTCGGATGGGGTTTTTGGCCGTGGCCGGGCTATTGGGAATCGCGCGTACGACCAATGTAGAAGCAACATGCAAGGGCCAATAAAAGTCCTGGTACTCTTCTGGCAAGCCATGCAGAGACCCCTATACAGTGTTGACATTAGGTGAAGTAGTAAAAAATAGTACCTATCTAAGAAAATAGTAAAAAAAAAAAAAAATAGTACCTATACAAACACGCCAGGACTGCAGCACCCCAATTGTACTTGCCCGCAGTCGTCAAATCCCGCAAGAATGGGAGAAAACAGAGTCTCACACCATCTCCCAACGAATCCGGAAACATCCTGCACGTAAAAAGCTCCAGAATAAATGCCCGGGTGTACTGGGCAACTTGTGTAGCGTCGGCATCATTTGCCAAATGGTCAAACCTCGATCTCAACTTCCCTAAATTGATGACATTTTGTGAAGTCACCACTTTCTCCCCGCGAGTCCTCGTCTTTGCCAACTCCTCTGCCGGATATCCTAGCAGCTCGAGGCACAACCCCCGATTATCTCCGTACTCCACGCCCGTCACGGGCTCTCCAGTAATCGGCAATCCCCACAGACAACTAACATCCTGTAAGGTCACTGTCATCTCAGCATGCGGCAAGTGAAAAGAATGGGTCTCGGGGCGCCATCGCTCAATCAGACCCGCAAACAGGCCCCCGTCATGTCTGTGGTCTGACATGGTGGCTAGCTGGTAAAGACCCATCTGCCTCAATGTGCCAGCCATCTTCTTGTGATATTTAATTTTCATCAAGTTATGTCGTGTTGTCGTCATATCTGCGCACTGCATTTAATTTAAACAAAAAAAATATTTGAATGTTTATAAATAAAAAAATATTATTATACAAACTATTAAATTTAATACAATATTATCAAATTTAATCTTACCCCATCAGCTGCATCTGATATCACATGCTCCCTGTTCAGGAACCAGAGCATGTCGCTGACCCTGTCTTTTCTAACCCTGTCCCCCACAACATCAGACCAGGGACGGTGTGCATGTTGAGACATCTGAGTGGGGGTCTCTATCGGCTGCTGACGACTAGAAGATGCCATACTGTGCAATTTTGTAAAGTTCGAAATTAATTTGAGACTATTGGTACAATTTTGATAACATTTGACACAATTTTGGTAATATTTAGAACTATTTTGGTAAACAAATTTGGCAAAATTTTGGTACAATTTTGATATAACTTGGCACAATCTTAGCACCAATTTGGTACTATTTTGACACAATTTTGGTAACATTTGACACTATTTTGGTACCATTTTTACACAATTTTGGTAACATTTGGCAAAATTTTGGTCCAATTTTGATTAAATTTTGCACAATTTATGTATGGCACTATTTTGGTAGCGTTTGGCACAATTTTGGCACCATTTTGGTACTATTTTGGTTAAATTTGGCACCATTTTGTTATTTTTTGTAATTATGGTTTCTAATAAAAATCCGCATTTGAGGTGCGTAGATCTAGTCAGCGTAACTACTATGTTTCGAGTTTTTAAAAAGGCCGGCAACATTTGAATTTTTATTTATTTTTTAAATGCTAAGAAAAAAAATTCAACTAGGTTGGTACCTCTTTTGATGTATTTTGCGGGATAGGGCTTTGCTGTGTAGGCTCTTGTTTTTTACATTAGTTTGGTCTTGCCTCCTTGGGCCCTGGATAAGAGGGAAATAAACAAACGTTGTTGTCGCTATTATTGTACAAGGTTTTTAAACTTTTAATGCAAAACTAGTGGTACTATAATACCAATACTTGGAAAAAAAAATTGTAATAAAATTACCAAATTAAATTTGTTCATAAACAACAATTCTGCATTAGAATTCAAAAAATCAACAATTAAACTAATAATAGAATGAATGATTAGTTATAATTAGTTAAACTCTAGAAACAATAAACTCAAAAAGTAAAACAAATCCTTTAAGCTAACTACAATTTATACAGTTGACAACAACTAAAGGATATTAATAAATGACTAAAATTGAATGCCATAATTAACAACAATATATGTCCATACTCTTACAATTAAAAATTGTACCAAATTTACACAACTCAAACCACTTCATACAATATCAGTATGACTAGAGGCTTGGGAAAAAAACTACCTGAATACGACGAACATCACCTTGTGCTGAAGCTGCAGCTGTGTCACCAGCCCCTAACAAATAAGGAAACTAGGTTCAGCGAGGCAAGGAGAGAGAAAGGCTAGAGTGGTGGTCCAGGGAGGAGATCAGAGGAAGAAGAGGGTCTTGTGGGGTCAGAGTTTAGGAAACATGTCAGGAGTGAAAAATAGTAGGTGGCAGCCAGGATCTGATTAAAAAGGTGGACTCTGACATTGTTACTTGTTGCATTGAACAAGTTCATTGCTGGAAAGGCTTAACATGACAAAGCACGCTTCATGGATTTGCTTTTGTCCATTGAAACAAGAATAATTATTCATATACCAAATATTTGGTCATTAACAATTTCCTCATCAAAATTTCGAATTTGATATTTCCCCTTTCAAAGACAATAACATTCAATGTCTCTATTTTCAAGTTCAATTGAGTTATTTTCATCTATATAATTCATCAGCTAACCTTTACAGATACCAAAGTTACCATGACACCATCATCCCCAAATGATGCAGGGTTATACCAAAGTCTTATGTGGCTTTTATTTTCTCTCCACGTCTTCTCTCTCTCCCCCTGATAACTCTCTGTTCCATGCCACTCTCCCAACAAATAACTGTGGTCTTGCCAAAGAACAGACTAAGTATTGCTAGGTTATTTAACACCATCAATGAAAGCCAGGACATAAAGAGTTTGCATCGTATTACCTTACAGATGATCAAGGTTCATAGCCACTTGTAACAAACAACTTTGGCAATCATATTACAATATGCCTGAATGCTAAACTTCCACAAATGTGTTATCACTATTTCTCTCAATGTACTTGAGCACTGAATTTCTCTCAATGCACTATCACTAAAACTTTACAATTGTATAGTTTTGCTGAAAACATGATAAAGATAGTATTAATAGAATTTTCATCATGAATTAGTTGACACCCAAAGATTTCATCAGAAAGCCTGCTCGAGTATGCATAAGTACCGTCAAAGCAATAACAGGAACATGTACTTGAAGTCAGGCTTATAATTAACTTTGAGGTTTTGCAAAAGTAACCAAAGATTCCAATTTTGTGGTACGAGGCAGAGGAAGAAGAAATGATGAGAGAAGGCCTAAAAAAGCATTAAGTGATGATTTAGCAAGGGAGGAGAATCTAGAGGCCAACTAACAATCATAGTTCTATTAATGATTTATATGAGATTAATTTGATTAAAGTGAAAATTTTAGAAATACTAAGCAAACTCGAGTTTGCATTGCGAAATATCAAATAATGAAGTTCCCAGGGGAAATATCAGAAGTTTGATAGATGCATGATCAATATATGTAGATAGATATGTTTACTAAACCATCCACATAAGAAGAAAATAATTTAAATTAGAGTGGCACCCACCTGAAGGAGTATCCTGAGTTATGGTTCCTCTTTGTCCAGTTGAAACTATTGTATCACTTCCAGATGGGGCATTTGTCTCCAAATTCCTTGGAACGATTCCCTGCGGGGCCATCTCTGCCGGTGACCTGTCGGAGACCTCATCTTCCCTGTAATTCAGATCCATCTGCTGGGCCTCCATTTGTTCTTCTCCATGAGTATCTGTCTCAGCTGTTCCACTCACAAGTGGGGCCGTCTCGACCTCAATTTTACATGCCTGGATCGATTGGTCAGGCTTCTGGTGCATGTTTCTCCGCTTCTTCAGTGGTGGCTCATATGTAGTTTGGAACCCAGGTGGGCACATCTGCATCGAGAGCTCGTCATTAGTTTCAGGTACCACCGACTCAGAGACGAGTGGTAGTGGAGGTGGAGACGGTGGTAGGTCGAGGTTTCCACATCCAGATTCTGGTACCAGCAAATGAACCGTCAGCTGTGAAGGAGGCGCCGCCTGAGACTCAGAGAGGACTTCGTCAAGAGCTTCAATTTTCACCGGAGCCGAGTGTGCATCGTTGTCATTTTCCATAGGGTTTGGTTCCAGCAGTGTTTGCCTGGAACTTCGAATCTAACGGACTCAAGAACGAAGTTTAAATTTTACAAGAAATTGTGGAATGTTATTGATTTGAGAATTGGGAGCCGAGCTAGCGCGAAGAGACGAAGAGACGAAAAGGTTTTATGCTTGTTGGAAGAAAGGTTTTTGGGGGAATAAATCTGCTGTTATTCCAAAGGAATTACAGGACGAACAGTTGATTTTTGTCGAGATTCGCGCGTGAAAAAAATTATTCATTCAGATCGCGCATAGAAAAATTTGAATGGCTGGGATTGAAATTACAGGCTCCTGTTATCCATTGGAATGACAGCATTTTATTTCCGTTTTTGGGAAGAGAGAATAAGGGGTCGGATTAAAGAGACTAGACCCGCAACCCGACAAAAAAAAAACAGCTCGTTTTACCAATTTAATGGATCCGACTCCGCTGTTCTCCAAAGGGAGAACAGGACTCTGTTATTCCGATCCCAGTCATTCACCTTTATCGAGATTCGGATATGAAAAACTTTGAACGGTTCAGATCAGAATAACAGAGTCCTGTTCTCTAATTTGGAGAACAACGGAGTTAGTTCCCAATTTAATAAGACCAATCCAAACTATTTTAGGCTTAAATGCAAAAAAGACACGCGACTGTAGATTATGAAAATTGTGTTCAGGAGACAATGACTATTATTACTGTTCCATACATAAAGAAATTGTTAACTCAATCCAATACTTGTTCACAGGTTCATACGAACTTGTATGATGAAATTAAGATTAATTGTAAAGATTTAAAATTGTGAACAGGTGGTCTAATGGACCTAGAAAATAAAATATCACTGCGGGCTAATATGGGGGCTTTTTGGCAAATTAAACTTGAGTGAGGCTATGGTGCTATGCATAGCACGGATGGCTAGTATACTACGGCTCAATATGATACTTTTTAAAATCCTAACGGTCGATCCGACCGTTCAATGTGATATCCATATGAATATGTACTTGCAAACTAAATTTTATATTTTTTCGAATTTTTTTACTATTTTTTTAGATAGGTAGAAAAAATCAGTGTTTTTTGAAAATTCTGGACCATCAAAATTCTACCTATCTGAAAAAATAGTAAAAAAATTCGAAAAAATATAAAATTTAGTTTGCAAGTACATATTCATATGGTTATCACATTGAACGGTCGGATCGACCGTTAGGATTTTAAAAAGTACCATATTGAGCCGTAGTACACTAGCCATCCGTGCTATGCATAGCACCATAGCCTCACTCATTAAACTTTCTTAAGACTTAATCCGCTTTCTTTAGCTTCCTTAGTTACTTAATCGTGCGCCGATTCTTTAGTGCGGATTAAGATCACCTCCTTTAATCTCATTTTGCCCGGATCTTAATTCTCTCCTCGGAACTTAAGACACATCTACCTCTTCCTTTAGCTTTCACTCTCGGATTAAGACAGCCGAACACCGGTTTCTTAGCTCTACTTAAGCTCTTAATTCTCCATTCTTAATCCCTTATTGCCGAACGGCATATAGGAAATAAAACAATTGCATATCAGATAAAAGAAACACATAATTTTTCATTAATATCCCTGAAAGATAAAAAATTACAAAAATGCCCACTGTTTTTTTTTAAATGTCCAAACTGCCAGGATTTCTAGTGGTCTATTTTTCTTCATGACCGCTAAAAATCTGAGTGGTCATGAAAATAAATGGGCCGTCAGAAATCCTGACGGTTCTGGCTATTTCCATGATAATCTTATTGCGTTAGCCTCACATGCAAAGGTCCCTAGCTCCCAAGTTCGAATTCGGCTTGCTTTGCGTTCCTAAAAATCTTTTCATTTCCCAAAGGATCAAAGAATTTGTATAATACTGCATGATATTTGTTTATATTTTGTTATATAATTATACTTGTGTATACTCAATGTATATATGATACTGGGCAAAACAATTTCAATTAAAACGATTGATCATTTAATTCTTTTGAAATACTTTGTTATAAATTGGAAGATATTGAATTATAATTGGAAATATTTAAAATGCTTTGTTATAAATAGGATCCAAATTATATTATACTTGTGGAAGATTGAATTATAACGATTATAATTGTGGTTGTATAAATAGGATTATGTTTATATATATTTCTTCCTCATAAGTTCGTATTATCAGTCAAATTTGAGTTTGAATACATACTATCCGATTAGAAATCAAATTAATTAAATTATTTAAAAATTAATCAAGTAATTTTGACACATTTCAGGTCATCAGTCCGAAAATTGTACGCATAACTCAAAATTTTGAGTTAACTCAAATTATACAAATTATTTCATAGTTTGGGAAATGAAAAAAAAATTGGGAACATAAACCTGATTAAAAGACTGATCTTAAGTTAACAGAGATTGTACAAATTCTTTGATCCTTTGAAAATTGAAAAGATTTTTGGGAACATGAACTTCATTAATAACGCAAATCACTTGTGTTTATTAAAAGACTGATTTTCAAAAACATGAACCTCATTTGAAAATAATTTTTTTACCAAAGCCCAGATTCGAACTTGGCACCTTAGCATGTGAGACAAATATAATAACCAATTACACCACCCAGACTTTGTTGTTTTATTTGCAATTTTATGCACTAAGAAAATTATGTAAGTAGCCAGAACTGTCAGGATTCTTGGCAGTCCCACAGGGAAATGGACTGCCATAATTAATCCTGACGGTCTGGGCATTTAAAAAAAAAAAAACTGTGGACATATTTGTAATTTTTTTATTTTTTGAGGGATATAAAAAAAAATCGGAAAGAAACATGTCATAAAGCGAGAAAGGAATTGAATCAAAAATTTCATAAATGTGAGCAATTTTTTTATGCAGATTTTGGATTTATAATTTGACTAGCAGATGAACATGAACTGATCCCAAAATATAGCAATGCAAATCAACCTAAGCTGCAAATGAAGTTCTTTCTATGTTGTAACTTTTGACCAGTACAAGTAGAGTGGGAAAAACGTGCTCTGCCGTGCCGTGAGTCACGGCACGCGAATGGTCACGTGACTTATAGGAAGGTATGTAAATATTTTAATTAAAATAAAATTATATCTTATAGGAAGGTATGTTAGTGTATTGCCTCGTGACTGTCGTGACTAGCGTGTCTTCCGTGTCTACCGTTCCGTGACTCGCGTGTCCCGTGATGCGCCGTTCCGTGTTCCGTGCCGTGACCAAGGCAATTTCCGTGCCGTGCCGTGTCTTCTTTGCCAACAATTGGTCACGGCACGCGAATAGTCACGGCATAGAATATGCGAGTCACGGCACATAACCGACACACGTGCCGTGCCGTTACCGTGCCGTTCCGTGACAGAGCCGGCTCTGCCGTGCCATTTTTCCCACTCTAAGTATAAGCCATGATAGGTTACTATCGAACTCGGATACAGTATGATCCTATTTTCCAATTTAAGAATATTAAAACTCTTAGAGAATTAAAAATGTCAATTATTGAGAATATTTGATCACTTAAATTATTAGCATAAAATGAAATGAAAATACATATAGCCAGTAATCACATGTGCTGCTTAAGTTGAAAAGCGTACAAAAGTATCCCTTTTTTTTTCTGATGAAGCAAAATAGTCATATTTTAAGATAACATAAAAAATTACAAACTTACTTACGTCGGTACAAGTTTGCGGAGCAGGTGACTGTTTTTACAAACTCCCCTTCCCTACCCTCCCTTCCTTTCCTTCCTTTCACTCCCCTCCCCTTCTCCTCTTATTCAATTTGTAGAGCACAATCTATATATGGTATGCTCCATAATAGAAAAGAAGAGGAGTGACCGGACCAGACTGGACTCTTTAATTGCTCCAGGACATTAATTATTAAGGAGTAGAGGAGGTGAACTATATATATACAAAGTATAAATTATTCAAATCATCTTTAAAAAAAACTTTCAGGAATTTATCGAACTAAATTTCCTCTTTTGAAACATGAAGTAAAGAACTTCATGAACTTCGAAATGGTTTTCTGATTTGAACTTTCAAAATTTTTTATTTCTAATTTCTAGTTGTCCCGTCCATGACTTAAAAGTTATAATTAAAAAAGTACATGACTAGAAGAATAATTAAAAAAAACCTCAAACAATATAGTTGTGATGTTCTGGATCAGCAAAATACATATACCATATTATTTATTAAACTTGTATACAAATAAATAAGAGTGAGGCTATGGTGCTATGCATAGCACCAAAGGCTAGTGTACTACGGCTCAATATGGTACTTTTTAAAATCCTAACGGTCGATCCGAACCGTTCAATGTGATATCCATATGAATATGTACTTGCAAACTAAATTTTATATTTTTTCGAATTTTTTTACTATTTTTTTAGATAAGTAGAATTTTGATGGTCCATAATTTTCAGAAAACACTGATTTTTCTACCTATCTAAACAAATAGTAAAGAAATTCGAAAAAATATAAAATTTAGTTTGCAAGTACATATTCATATGGTTATCACATTAAACGGTTCGGATCGACCGTTAGGATTTTAAAAAGTACCATATTAAGCCGTAGTACACTAGTCATCCGTACTATGCATAGCACCATAGCCTCACTCAATAAATAAAGAGCAAGATAATAGATTTGGTTTATAAATGAAACAATTTTATTTGTTTGTAATCCCAACAGTTATTTTAACCTTCATCGTCTTTTAGATTTTTTTTCTCCTCTTTTGAAAGGTTTAGAAATAAGAAGAGAAGATCCAATAATTATGGAAATCAATCAAGTAATAAATGATCATAGCATATAATTACATTAGAAAAAATATATATATATGGCAGGTACGTGATATTTATGAAGGGATAAAATTGTTCATTCAACTCAAATATTTGAAGATGTTGTGTTAATAAAATAAAAAGTGGTGTTAAAATCACCACCCAGAGCTTCATGAACTTCGAAATAGTTTTCTAATTTGAACTTCAAATTTTTTTATTTCTAATTTCTAGTTATCCCGTTTCATAATAGGAAATTAATGGCTGCCATATTTTGAATTTTGAAAAAAAAAAAAAAAAAAACGTTTCACAATTTCAATTTTTTTAGTTCAAAATGATATTTATTAGCATTCAGAATTTTATCAATAATTTAGCAATGACAAAAGCACTCAATAAATTGTAATGATAATTTTGTATAAGATATTTTCTCATACTTGGGATTAGTGGTTTGATTTTACCCGCCCGGGATCCGTGCCCGTGCACGGGTTTTGCACGGGTTCACGGGTTAAACGGGTAAGGGTTGAGAAGGGCCGGGCACGGTTTTTTTAAATTTTACCCATGATACCCGTACCCGCCCGTACCGTCTCGTGGACCCGGGTTACCTGTGCCCGTGATGCCCGTACCCGTAAAAATTCAAATTCCCCCCCCCCCAAAAAAACAAAAAAAAAAAACCAGAAAAAAAAACCAGAAAAAATAACAGAAAAAAATAACAGAAAAAAAAAACCCGGACCCGTGTTGCTCGTGACCCGTGTTGCCCGTGACCCGTGTTGCCCGGGGGGTTTGAGAGGGGCCGGGTACGGTTTTTGAAAAAAAAACCCGTGCTAACCCGTCCCGTGTCGCCCGTGACCCGCGTTGCCCGTGACCCGTGTTGCCCGTTGCCCGCCCCGGATTTTGCCCGTGCCCGCCCGCCCGTGCCCGTTTGCAAAACACTACTTGGGATAAGTTATATCCTGCCGGCTTGATTAGGCCGGTTGAGCATTCTTTGTAGGGACGTTCTTTTGTTTAAGAGTTGAATTACCCAGAAAAGTATCATTTCAGGTATCGTAAAAGATTTCTCTCACTTTACAGTTTGAGATTAACTCCCACTCGCTTTGAGATTCGTGCTACCGTAGGAGGCAGTTTTATTGGACTTTGAGATTCGTGTGAAGTTAAAAAGAACGGTCCACATTCACTAATTCTAAAAGATTTCCTATTACGGTACCGGGAAGGATCTGAATTCTGAATTACCCAAGGGTGGTACTTAACATACAAATGGCGTATGCTTTGTAAAGCAAGAAACGATTGGATATGTTTCATCCTTAATTTGGGAACTCAATTTATTATTTTTCCAACTTTTTCATGGTCATATGAAACTCTATAGTAAGATCATTCTATTACATAATTTTGTTAAAACAAACACCGTGTAACATTTTATATCCACAGAATCAAATATGGAAAAAAAACACCGTGTAACAATACACTTCCATATGTACACAATACAAGAATTTTAGCTGAAAGAAGTTAAACTAAACAAAGATTTTGATCGCTTAAAAATTCACCGCCTAGCAGATCAGGCTACAAGGCTTCAAAATTGAACTTCTGGAGGCTCCTGCTGCGTATCCTGCTGTATGCCCTACATACAAATAATATTAGTTTTGGTACGGACAAATAACTAGATTTCGATACCTAGAGTGGCAAAAACGTGCCGTGCCGTGCCGTGACCAAGTAAATTTTTCACGTGCCGTGCCGTGCCGTGACAAAAATTACGAGGGGTGGTCACGGCACGCGAGTCACGGCGTGACTCGCGTGCCGTGACTAAGTCGTGCCGTGACCAAACGTGCGTTAGTCATGTTTGATTTAACGTTTAAAAAAAATATGCAACGATTCTTTAAAATTCAAATGTTTTAATTGAAATTTAAATGTAAATATCTCAATTAAAATAAAATTATACCTTATAGGAAGGTATGCTAGTGTATTGCCTCGTCACTGCCGTGACTGGCGTGTCTTCCGTGTCCACCGTTCCGTGACTCGCGTGTCCCGTGCCGTGTCGTGCTGTGACCAAGGCAATTTCCGTGCCGTGCCGTGTCTTCTTTGCCAACAATTGGTCACGGCACGTAACCGACACGCGTGCCGTGCCGTTCCGTGACGGAGCCGGCTCCGCCGTGCCATTTTTCCCACTCTATCGATACCCCTCGGTGGTCCCGAATTCTACTTTCGGTACTGTTGCTTTTTGTAAATTTTCCCGCCATCATCCCCTTTAGTTATTTTTTTTTAATTATGGCTTCTAAAAAAATTCCCCATTTGAGGTGCGTAGATCTAGTCTATGTACCGGCTACCTTTTGAATTTAGATTTATTTTTTAAATGCTAAGAAAAAAATTAGGCTAGGTTGGTACCTCTTTTGATATATTTTGCATGATAGGACTTCGCTGTTCGGCCTCTTGTTTTTTACATTGGTTCGGCCTTGCCTCCTTGGGCCTTGGATAGGAGGGAAATAATCAAATAAACAAACATTGTTGTTGCTATTATTGTACAAGTTTTTTATACTTTTAATGCAAAAATAAGTGGTACCAGAATACCACTACTTTGAAAAAAAAAATTGTAATAAAATTACCAAATTAAACATGTTCATAAACAACAATTCTGCATTAGAATTCAAAATATCAACAGTTAAACTAATAATAGAATGAATAATAAGTTATATACTTCTCTACTGGAACTAATGTTTAACTAAACTCTAGAAATAATTAACTAAAAAGGTAAAACAAATCCTTTAAGCTAACTGCAATTTGTACAGTTGACAACAACCAAAGGATATTAATAACTAACTAAAATTGAATGCCATAATTAACAACAATATATGTCCATACTATTACAATTAAAAATTGTAGCAAATTTACACAACTCAAAACCACTTCATACAATACCAGGAAAACTAGAGGCTTGGGAAAAAAAACTACCTAAATATGACAAACATGACCTTGTGCTGATCACTACAGCAGCGGAAACCTTCTGCGACCGGCCAAATCGGTCACAGAAGGTTAAGGCGCCGGTCGCAGATGCCCAAAATTAGTCGCAGAAGGACTGGTCGCAGTTGCTCCGTCGCTGATACCCTTTGGTTGCTGAAGAGTTAAAATTCGGTCACAGTTGACCCTATAGCGACTGATGAGATCGATCGCTGATGCTATATGGTGATGTGGCGAAAGACCATCAGAGACCGATAAGGCAGTCACTGATGGATCCAAAATCGATCGCAGAAGGGTAAATTTTTTTTTTTGTATTTATTATTTTTTTTTTCCCCAATTGGTACGAAATGTACCAAACAAATATAACCATTGAACCAATTTTGTTCATTTATTTTTCTCCAGCCCCAATTGATACAAAACATACCAAACAACTCACAAGCAATTCAAATATACAATATAAAATACTGGTACAAAACGTACCAAACAATTCACAAAACAACATAAACATGAAATATGTAAAGTACTACATAAACATCAAATAACAAATATCTAAAGGTACGACATAAAAATAAAATATCCAAGTACGACATAAAAATCAAATATCTAAACCTCATACAAAACGTCCTAAAACCAGATATAGTCATCTCACATATCATCCCCGTTGTCATCCTGAGCATCAGGGTTCGATACATGGTGCGAGCTAGAACCCCCCTGTGAGAATATAACTAAAAAATTTAGAGTTTAATGTTAAGAGTTTACTGTTTAGGGTTTAGTGCCCTTATTAGTTGTGGATGTCCTTATTAGATTCAAACATACCCAAAAATAAGATTCCGTACCTGATGAGACGAAGAATGTCCCACGCTACGCTTCAACTCCTCCATGAATTGGTTGATGTGTGGTTGAAGCACGTCCAACACCTGACTTGAAATTGCATTTATGTCTTCTTTTCTGAGAGGAGGCGGCGCCGAAGAATATGATTGCGATTGCGATTGCGATTGCGATTGCGAAGAAGACGTTTGGGATCCACCTGGATGATACAATGATCTCGTCTTGCCTGAAACATTAAAAATAAGATAATTAGTATTACGTTACAAAAAAATACAAATTTACAATTTTAAGTATATGTATTTTACCTAGAGCATCGAGACCATAGTTATCACCGTGAGAATTATTGTCTGTCTTGCTGTACCAGATGTCTGCGTCAAAAGAGGGCCAAAGGACTTGATCAGACCCATACTTTGCGCTCATATCCCGATCATAGTCTTCCTGCAAAATTTATAAAATAAAACAATAAAGTACAACAAAGAATTAATATTATTAAAAGATTGTTATGTTCACTTACCTGTGCCTTTTTCGCCCTCGCGGTACAAAATTGCCCTCGCGGAACAAAATTCGTCGGCGTGAACAGCTCATCAGACCACCTGGGCTCGCGCTGGTTTTCATTATCCTATGATGAATAAACATTTCAACACAAATAAAATTATCAAGGTTAGTTTGAGTAAACTGAAATTAAAATTAATTGTTTTGATGAAATAAAACATCTTATGAATCTTTGTTTGTAAACCAGCATGTTCACTGAGCCCGTGGTTGCAAAGGAACCCTCTCTAAATGAGGCCCTATTTTGTTGATTCTGCTCGCTCCGCCTAGCAAAGTCTTTAGTGCACCAATAGTTACACAATTTGGGCCAGTTATTCGCCGTTATCCAATCATACGTGCTTGGCACCCCTCGGTTCTTCCACTCCAGAATGTTATCTCCATACTTATCTTTCGCTTCGTCTCTGCACTTGTTAAGCAGGTTTTGGAGAGCTTTGTTGGCTATGCTGCTGAATGTCTCCCAGGCCAGATCCATGTCTTCACCTTGGGGAAACTGAAAGTGTTTCTGCATGCATCATTAAAAAGTCATTGGTTAGCTTAAAAAAAGACATAGTAGGTTGCCAATTTTAAAATGGAGATTTTACTCGCCAAAAACTCGTCATGGACCTCCTTTTTAGTTCCCTCAGGATAGTCATCAAATTTTGTGCACACGTCTATGGTGAGTAATCTAGTTCCCTCAGGATAGTGGAAACGTACGCATTGTGAGATTATTTTGTTGACATTTTTGGTCGCTATCAACAAATCTCCAACAAAAGATCTGTAAACAAAATTAATTAAAACCACTACAAATGTATAATCTTACATACACAAAAATTCACAAAAAATGAATTTTACCTATAATCGACCCGACGAATCACTGGTCTATCCTCCGGCCTTTGCGGCGGCTTAATGTATGCATTTCGGTCGCACGGAGGGTGCTTGGATCCATTGGATGATGCCTCCTTCTCCTTCCCCTTTCTGCTCAGCACACCTGCAATACAGTTTGTAAAAAAATTAGTTTTTAATGACCATTCCAATTTGAAAATCTAGAGGTACTATTTTTGTTTCCGTTTTTTTTCAGCTAAGTCTGATGCCAATCCTTCAAGCCATCTCATTTAGAGTTTATTAGAAATTATTATATTAATTCAAACAGGAATATTCCAACCTTCAATATGATTATCTACAGTTGTACATGAAAGGTAGCTAAAACTTCATCTTATACATATATGGGTAATTTACAGGTTATGGTATCTATGTCACTGCCCTAATTAATATAGGAATGGCCTAAACTTACTGCACAGTATACTGTACTCTATTTTCATATTTTCATTGATATACCACTTCTAGAAAAGTAAATAACATGTGTTCCCCATCTAGCATGCTCCTCACCTTGCATCACAATCAGAGAAGAATGATAAATTTGCACCAAATAAATAAGCATCTTGTGGCACAGAGAAGTATGGTTCAAAAAACAATGGATGCCAGAAAGCAGTATATATCTCTTTCTAGGTTTTTTGCTACATTTGATATTGATTGTAATTGACCTCATCGTTCATCTTACGCCTCGCTATAACTAACTCTCTTGTTACGTATTTAACGTGTATATATAAAAAATTTGGGTAAACAAAACTAATTATAACCTTGGCAGGAAATATTCCTAGCCGACATGTGCCATCGTTGTGTGGACTTAGACATTTAAACATTTAATTACAATGACAGGCTGTATAAAAATAAACTTGTCAACAATCTTGCGTGCTGAAATACGGCATTGATATGGCAACTATCGTCATAATATGACGAACAATATTGACAATTAGCATACTCTATAATTAATCATCCATGTGAATTCTAAACTAATCATAAACCTAAGCTAGCTGCCCCTTCCATGAGATTATAATGCAATGTACACTTAACAAAAAGAGGCAACCATCATGTCATGAAAAAGGTGAGACTCAGACATCGTTAGTTGTTGCATTGAATAAGTTCATTGCTGGAAATACTTAACATGACAAAGCACGCTTCATGGAATTTCTTTTGTTCATTGAAACAAGAATCATTAGTCATATACCAAATATTTGGTCATTGTCTATTTCCTCATCAAAACTTTGAATTTGATCCCCTTTCAAAGACAATAACATTCAATGTCTAGATTTTCAAGTTTAATTAAGTTATTTTCATCTAAATAATTGATCAGCCTTTTACAAATACTAAGCAAACTTGAGTTTGCATTGTGAAATATCTAATAACAGAAGTTTGATAGGTCCATGATCAATTTATCTAAAGAGATATGAAGAAAAGAATTTAAATTAGAAAGGGACCCACCTGAAGGAGTATCAAGCAAACTTGAGTTTGCATTGTGAAAATATCTAATAACAGAAGTTTGATAGGTGCATGATCAATTTATCTAAAGAGATATGAAGAAAATAATTTAAATTCGAAAGGGACCCACCTGAAGGAGTATCCTGAGTTATCGTTCCTCTTTGGGCATGTGTCTCCAAATTCCTTGGAACGCTTCGCAAATTCTCTGCCGGTGACCTGTCCGAGACCTCATCTTCACTGTAATTCAGATTCATCAGCTGGGCCTCCATTTGTTCCTCTCCATGAGTATCTATCTCAGCTGTTCCACTCACAAGTGGAACCGTCTCGACCTCAATTTTACATGCCTGGATCGATTTGTCAGGCTTCTGGTGCATATTTCTCCGCTTCTTCAATGGTGGCTCATTTGTAATTTGGTGTACAGGTGGGGCCATCTCCAGAGAGAGCTCTTCGTGAATTTCGGGTACTATCGACTCAGAGACGAGTGGTAATGGAGGTGGAGACGGTGGTAGGTCGAGGTTTCCACATCCAAAATCTTGTATTAGCAAATGAACCGCCAGCTGAGGCGCCGCCTGAGATTCGTCAAGAGTTTCAATTTTCACCGGAGCCGAGTGTGCTTCGTTGTCGTTTTCCATTGGCCTTGGTTCCAGCGGCGGTTGCCTGGAACTTGGAATCTAACGGACTCAAAAATGGAGGTTAAATTGTTAAAAAGAAATTGTAAAATGTGATTGATTTGGAAAATGGGAAAGGAGCTTGCGCGAAGAAACGATGAGGTGTTAGGCGGTTTTTGCCTTTTTGGGAAGAGACAATAAAGGGTCGGATCAAAAAGAAAGCAAACGAGATCCGATTCGGGTCTCTTAATCAGGGAAATAAAATTGTGTCGCTTTATTTCTTATGGTGTGAGAGGGGGAATCGAGTAGGTCCGATGCCCATCGGACCTACCTTGGTTTGATGGGTGTGATGACCATTCAATTTGCATCAAGATTCGTGTGATTTGTATCAAAATTCTTGCAAGTCTATATTATTTTCGTACACATAGATCTTGATGCTAATTGTACGGTTCTAGAGCTAATTGAATCTAAATGTAGGTCCGATGTCCATCGGACCTACTCCTATCTCGTGAGAGGGACGTAGACGCACGAATCAGTATCATGCAAGGTTTTAAATAGCGTTTATAGCGTTATAGCGGAAATGATAAAAAAAAAGCTATAGCGAATAATGTCGTTATAACGTAAGCTATTTCAAATAGCGTTTTTCTTTTACATTCCGTATATTCAATATTTGTACTAAATATCAACATTATCTAAAGTCTCATAGAACAATAAATAACACCAAAGTAATTAAGAAATTATAATATTCATATTGAATCCGTACAAAGTTCAAATTGCGGTTCAAAATATCCATAGTAATATCATAAACTATCGATTTTTCCTATTAAAAATATTTTAAGCATCATGATTCATGACATAATCTTTTTTTTCTATTCAAATTTTAATTTCGGTTTGACTTTTTTTTCTATTCAAATTTCAATTTATATTCTCAATTTCAAATTGATTTATATGTAGCAAGTAGCAACAAATTCAATTTCGGTTTGAGCTTTTTTTATCTTTATTTAAAACCCATATAAATTGCTTCAAAAAAAAAAACCCATATTGTAGCGCAAATAGCGCATTTTGATGTCATAGCATAGCGTTTGGGATCCAAAAACGCTATAGCGCGCTATTTAGAACACTGGTATCTCGTGTCGTGTCAACACTATTTCTAAGATTTAAAATTTTAAGATTGTATATTTCTCCTCTAATAATTATTAGCCGATATTAAATTATCTTTTTTTAAAAATATCTTAAATTTATCATTAAAATCAGCGTTCCCCTCAGAAAATTACTATTTATTTTATTAATTTTAATCAAACAGACCTTCCAAGTTCAAGTATCTACAAGAGATATACAATCAGATGATGTTATTATTTTTTATTTCAAAAATACAATTTTTTAATATTTTATAATTGAAACCATTAAAAATGGATTTTCATCTTTTAAAAAAAAAAAACTCAGGGATTTATCTAACTAAATTTCCTCTTTTGAGACATGGAGTACAGAACTTCATAAACATCGAAATGGTTTTCTAATTTGAAGTTCAAAAACTTTTACTTCCAATTTCAAGTTATCCATTAATAGGAAATTAATGGCTGCCATATTTTGAATTTAAAAAAAAAAACATTTCACAAATTAAATTTTACATTCAAGTACGTTGCTTGTTTTTCTAATTTTTCTTTCGTAAGTTCTTACTTAACAAATATGTCTTTCAGTTGAAAATGAGATTTATTAGCATTCAGAATTTTATCGACAAATTAGCAATGATAAAAGCAGTTAATAAATTGTAATGATAATTTTTTATAAGATACAATTTCATGCTTAATTTTTTCCTTGTGAAATTACGTGTTAAATTAATTAGGCAGTCTTTAATTTGGTGACTTAAGTTAATTTTATAGGTAGGTGATATAGGTAATGGGATAAGTTCTTTTCTTAGAGAGTTTACATACAAATGCTGTATGCTTTGTAAAGCAAGAATCGATTGGATTTTGTTTCCATGAAGCAAAGATGATACATATGTTTCATCCTTTGGGAACTCAATATATTCATTTTTCAACTTTCTTGTGGTCATATGAACTCCATAGTAGGACCATCATTCGATTACATAATTTTGTTTAAACAAACATTTATATCCACAGAATCAAATATGAAAGAAACAATTTATACTTCTGTTTGTTTGTCCTGTAGCTCACAATACCAGTTTCTATGATGACATGATTCCTACTTTTTCATCGCTTAAACCTTCACTACCTAGCAGATCAGGCTGCATTGCAAGGCCTCAAAATTGAACTTCTGGCTGTCACCAGTACATATAATTTATAGAGACATAGAGAATTTAAAATTAAAAAATTAAAAATTAGGCTCTATATTCATCACCACAATCGCCAATTATGGTCATGAGATCTCTCCCTTTCTTTGAGACTTCATTAATGCAATTGAAGTCTTCTTCGTCTAATTTCAGTGAGAAAATCGCAGTTGTATCCTTTATATGCTCAGATAGACCCAATCTCACACCCACCATTGATCCTGCCACACTTGGCTATTTGCGCAACCCAGCCAATCAACCAAATAAAAACAATTAAATTTAAATATGACAGTAGCAACACAGAAGTTGAGTGAGGCTATGGTAATATGAATATTACAGATTGACCGTACTATGGATCTATCTCTATTTTTAAAGTTCAAACAACTTAATTGAACCTTTAAAATAGTCTCCATATGAAAATATATTTGGAGACCAAATTTTATATTTTTCTAGAATTTTTTACTACGTTTTACATCGGTAGAAAATAACTTGATCTAAAAATTCTGAACCATAAAAAAGTAGTGATTTTCTAACTATTTAAAAAATAGTAAAAGAATTCAAGAAAAATATAAAATTTGATATCTAGGTACATTTTCACATGGAGATCATGTTTTAACGGTCAGATCGACTATTTGTACTTTGAAAATAGAGAAGTGAATTCATAGCACGGGTCAATCTGTAATATGCAAATTACCATAGTTTCACTCAAAAAAGTATCTCATATACAAGTATAATCTCTGATTCTGAACAGAGGTAGGGGCATTTTTTGACAGATTAGGAGAGGCAAGTCAAGCGAAAAGTGTCAAATTAACTGTAGGATGTCAAGTATTAATATAAATAGATGAAAGATACCTGATCAAGAACATATCTGACAGCTACAGTAGGAATTGAGACCATATGCTTAGCTGCTACCTTCTTTAGCGCTTGAAGCAATGTTTGGAACAAGCCCCATCCTCCCCATGCATCTACCATCTTGATTTCCATTCATATAAAATATAAAATTTCATTTAAATGACACGGACAAGGCTAAAAGTCTAAAACCAGTACCTAAAGGATGTTAATGCCACTAAGGCAGTGTGTCATTAGCAATCTCTAAATTGTTTTCTTTAAAATTTAATTTAGTAATTTAGATGTGATGTCTTATATGAAAACTAACAAGCAGGAAGGAGCACACCTACCCGTTTATACTTTTGTAATGAGGGGGTATTGAGAGGGGGGCCCGCAAAAGGAATGTTAATGTTTGTATCTAGGAATTTCTCTGACAGCAAGCCGCCCATCACCGTCCCATACCTGCATTTCATGTCATCATCACATCTCAAAATTCAGAAAACATTCTGTGAGTGATAGAGAGAGAGAGAGAGTACGTTATAAGTTGAACACCAGTAAGCTGACAAAGCTCAGCCATTCTTTGCTGGGGCCGCATGTCCACAATTGAATGTTGAACCTGCCCAATGCCATTTTTTAGATAATTTAGATGCGTTCAAGGCTCTAAACGAACGAACAAAGAATCAGCATATAAAAAGGGAGAAAAAAGGGAAGTAAAATCTCTGATAAGAAAAAAAACTAATCAAAGAAACTGAAAAAAGCAGATAGTTCACGTATTAGGTCAGAGAGAGCATCCAGCTTGTACCAGTAGGATAACACCTAAAGTTATGTTTGGGTGGAGTAAGAGGTGGAGTAAACCCCTTACTCCACACTTAATTCGCCAAACAAGGAGTAAAATAGGAGTAAGGGGTGAGTTAATCCGGAGTAAGTTACTTCACCTCTCCAAGCAAATTAACTTACTCCACACTTACTCCGCCTATAGGGCCCACTATCATAGGCTGAGGTTCATTTCTCAATATCTTACGCAGATTAATTTAAGTCATAACTTAAACCACCAAAGAAGGTATAAATTATGAGTAAGATGGATTAATTTAATCATCATTAACTTTACTCCACAACCAAACATAACCTAAGGCTTGTAACTGGTTCAAAACCATAATGTACGAGTTATAATGGCCAGACATAAAACTATCATGCAAAATAGGTTGATAAATAATACCTGATTGCTAACAACTGGGATGCCATTTTCGAGAATAATGTGCAGCCTTTCAGTATCAAAATTGGTCAAAGCCACAGTCTTTATTTTTCCTGTAGTGCTTTTTACATATGAAACAATCAGATGAGCTTATTTATATTAAATGATCTCAGAACTGTTATAGCATAAGTTTATTTATTTGAAAGGAAACAAAATACAATTCTTACCTTGTTCTTTGAGATCAGTGATGTGCTTCAGTGCATCTAGATATCCAGGATTTGAGTAATCCCACCTATTCCAATAGGTCACAGTAAATACAAAAAAATATATAAAACTAGTGAGACAAGTGAATTGACATGGTCATAATTTTACAGAGAAATTAACATAAATCAAAATAGCAACATGTCTAGTAAAAAACAAAAAAAAATACCAGTGAAATTGCAACATGTCCAAGCAAGCAACATCCATCCTTCGACGTGACCTGTTTATATTATCCTTGACATATTCGGCTGTCATCTTCACTGGCGGCGGGACCCACTTTGTCAGGCCCCTGACTTGCTGGAGCAACTCAGGAGGCCGCTCTCTGCGTACTTTGTTTATGAAAATCCCATACAGATCTTCAGCCGGTCCATCTGTTTATTTTTCCCCAATTTGAAACAAATTACAAAAAACTATCCTCACACACTTTGCAATAAATAATTGGGAATCCCAATGTTATAGAGAGAGAGAGAGAGATAGAGGAGCACGGACAGTGATCGGCCATGTCGAAAGTAGTGAGACCAGCATCGGCGTAGTAAAGCATGGCATCGACGGCGTTGTCTCTGTCAATGGGACCCCACCCGCCACTGGTCTGCCACATGCCATTCAACACGCGGCATATATCCAGAGAATCCTCTCCGTTTTTCACCACCGTCACTAAACTTCTCGTCTCTTCCTCTGCGCCTATCGTGCACCTGGTGCTCCCGATTAATCGCCTCCGTGCTGGAATCCTACGCCTAGACCCGCCATTTCCGATTCGCAATCTGGACCGCTGGTTCGAACCTACGGGCGACTGGATTTGGAGATGGACGGTTGTGCTTGTGCAGCCAAACATGGTCGATTGCCAAGGCTGAGTTCAGTGTCTCAGCTCTCCAGGTCGAGTCGAGGGAGAGCGAGAGACCTAGAAGGCTAGAATCGATTTAAATTGAATGGAAAGGCTTTTATTGTTGGTAAACAAATAGTTGTGATTTTTGTGTATTATAATTCGTGTTTGTGGCCGGGGTTGTGTAGCGTACAAGATAAGATTTTTAGTATATACGAAGAGTAGAAATAGCTTTTCTTAGCTTTACAAGGTTGTCGGTAACTCCAAAACATACGGAATAGATTTGAATCCGACATTTTTATTAATACCCTAAAAAAAAAATATATATTAAATATATCCTCAGTTTGAATTTTTTTTTAAATATGCCCTAACCGCCCAGGGGTGGGGCGGTCCACTCTTCCCATCAAACCGCCCCCTGTGAGGCGGTCAGCCAGTGTATACTGAACTGCCCACAGAGCGGCGGTCCAGTTTTTTTTTTTTTAGAGATTTGAGAGACAATATGAATGAAATTTAACAATAAAATTTGTAATATTTGCTAGATTACTTCTTTTGATGTATAAACCGACATTTTTAAAAATACGCAAAGTTAATTAAAGATTAATAAAAATGCTCAGACCCATTCAACTTTTATTAAAAATGTCCAAACCGGCCGGTTCCATGAATTTTTTTTTTTTTTTTTAGAGACAAATAACTAAAATGCTGAAATATAACACTAAAAAATCGGATTTTTTTAAACTTTTTTGATATCATATTTATACTAAAATACGCTAAATTACTTGAGAATTACTTGAAATTATGTTTATTTTTTTTATTTTTTTTAAGAGACAAATAGCTAAAATGCTAAAATATAACACTAAACAATCGAATTGTTTTTTTAAATATTTGCTATGTTACATTTTTTATATATAATTAGCATATTTATACTAAAAGACACTAAATTACTTGAAATTATGTTAATTTATGCTGAATTACACTAAATTACACTAAATTACAATAATTACGTAGAATTATGCTAGAATACGGTAAATTACGCAAAATTACGTATGAATAGAGATGATATCTTCAATGAGAAGGTGAAAAACGACGACGAAACTTCAAACGGCCATAAAACGGCGCTCGAGTGTCCGATTTCAGCAAGTGACCACTTTTCGGAAAGCTTGCGAAAATGCGCATGCGTCTGAACTTGCTTTGCTAGTTCTCCAAATTCAGAATCGCCAAAAAATAAAGGGAAGAGTCTCAAAACTTCAGTTGAAGTTTCCGATTAAGATTTTCATTTCTATTCTCCAATCTACGTAGCTCAGTAAATTAGTTATATAATGAACTTGTAGAATACCAATTTTTATTATTTTTGAAATTTTTTTACTATTTTTTATGATTTATGAAAGATGGCACAAAATAGGCCCTATTCATACGTAATTTTGCGTAATTTACCGTATTTTTTAATTCAGCATGATTTTTGTAAAAACCAATGTTGGTTTGCTAAATTTTTTTTTAATTATGGTTTTTAAAAAAATTTACATATTTTAGTATAAATATGCTAATTATAAATCAAAAGAAGTAATCTAACAAATATTAAAACCAAAATTCGAATTTTTAATGTTAAATTTCATTCATATTGTCTCTCAAATCTCTAAAAAAAAAAAAACTGGACCGCCCCTCTGTGGGGCGGTTCAGTATACACTAGCTGACCGCCCCACAAGGGGGCGGTTTGATGGGGACTGGACCGCCCCACCCCTGGGTGGTTAGGGCATATTTAAAAAAAATTCAAACTAAGGGTATATTTAATATTTTTTTTTTAGGGTATTAATAAAAATGTCGGGATTTGAATTGACAATAAAAAATCGTTGAAATTGATTTAATATAAGAGCGACGTATTATAAATTTATAAATTGGCATTTGCTTGGGGGACATAAAGACCTATTTGTAAAATAAACATATTTTCATTTTCAAAGTTCAAACAGTCGATCCGACCGTTCAACATTATCTCCATATTAAAATGTACTTGGAGATCAAATTTTACATTTTTTTGAATTTTTTTACTATTTATTAAGATGGTTACAAAATCGCTGTTTTTCAATGGTCTGAAAACAACGATTTTGTAACCATCTTAATAAATATATAAATTTATTATAAAATTAAAAAAATTAAGCGGTCCACAAATTAAAAAAATTAAGCGACGTATTATAAATTTATAAATTTATTATAAAATTAAGCGGTCGACAAATTATAAAAAAATAAATATATTAAAATTAACTTATAATTTTTGTATTAAATTAATTAAAAATTTATAAATTTTACATATAAAAGCATAACTCGTGCAATAAATCAGTTTTACTGTCGAGTTGAATTTATTGTTTGAAATTAATCGATAGATTTTGTCTTGAGAACACTTTAATTCTATTTATAAATAGAGGAGGGATATAGTTATCACAATTTTGAGTTATAACAAAGTTACCACAACTATTTTCTACATTTTCAAAGTCCAAATCGTCGATCCAAACCGTTTAACATGGTCTCCACAATAAAATGTGCTTCCATATCAAATTTTACATTTTTTTTACTATTTATTAAGATGGATATAAAATTCAATGGTTTGAATTTGATTAGTTTCTATACCCATCTTAATAAATAGTAAAAAAATAAAAAAAAATGTAAAATTTGATCTGAAAGCACATTTATTGTGGAGATTATGTTAAACGGTTTGGATCGACGATTTGTACTTTGAAAATATAAAAAATAGTTATGGTAACTTTGTTGCAATTCAAAATTGTGGTAACTAGATTCCTCCTCTTATAAATATAGGTTATGGTAACATTTACAAATTTACCACTCTTTTTTATTTTTTTCACTCACTTCAGCCTTCTGCGTCCCTCTGGCTTTAGGCCTTCAGCTTCCTAATGTGCTGGTTGAGTTGATTACTTGGCGGTGATGGAAAAATTGATGCTCTCTTGTAATTAGTTAATTTGAAGGCAACTGCTCCAACACGTCTCCAACTAGGAATTGGAGGTGGTTGATAGGCATCAAATCAAAAGAGCCATCTGATAGGCATTAAGATTTGTACCTACAACTTTATAATTTGTGTCGATCAAATATGTACAAATTGCGTACCCCTCACTTTACAGCTTGAGATTTACTTCCAACCGATTTGAGATTCGGGCTAGCCCAGGAGCAATATTATTGGGCTTTGAGATTCGTGCCAAGTTAAAAAGAACGTTCCAGATCCACTAATTGTAAAAGATTACCTATTACACTACCGGGGAGGATCTGAATTCCAACCCCACACCCCCCAGGGTTATTTGCTAGGCAGTTCTCCGGTGAATTAAATTAATGGCTTGAATATGACATGCATAATAATTCATAATATCATGATCTCGAGCACAGGTTGGTCGACAAGTGTTGGTACCAACCTTGTTTTACTGGAAGCCAAATATTAAAACCCACTTCAAATGCGGATTACACAATTGAAGGACATGAGAAAGACCTCCTGTGTTTTTAATTCTAGAACTACAACGCTTATCTCAGAGAAAATATAGATTAATTATTGTTTCAAACAGCAAATTTACACAATTTATTTATTAAAATTCTAAAGAAAAAATAGAAAGTCAAACTCCATAACGAGAAAAAAGACAACATTGCTCATCAGACTAGCCAATGCATATACAATGCTAAGGAAAAAAGAAAGAAAAGAAAATGGGTTCAATCATGTAAACACATTATATGTCTAATAAAATTCAAATCTTGCATGCAAATTGAATCCCCTCCTGTGCAAGCACATTCTTGTCTGACACTGCTGGCTGGACCCGCGCAACCTTTGCTATAGCCTTATTTTCATCAGCTGAACCGCCTTCAAGAAATGCACCATAAATTTTACCATCCTTGATCCAGTATGAACCGAACTTGGGTTTAGCCGAGGCGGGGTCACTGTCCCCAAAAAGAACCGTCTCTTCTCCCACATTGTCCCCATAAAATTGCCACGACAGATCAAACGAGCGTGAATAGAAGTATGGAAGGTAGTCATATTCTTCGATCGACTTTGCCTCCTCACTTGCTTTGATTGCCTAAAATTATTAAAGAGAAGAAAAAAGGTAACAAAAAAATAAAGGATTTCTTTTACATTGAAATGTTTTGTCATAAATGCTTGTGTTAACATGAAAATTAATGTTAGGCACTTTACCTACTGATTAAAAAATGTGTTTTACAAATATTATTACACATTCATAATACCAGCATTTCAGGTTTCCACTAAAATCCCCAATAAAGAGAATGAGACACTTCCTTTTGATCAGTAAAATGCAAAAAAGGAAATGTAAAAGAACCAAAAAGAAGAAATGGCAAGAAAGAAACCTTCACAGCCTGCTCAGCAGATTTCCTGGCATGGTCGACATGCTCAACTCTACGCAGGTCACCATACAACTTCATAGGAAATGTCGCCACATCACCGACTGCGTACACTCCTGGGACGCTTGTCTGGAAGAATGAATCAGTCTGCAATACCAAAATTGAATTCCTGAGGTGCTTTCTTTAATTAAACCATAAATGTACAGAAAAACAATAAAGAAAAAATTTGAAAGCAGTTATGTACCTTGATTCCACCTTTCTCTTCAGCAATTTGACCTTTGAAGAGAGATGTTAGAGGTCTCCCACCAACACCCACAACAACTATATCGGCATCTAGCACCCTGCCATCCTTCAGTTTAACTGCGGTCACCTGATCATGGAATTAAATCAGGCAATTCATGTTATTACTGTTAAATAAATGCTTCCAAATAATAACATTGTAGTATAACTACCAGTACTTACATCCCCATTGGTGTCAGAATCGAAACCGACAGCAACAGTGCCCTTGACTATTTTAACACCTTTATTGGCATAGTAACCCTCATAGAATGCGGCAATTCCAGCAGTGAACAACCGAGGCACTAGAATTGTACAAGCAGTGAAATCAAATTAATTATTCTAATGAAAATGTAGCATTAATCAACATATTATTAAAGAGAGGAATAAGAAAAAAAAAATACATACTGCACCAAGGCTCGGGATAGACCATAGTTACATCCAAATTGTTGAGGCGTAATACTGCGCTTATTTCAAGGCCGATATAACCACCTCCTACAACAATGGCCTTGCCGTCCTTCTTTGCCTGAATTGCGGCAACTATTTTATCTGCATCGTCAATCTCCCTTAGGTAGAGGATATTGTTTGAATCAGCTCCTTGTACGCCAAAATCAGTCAATTTTATTGTCTGTCATAACAGTCAATAACATATTATTATGCAATTTCTTAGTCTAAGTACCAGAAAAAGAATCAAAGTAAATCACCCGTGGAAATTTCAGGAACAATGTCATACCGATGAACCAGTGGCGATGATCAAGACGTCGTAGGTGAAGGTTGCACCAGCTGCACTGGTAAGAGATTTTGAACTGAGATCAGCTTTTACAATCTCAGTGCTTAGTATCAGCTCAATTCCTGTGAAATACAAAAATGGAGAATCAGCACAATCAGAAAGGGTACTGGCTAAAAAAAGATACTACCTAAAAATACAAAATGTCAAAGACTAAGATACTACCTTTTTCGGCATACCACTCAGGTGACAAGCGCTCACCGCCACCACCAACACAGCAATGGAAACCTGGAAGTCTTGCCGCACCTGATCAGATAACATGCAATTTTATTAGTCACATAGGGAGATATTTATATACAAAGGGGATAAAACGAGGCATTTATTGTAAAGAAATGGCATAAAATTAAGAAAAATAGAACACTTACCCTGAGGGAAAAGATATGCCTTGCTAAGTGCCGGCCTTTCATAAGGAGCCACCTGAAATTTAAATTTTATCATAAGATTATATACATTCAGTGAAAAATTATCTATTTTATTTTTCTTTTGCATTTTCATACTGCTTCTTTAGAGATAATAGCAAGTTCTCCCGGGCTGATCCCTTGCTTGGCAAACTCCTGAGCTGCATAACCCTACAATTACATAAACACAGACAATAAAATCATCAAAAAAAATATTCAGATATAAAGGCAAAAGTGTCAAATTAGAAAACAATAATAAAATATTTGGTTTTAAATGTCCTATTTCCGTCCTTACAAAACAATCGGATCAATTCAAGCTTCAAGTGAGAGAACCTTCTTTTAACAGATTGTAACAAAGCACCAGGGTAACAGACATAAGCCGCTAAAATCGTTCAAGTTCAAAAACCTACGAACTTAATTTCCTTTTTTCTAAATTGTTGTATCAACTTGATTAAATTAGTCCGAGAAACAAAAGAAGATGATCAAGCAAAAAAACAAGAGGCGATAAGAAGAACTCACAGCAGCAACACCTCCTCCAAGGATCACATACTTGAAATGCTTTTCCGCCATGGATCGATCTAAAGCACGAACAAATCTCGGGAAACGATCTTTCTTTTTTTAGGCTGTGTGATGAGTGACTTACAGAGAGAGAGAGAGAAAGAGATCAGATGGAAACAATGGACAAATGGATTGGGTAGTAGGTATATATGTATATTTTTATCAGAACAAACTTTACAAATAAGCCCAAAACTTTTATACAATTTTACATTACATTAAAAACGTCTCTTGAGTCCAGACAAAGTGACAATTAATCGCGTAGGCATAGATTCAGTGAATCTAGTCAAACTCTCTTGATTATATAAAATTTAGAACCTGAGGGGCATATATGTAAACATGTACTTTGGATTTTTTTTCCCAAAAAATAGGACAAAAGGGCGAGATTATTGCCCAATTAGATGATTGACATGTGGCGGAATTTAAGTCGTCCGTTTTTGATGATGATGAAGGGAGCCACGTTTAATGAATCGGATCTCCTCGAGTTCCCATTTCCGTATACTCTCAGGTACCTGACTCAAGCAAATTGAAACGGACGGTCCAGATTAAATCTATCTGGGCCAAACTCAATCCGGTGCCTATAGAGACTGTAGGGGGTCTGTTTTGAGATTGGTGTCATGTTAAAAGAACCGTCCAATCGTAATTGTCTTCAATCAGGTAACCTGAGGTGATGTGAATTCCTAAATAAATGTGAACGCATCAGGATTCTCGATTTTCATAATTTCATTCTATTTCGTGAAATGTCAAAAAGATATTACGGTTCTTCTATGGCGCCTACCTGTTGAAATATCTGTAACCTGTATGCCAACTGCTTACAGTCATAGTGACAAATGAATTATTCGGGTTCGGTTCGGCGAGGTCAAAAATTCATAATTTGGAAATAATTTGGGTATGATTCGGGAATGATTCGGAATAATCCGGATCAGAGATCTCAGTCCTACAAGGAAGCAAAAAAAAAAACAAAACAAAAAAAGTTATGGGAAAAATTCGCGAATGATTCATAAAATTCGGGAAAAGTTCGTAAAAATCGCTAATTATTCGGGAATAATTCGGTCAAAGTTCGGTC
This sequence comes from Carex kokanica, assembly GCA_025461125.1. Lineage (NCBI taxonomy): Eukaryota > Viridiplantae > Streptophyta > Magnoliopsida > Poales > Cyperaceae > Carex > Carex kokanica. The sequence continues at coordinate 597,430 of JAJGRX010000992.1, forward strand.
AACCAAATAATTCGGTGTTCGGTTCGGAATCACCAAAAAATGAATTATTCAGGTATAATTCGCGAATCTTATCACTATACTTAGAGTCTTACAGTTAGCAACTTAGCATAGTGATCGAACTTCAGAAAAAAAAAATTGTAAGATTTAAAAGTTCACGATTCGGTATAATACAAAAATAATTAAAAGTAATTTGTCTTTTATAATTAAATTATATATACAAAAATTATTATAGAATGTGGATGGATGAAAATACTTTTTCAGTATTCACAGATGCACTACTTGCTAGTGTCACAGAAGATCATGGGTTCAAAGAGTGTGACGTCTGTGCTTTGATGGGCTGTACACTTCTCTCTCTGTTTTTTTTTTTTTTTAATGAAAATGATAGGTGTTTTGGAAGGTATGAAGTCTAAACACTTGTTTTGTTTTCTATTATTTGGTTTAGACTCTGGATATAAAAGCATCTGCGCCGACAAACAAGTCTACCCTTTGTTTCTATTTTCTAAAACTAAATTTTAACAGCGAGCGAGCAAGCGATCTAACAAAAATGAAAACAGATTCTCTTTTGTTCATACAATTCCAACGCATTTTAATAAGCCATAGATAGGTAAGAACTTCACAATCTGTGTGGCAACTGAAAATCAAAATTCTAAGTTTTCTTTTTATATATATATTTGTGTGGCCTCCACAGGAAGGTAATTCTTAGAAGCATCAGTTTAAAAACAGTTTATATTGAATAAATAAAAACATCATAAATGCTAGCACATGCCACAAATCTCAACTGATGGCATGGCAGCAACGTGTATAATACAAATTAGACATAAACATATGTAATTAGGCCATGTTCTGGAACAATCTCGAAAGCTAGTCCATAAATAGATTAATAATGCTATATGCTCTGCCTCTGCTCCATTTTTCAATATAAATCAAATCAGCCTGAACCTGACCAGAACATTAGCAAGTCAGAATAAGATGGATCGAATCAGATTGATCCGTTGGGTCGAATCGTAGATTACCGGCACTAATCCAACCCACTGCCACAATAAAAACCTCATTCTGCCCAAAACTTGGATATGTCATTAATGATGTCATATTTAGATTAAAAATATATATTGGAGTATTAATTAATTAAGTCCCTGCAAGCTGACAGAATGATAAGAGTTAAGAGATCAAACAACCAATAAATAACTACCTTTTCTTTAAGGAAACAACCAATAAATAACTTAACTACGTATTATAACTGCAAGAAAGGTAGAATAATTCAATTACAACAGGCTAATTCCATGTTATTATCCAAATCAAACAAATCAAACTTGTAAGACAACACAGCCTAATTCAGCACCTCATGTCAGTATTGCATTATCTCACTAATGGCCTTGTAAATAGCACAACCAAAATTACTCATCATCTTACCTAGCTACTAGCGTCATCAGCCTATCACAGAGAAAGAGATAAATTTAGGTCTTGGGAATGGTGACGTTGAGAATCTTCACATCCTGGTGCGGTTTATCGTTCCTATCTGTTTTCACTTTCTCGATTGCCTGTTCAATGAATTTCATTCATCCTCAGTCAATATCAATAGGCCAATTAAAAAACTAAAAAAGAATGTTGACGAAAGGTTGCCTTATTAAAGAGTATACCTGAACTACATCCATTCCTTTAACGACTCGACCAAAAACAGTGTGCTTGTTATCCAACCATGGGGTAGCGACTGTTGTTATGAAGAATTGGGACCCGTTTGTATTGGGTCCCGCATTTGCCATCGACAATGTAAATGGTCTATCATGTCTCAAGCTGCAAAGCAGATTAAGTAAGCAATCAATTAATTCCTCAACCTTGACACTGTAGTATTATTATACTATTAAGAGTGAGGCTATGGTACTATGCATAGAATGGATTGGTCTGTACTATAGATCAATATCTTTGTTTTCAAGCTCCAAACAGTCGATCTGAACCGTTCAACGTGATCTCCAATATGAAATTGTATTTGTAGATCAACTTTTCATTTTTTACAATTTTTTTACAATTTTTTTAGATAGGTAAAATATCACTTGATCTAAAAATTCTAGACCATTCAAAAGTAGTGATTTTCTATCTATCTAAAAAAATAGTAAGAAAATTCTAAAAAATGTAAAATTTAGTCTGCAAGTACATTTTCATATGGGGATCATGTTGAATAGTTTAGATCAACTATTTGAACTTTGAAAATGAAGACATTAATCCATAGTACGGACCAATCCGCACTATGCATAGTACCATAGCCTCACTCTACTATTAATTTATAATGGAGATAAATAAAACAACTATATCAATCAATACCTCTTATGAAATTCATCTTCAAATTCCCTTCCCCAAATGGACTGGCCACCAGTGCCGTCCCCTAAAGGATCTCCGGTCTGAACCATGAAGCCTTTAATAACTCGGTGAAAAATGTGATTTTCATAATACCCATTTTTACAGTGTGTTGTGAAGTTCTCCACAGTTTTGGGGCACTCTTCTGGGTATAGCTTCAGGTGTACATCTCCCATTGATGTGTGCATAATCTATACATTTATCAACATCATTTGTCCATTG